>OZ020173.1:11107685-11382148 GCA_963971145.1 Sussaba pulchella | reverse complement strand
CGGGGTTTGACGTATTTAGAGCCCGTTATTGAGATGCAATGGAATTAAGTTTTTCAATTATTGACGAGATTCGGTATTTCAAATCGATATATCTCAACAACGGCCAATGATAAATTAAAAAACCAGGTAAGCTTTTTTTTGTCTTCACACGGTCTAAACGATAAAGATATGTACAATTATGTTACACCGTTTGAACTATTATTAAGTAACAATTAATCGTCTAAATATTGAATATCTCGAAAAACAGCCATTTTATTTTCTTCTGTTTTATTTCTTGAATAAAAACAAAAAGACCCCGCTCAATTTTTCCGTTGGCTTCATTTAGGAGTTACAGCTTTTTTCGTCATGAAAAACACGTTTAATCATTATAATAATAGTTCAAACGGTGTAACATAATTGTACATATCTTTATCGCAAAGACCGTGTGAAGACAAAAAAAGCTTACCTGGTTTTTTAATTCATCATTGGCCGTTGTTGAGATATATCGATTTGAAATACCGAATATCGTCAATAATTGAAAAACTTAATTCCATTGCATCTCAATAACGGGCTCTAAAAACGTCAAACCCCGAAACACCTGTCTCTTCATTTTCGACGTATATCAACATAAAAAATCGTGGGTCAAAAATGTTGATTCGACGGTATGCAGCTTCCGGTTTCACCGTGGAATCCCCCATATACTCATATCTGTAAACTAATATATGCTTATCTATGCGTATATATGTTACTATGTTCGTTACAACGAGCGGCCAATAGTTCCCGGTGCAATATGAATTATCGCTGAGGAATGAACCGAATTAAACGTGTTTTTTATCACAAAAAAATCTGTAACTTCTAAACTAAGTCCATAGCCAAATAGAGACTGGTCTCAATCGTTTCGTTTTTATTCATAGAATTTAGGAAAAAAAAATAAGAAAAATTAAATAGGTGTTTCTTTGAGATATTCAATGTTTAATCGATTAATTGTTAATTAATAACAGTTCAAACAGTGCAACATAATTGTACTTATTTTCATTGCATAGACCGTGTAAAGACAAAAGAAAAAGCTCCCTTGGTTTTTTTAATTATTATTGGCGGTTGTCGAGATATATCGATTTGAAATTCGAAATATCGTCAATAATTGGAAACCTTCAATCTACTGCATCTCATTAGCGGGCGCTGAAAACGGCAAACCCCGAAACACGTGTCTCTTCATTTTCAATGTAGATTAATGGAAAAAATCGTGGGGCAAAAATTTTGAGTCAAGGGTACGCGACTACCCGGAATGCCATGGAATGCCCCATATATATATGAGCAAGTCCACCAATTCAAGTACCGGTTTTGGCCGTCGATAGCAGCGATCTGTTTGTAACTTTGAGAAACGGAAGCCCCCATTGAGAAAAGAACTCTGAGTTTTTCTTGGATTTTTCCCTTCGTTATTGTTGCTGTAGTTGTATGGGTAATTCTCTGAGTTTTTTATGTTTTTCTTGTTTTTATTAATTTCTCAAAGTGTTTTGATAGAAAAAAAAATTTGAGTCGACCACCTATCTTCTATGGAAAAAAAACTCAGCTTTTCGAAAAAAAATACAAAAACTTTTTTGGGACCCGAAGAATTACTTAAAATCGCATTTGAAACATCAAAGTCAATATTTCGCAAAAGTATATTTAAAAAAATGTTTCAAGTATTTTTCTCGAAAAGCTAAAAAATTTTTACGTACCTAATATATGTAAAAATTAAATCGGAACCTCGTTAATAACTCGTTGAATCACCAAATGTGTGACAAAACATCTAAAACCTCAATTTATGTTTTCTCATTTTGAAATGATTCATAATACTGAGATCAAGAAACCAAAATGATTTGATTAGTTGATAAGTTTCTGCAGGTAATGACGTCGTTTTATTTTATTTTATCGTATTTTGAAGTGGCAACATTCTGAATTTTGTAAATGAAAAATTGATCATAAAGGTTAATAAAAATTTTTAAGAATATTCTTCTAACGTTACGTTATTGAGTAGTCATTATAGAAATAAATGTATATCAACTGTATCGTCAAAAAAATTATCAATAATATCCTTTTTCAATAACGAACTAATCTGACCTCACCCTTAAGTTGTAGATGGTGCACTTGCGAAACTGACAGCGTCACCACATGACTCTAAGTTTCATCTTTGATCATATGGTTTTCATGTATTTATGGCGAACACGGTTTTACGTCACTGTGCAATTGTAATAGAAACATCAATACGATTCATTTGAAAATAAAAAAATATAAATTGAGGTTTTAGTTGTTTTGTCATACATTTGGTGATTCAACGAGTCATAACAGAGGTCCCAATTTTATTTCTGCATATATTACGTGAAATTTTCTCAGCTTTTCGAGAAAAATACTTTCAAAAATTTTTAAAAATACAATTTTGCGAAAAATCGACTTTTATATTTCAAATGCGATTTTGAGTAACTTCTCAACTCTCAAAAGTTTTTTTGGTAATTATGCAGAAAGTGGACGCCACCTGCATTTCCTTGGAAATGCGCGTGGCGCACGCGTGTGTGTGCGTGTGTGTGTCTGTACGCACGTACGTACAGACTGATCGATAATGGAATCGATGTGTTCTGCTCTAACTTAGAGCTGATTCGATTGTTGTCCAATTTGGTATCGTTTTTTAGTTTTCTGAAGAAAACATAATTTAAAAATTTTACTAGCAAATCGAGAAGTTACTTGCGCGGCTCGTAAAGAGTCACACAAAATAAACATAAATAGCTGTAGGGATTAATAGCCATAGGCATTGCTTACCATGGGCACTAACCATAGGCCTCCCAATTTTTTTATATTGTTTCCCGATAGTTCAAAGTGCAGATTTTGACGTGGGGCGATTAAGTCTGAATTTTCCCCGTCGGATATACTGTGCGAGTTTTCCAAATTTAATAATCTTTGAAATTCAATGAAAAATAATAGACACCACTTATACCACTTTCTACAGAGGAACTTGAGGAGTACTTTCAGAAAAAAATTTCATTCAAATTGAAGACCAGCCGGGGCAGAAGTGGGCGGATTTTTCCAATAAAAAGACTTTTTTGCTCATTTATTCGTATTTGTTTCCGTAAATCGTACTCTATTCGTTCAAGGTTCGTGGTGAGTATTCATTTTTTTAGTTATCAAAATAATTAAACGTAATATACATTTGCTCCCCGTTTACACAATATTGTATGTTATGTTCAATTATTACGATTGTATCAAAGACAAATTACAATCATTCCTGTGTTGCATTGTGCCGTTTTGAGCCGAAAATTAGTTTGATTTCATATTGAACGTATAATTTTTATTCAAGACACGGGGTCAAACCATAATTTAACAATATAAATTCTTGCTACAAACCTTGAACGAATAAAGAACTATTTTCGGAGACGAAGGAAGGGAAATGCCCAAACGAAGTTTTTGACTTGAAAGAAAAATCAAATGTCAGGGAATAAAAATTTAATCGCATTTCTCCAGATGATTGTATGATTAACATTTCGGAAAAAAAAATTACCTTCGGGACTTGAACCTACAAATTTTCAGTTCCCACGCAAGCACGCTACCACTGTAGCTATCACGGCAGCTCGAATCGGATGCTATCAATATCTTTTAAATTTATTATTCGTGAACGGTTTGCCCCGGAATAACCCGAATAGTGCAATCTATTATTTTTAATCCCAAGAAAGAAATTTTTTTTAAAAACATTTTTTGCTACATATTATTTCCCTATATCTTATTAAAATCAACCTTTTATTAGGCATTACTTGATCCATTTGACGACATTCAAGTATTTCACAGCACGCATCGATTATGATGGGTCAAACTTGGCCAGTCCGAACGCTGAACCGCGTTTGCCTCTCGATGTCGCGCAGCCCCAGCTGTTATTAAAGGCGCTCGAACGGTCGAATCCGTTCCTGAGTGTGCCACCCGTTAAAGACGCCCCACCACAACTTGAACGACGTTCTCCCCACTCCCTTGAAAATTCATGGCACCCCACCACGCCGCCACTTACTTGACAGTGGTGGGGCGTCATGCATTTTCGACGAATGAGAAGTAGTTTTACCCCCAGAGAATAGGCCGCTGTATCAATCTCCCTACTCATCTCTGGTCGAGCTACCGCCGGTCGTGTCTAGACGGTAATGTCGGACTAGATGGCGCTACGGACGGAGGAATTTCCGACGGGTGGAAGGCCCGACGGGTGGAATCTCCGACGGGTGGAAGGTTCGACGGGAGGAAGCTTCGACCATCCCGATAAAATGCCAGTCTGACTGCAGTAATAAAGTAAGCAACATTTATCGAACTTGAGAAGTCATTATTCATCAGTGATAGAAGCAAATGTTACAGCTCGTTTATGTCGCTCGAATGCATATTTTAAATATTGGCGCGTAAGCGGGACTGGTTAGAAAAGACAGTCGACAAGCGGATGGTTATGGTGGACGGATGGTACGACGCTATTGGTTGCGTCTAGCTCATGTCAGGTGTGAGAAAACGGCGTGAAATCGAGCCGCTGATCGGTTGGGCACGATTGGTGAAAGAAGCTGCACTCATGCTTCAATCGGTACTACAGACTTATACTTGTACGGAAAATAAAAATCTGGTAACAGCCATGAGGCGGGTGAATCATATTTCTTAATATTAAAATCCGACTATTCATTGTTGATCAACAATTATTTTGCGGGTACGACTCGTTGATATGAGTCCGGTGCATATGTTGTATTTTGGCGCGCAAACAGAGCAAGCTAGAACAGACAGTCGATAGGCAGATCGCTAAAGCGGCGTTATTGGTTGCGTTTAGGTAAAAAGACACGCCGCTGATTCGCCGGACGCTGCGGGAAAGAGCGGCTCTGGAAAGGGTAACGACACGCCTTCGCGTGGGATAAATATCCCACGATCTGGCATCCCTGCTCGGCACCACTCTTTACAGCGTGTCTCCTGTCTTTTCTTTCTCACCAACCTTCCACCAACCTTCACCAACTTCTCACCAATTCTAGTCAAAAGTGTCACTCGCAATGTCGAGTCAAAATATAATTTGCTGAAATAGATTTGTTCAGCAGATTAAGCCTCGCTGTCTGAAAACAAAATGGATTGCACGAAGTTGTCCGATATTTTAAACATATTTTCGTACCATAAGATCTGCATTGGTATTGACAAGATTCATCTTCTCGAGAATTCTCTGCTAATTTTGCATCAGGAAAATAATTTTGTGAGAACTTTTTACTGGGGTACATTGAACGGTGTGCGAAATGATTATCATGTTGCTTATGGCTATAAGAAAAATGTTCTTAACAGAAGAAAATATTTCTATAGGTACAATGGGCATAGTCAGTCTGCAAATATATTTTACATCTTACAGTTAGACATCTCTGGTTCCAATTTCTAACAAAAATTGAATTAATAAAATTGCCTATTGTTTTTCAGTCTCGATGGCAGGCAGTGGGTAGCTCTGCCAGAAGCTAATCGGTGCGCCATATTCTTTGCTCCCCTCATGGTTAATTTTTTCGAAGGTGATCCCAGTATAGTCACGGATGTCTACAATGCAAATCCTCCATTGTCCCCGAAAGATGATATCTCAAGATACTTCAATGTAATGCATCTTCAATATTAGAAATAGCCAATTCCACAAGTTCAATCGTGCTTCAATGAATGAAACTACAGTATTTCCGTTATTGACATAACAAGTCCAGCTGGAGCAAAAATGAGTTTATGTTGATTTATTGAAGGCTTGAGCTTTGGAATTTTACAAAGAATGCGAGCTTTCACACTGACGATTACCCTATCTTTGATCTTAATACTTTTGTTTCTATGTAAATAATAGCTGGAATGAAAATTCGAAATAACAATAAGCAATACTTTTGAATTCACAAGGTATGAATAATTATTAGCAATTCCAGGCAGTCCCCCGTTTCAATATAGACAAATTGCTAATAAGGTGAGATGATGTACAATCATGATTTCCTCCAAATTCATTTGAAAACTGATAGCACAAAAGTACATATTCCATACAGCATCGATTCTGTAAAGTAAGTGATTCTATATGATATCGATTATTTCGCATTAGATTAAACTTGTACAGAACCAATGAAAGAGAATTCCTGCCAGATTAATTGGTGCGAACGCATGACCTCCTCAGAAAACTGCACGACTTTGTCTACAGTCAGTCAGAACTTCAAAAAAGTAATCGATTCAACATATAATTAATTTCTTTTCAATTGAAAATGGTTTACAACCTCTTGGTACCACCTTTCTTCGAATGATGAACATGCAAATGAACAAGAATCTTTGCAGTCCTCACAGAAAATTAAAAAATTTCATTTTGACTATATTTTTGTATCAAATCTATAGGGGCCTATGTCAAGAAAATTGAGGGAAGAAGATCGATTAGCAGCAATAGTCAACCTCATAAGCAAGGATGCCATGGTTGTACCAAGAGCGGGATGGGTCAAGTGTCCTAGTATTGAAATCGTCGAAAACATGGCATTTGAAGGATTGACTGTAGCAGAAGCTCTTCAAGAAAAATCTTATCTGCATGCTCGATTACCCGAGCAGGAATCAAAGACAAATTTATTGACAAGGCTTGATTATAATTACGCTATCGACTTCCTTGACACTATCAACAAGGATGTGCCACAGACTGGTGCGATAATTCTCCAAACATGTCTTTTCATATAATGTTATCAATCCAAAAAAGAATTATGATTTCAGGATGCTGGCATCTTCAGCTTAACCAGAGCGGTGATTGTACAATTCTTGATAGTTTAATTTGGCCAGGAATGACATTCTACCATAAAGTAGATACCCCGCATTATGGAGCTCTTTATGTTGGACAAGGCAAGAGGAATATTGACTTACCTTTCATAATCAACCTTTAGTCACTCTGTGGTAACTGTCTCAGAGCCATACATTTAGGAAATACTAAATTCTAAAGTTGAGAAAAAAATAACAAGGTTAGTGGAAGCCTGCCACGAAGTTAAATTGATTATGTGATCAACGTTTTTAACTAAAATTTGTATTATGCTCTTGCATGAACTTCCACGAACACTCGCACTACTGTTACTGCTAAAAGCGATATTTGAATATCTATAATTTACGAAAAGAAATAAATTCAAGGTAGTCTTCTCATGTCTATACTTGGTTTCGAAGTGATTTTTTGGGAATTAGAAAAGCTTAAATATTCAATGTTGGTATTCCTCATTTACATTTATACATGTTCGTTGCAACATCGTAATTTTTTCCAAAGTATTTTATTTGAAATAGTACAAGATATTCAATGTTGCGCAAGTCACGTCGCAAAAATTCTTCATCGATGGGCGCTGATGTTGTGGACATCGACATATAGATATGGACCGATAGTACTGCGAGAAAAAGTGAAATCGTAATAGAAAGAGGAGAGTAGGTGGGTTTATCCCTCACTCTTATCCTTGAGAAAGAAAGTGCAAGAGGGATAAACCCACCTAGTCTCCTCTCTTTCTATTACGATTTCACTTTTTCTCGCAGTACTATCGGTCCATATCTATATGTCGATGTCCACAACATCGGCGCCCATCGATGAAGAATTTTTGCGACGTGACTTGCGCAACATTGAATATGGCTCTGGAAAGGGTAACGACACGCTTTCGCGTGGGATAAATATCCCACGATCTGGCATCCCTGCGCGGCAGGGGGGCCTAAGCAGATAGGACGAAATGTTAGAGTTTTTCCCCACCCCGATGCTTTGAGTGAGCACCGAGCAGAGGAGTTGAAGGAGAAATCGCGCGGTCGAGACGGAGTAGTGGGGAGTGTAGGTGTGAGGAGAAGCAAGGAGAAGAATGAGCATGTGTGTGCGAGCCGAAGAGAACGACGCTGCGTTCCATCTACGTTACCGATGAACTATGCTCTAATAAGCGCCAAAAGATTAATATTATTATTGTCGATGTACTCTTATCTAAAAATTTGAAAGAAACAATTTGGGAGAGTATTATTTTCGATAATAATTGATTTTTGGTAAAAGAATAAAAAACAAGCTGCACGTTGGAACTTGCAAATTGCTTCCTCGAAATCGTAGGTAGGGAACGAAGATTCCTCTATGAACGGTTTTCCCCGGAATAACCCGAACAGTGCAATCTATTATTTTTAATCCCGAGAAAGAAACTTTTTTTAAAAACATTTTTTGCTACATATTATTTCCCTATATCTTATTAAAATCAACCTTTTTTAGGCATTACTTGATCCATTTGACGACATTCAAGTATTTCACAGCACGCATCGATTATGATGGGTCAAACTTAGCCAGTCCGAACGCTGAACCGCGTTTGCCTCTCGATGTCGCGCAGCCCCAGCTGTTATTAAAGGCGCTCGAACGGTCGAATCCGTTCCTGAGTGTGCCACCCGTTAAAGACGCCCCACCACAAGTTGAACGACGTTCTTCCCACTCCCTTGAAAATTCCGGACGCGCCACCACGCCACCACTTTACTTGACAGTGGTGGGACGTCATGCATTTTCGACGAATGGGAAGCAGTTTTACCCCCAGAGAATAGGCCGCTGTATCAATCTCCCTCAGAGATGAGTAGGGAGATTGATACAGCGGCCTATTCTCTGGGGGTAAAACTACTTCTCATTCGCCGAAAATTCCCGACATCCCACCACCGTCAAGTAAGTGGCGGCGTGGTGGGGCGTCGGGAATTTTCAAGGGAGTGGGGAGAACGTCGTTCAAGTTGTGGTGGGGCGTCTTTAACGGGTGGCACACTGAGGAACGGATTCGACCGTTCGAGCGCCTTTAATAACAGCTGGGGCTGCGCGACATCGAGAGGCAAAGGAGGTTCAGCGTTCGGACTGGCTAAGTTTGACCCATCATAATCGATGCGTGCTGTGAAATACTTGAATGTCGTCAAATGGATCAAGTAATGCCTAAAAAAGGTTGATTTTAATAAGATATAGGGAAATAATATGTAGCAAAAAATGTTTTTAAAAAAAATTTCTTTCTCGGGATTAAAAATAATAGATTGCACTATCTGGGTTATTTCGGGGAAAACCGTTCACGAATAATAAATTTAAAAGATATTGATAGCATCCGATTCGAGCTGCCGTGATAGCTACAGTGGTAGCGTGCTTGCGTGGGAACTGAAAATTTGTAGGTTCAAGTCCCGAAGGTAATTTTTTTTTTCCGAAATGTTAATCATACAATCATCTGGAGAAATCCGATTAAATGTTTATTCCCTGACATTTGATTTTTCTTTCAAGTCAAAAATTTTGTTTGGGCATTTTCCTTCCTTCGTCTCCGAAAATAGTTCTTTATTCGTTCAAGGTTTCTAGCAAGAATTTATGTTGTTAAATTATGGTCTGACCCCGTGTCTTGAATAAAAATTATACGTTCAATATGAAATCGAACTAATTTTCGGCTCAAAACGGCACAATGCAACACAGGAATGATTGTAATTTGTTTTTTATACAATCGTAATAATTGAACATAATATACAAGATTGTGTAAGCGGGGAGAAAATGTATATGACGTTTAATTATTTTGATAACTAAAAAAATGAATACTCACCACGAACCTTGAACGAGTAGAGTACGATTTACGGAAACAAATACGAATAAATGAGCAAAAAAGTCTTTTTATTGGAAAAATCCGCCCACTTCTGCCCCGGCTGGTCTTCAATTTGAATGAAATTTTTTTCTGAAAGTACTCCTCAAGTTCCTCTGTAGAAAGTGGTATAAGTGGTGTCTATTATTTTTCATTGAATTTCAAAGATTATTAAATTTGGAAAACTCGCACAGTATATCCGACGGGGCAAATTCAGACTTAATCGCCCCACGTCAAAATCTGCACTTTGAACTATCGGGAAACAATATAAAAAAATTGGGAGGCCTATGGTTAGTGCCCATGGTAAGCAATGCCTATGGCTATTAATCCCTATACAGCTATTTATGTTTATTTTGTGTGACTCTTTACGAGCCGCGCAAGTAACTTCTCGATTTGCGAGTAAAATTTTTAAATTATGTTTTCTTCAGAAAACTAAAAAACGCTACCAAATTGGACAACAATCGAATCAGCTCTAAGTTAGAGCAGAACACATCGATTCCATTATCGATCAGTCTGTACGTACGTGCGTACAGACACACACACGCACACACACGCGCGCGCCCCGCGCCTGCGCGCACATACACACATATATACATTTTGCTCAAAATTGGCTAAAATGATCCCAATGGCCTTGAAACATGAAAATTGCCAAAAAATTGATTTTTGGGATCATTATAATAACTTTCCTATAAAGCCGGGAACTTAAAAATAGTGAGAATCAATTGCATCCTCCAGGTTTCAATTGTCAAAATTAGGTTTTTAATGTAGCCGAGTGGTTAGCGACACAAGGAAAATCATGTCGTAAGGCTCTTTTTGGGAGGGTAGGGATGCGTAGCAAATTATTTGTACCGTGTATAATTTTGTTAGCAGAGCAAAAATAAAACGAGTGGCCCCCTGGAAAAACCGTCACTCGGGGATATGAAAGTAATGAACATATTCTGATACTTTTCAGAGATACAAGAATACGTATTTTTCGTTTTTTCGAAATTTCCATTTTTCTAAAAGTTATTAACATTTGAATTTTTATGTATTAATTTAGACGAAAATTTTTTTCTCTCGATCTATTTGATAAAATTAAATAATATTTTAAGGAAATATTTCTAACAAACTGTTCTATTCAATGACATTTTTTTTAAAAACGTCATGCAAAAATGTATCTCAAATCTAAACAATTTTGTTAAACAAATAGAAAATTCAACAACTTCTCCATCGATTTTCATATTTTTTCTCATAGACATTCATTCTGTGTTCAATTGAGAAGATTTTTCCGTTGGAGGAAGTAAGTTATTTACATTTTTGAAAAAGTTATGAGGATTTTTCTGTTGAGTCGCGGGTCAGGTGGCGAGGAATTCACAGCGCGTGACGCGCATTGTGCGTGCATATATAAGTAAGGTTCGCATTCCTAACAACAGTTAAATGAAAACAAATGCATATCTTTATTTATCAATGCTTACAAAAATATTATTTTTGTTTTTTTGTTGATCCTTGTTTTTACTAATGTGCTAATGACAAACTCTTCAAAATCCGGAAAAACTTTGCACAATATTTTGTTTATATCGACTGGAACGTAACTATGGTACTGTCGAGGGGTTTCCAATGTTTTTGCCGTTGAGTACCAGGTCTTTAATAATTCTTCATGCTTATTTCGTGCAAAGTTTTTCCCGATTCTGAAGAGTCTGTCATTAGCGCATTAGTAAAAACAAGAATCAACAAAAATAAAGAAAATAATATATTTGTAAGCGTTAAAAAATAAAGATGTGCGTTCGATTTTATTAAATTGTTGTTTGTGATGCGAACCTTACTTATATATGCACGCACAATGCGCGTCGCGCGCTGTGAATGCCTCGCCACCTGACGCGCACTCAACAGAAAAACCCTCATAACTTTTTCAAAAATGTAAGTTCCAAACTTTTTCCAACGGAAAAATCTTCTCAATCGAACACAGAATAAATGTCTATGAGAAGAAATATGAAAATCGATGGAGAAGTTGTTGAATTTTCTATTTGTTTAACAAAATTGTTTAGATTTGAGATACATTTTTGCATCACGTTTTAAAAAAAAATGTCATTGAATAGAACAGTTTGTTAGAAATATTTCCTACTTGAACTTTGGTACTTGAATTGGTGGACTTGCTCATATATATATATAGTTAAATAGAAGAAAAAATTTACTTACTTTTTAAAAACTTTTTTTTTCAATTTCTTAAACGGAAATTAAACTTTAGCCACCTTGAACTTTTTGGGCCGACGCTTCGTTCGGAAGTTATAGCTTTTACTCGACATAAATAACCCGTAAATATTTACCCGGTTGTCAAGAAAAAACCTATAACTTTAGAACGGAGCGTCGACACAAGTCTGGCTGGTTGTCAACATTTTCGTTTTCGTTCAAGGAATTTGAAGAAAAATAAATTTCAATAATTGAGGATATTTTTTTTTCATGTAATCTTTGACTACTAAAACATGTATATTTACGGGTTTTTTATAACAAAAAAAGCTATAACCTTCGAAAGAACCCTCAGCCCAAGTTCGGCAGGGTTTCAAGATTTTTGTTTTCGTTAAAGGTATTGGGAAAAAAATAAATTTCAATAATTAAGAATACGTTTCTTTCATGCAATTTCTTACAAATAGCATACGTATATTTACGGGTTTTTTATGACAAAAAAAGCTATAGCTTCCGAACGAAGCGTCGGCCCAAATAGTTCAAGGTGGCTGAAGTTTTCTATTCCGTTTAATTGAAAAAAATTTTTTTTTTTGAATTAAGGGTACATTTTTTGTCCTATTTCACTTTCAATTTTAAATCGCTTATGAGTAATTGTTGAATTTGTGCAACATAATCGTAAATGTTTTCATTGTATAGAGCGTTCAAGAACACCCGTGGTTCTTTAAGTCATCACTAACCGTTGCTGAGGTAATTCGATTTGAATGACGGAGCATGGTCGATAGTCCAAAAAATTCGTTTGACTGTACTCAAAAGCAGGGGCTCAAAATAAAAAACGCTGAAATTCGGCTCATTTCATTTTCGACATATATTGATGTAAAAAATTCGGGGGCAAAAATGTTGACCCAACTGTCCTCAGCTGCGGAAACCTCCCGAAAGACCCGATTGACTGGACCTGTAAATTTGAGCTCTCTATCTTAACACTAAGGGACGCCTGAAAAGTGTTGAATATTTTTTTATCGACGTTTGAAATTTTTTTTTCCTATTTAAACAATATAAAGTTGAGCTCAAAAAGAACTCGTTTTTCAAATTTAAGCTCTCCATCATGATATGGTGATAAAGCGTGTCCGTGAATTTTCTTTTTTCACTTTTTTGTTAACTTTTTTTTTTAATTTTTCCTAGTTGCAAAATTTAGTAGTGACCTCAAAGAATCAAGATCTTTCAAATTTTAGCGCTTTATCTTAATATTAAGGCGTACCTGTCAACTTTTTTTAAAATTATTATATAATTTATTTGTATTAAAAAAAAATGTATTCCACTTGAAAAATCTTAAGTTGACATCGTAAGAAGAAGATCCTCCAAATTTCAGCTCTCAATCTCAATAGTGAGGCGTACCCGTGAATTTTTCATTTAATTTCATTACTTATTTTTCTTTTATTTAGAGGACTTTAATTTTACGAGATTAACGTTCGATTGCCGAAGAAGCATCGAAACTGACTGAGAGCCGATTTCAGAAAAAAAACATTTTCTGTGAGGCCGTGGACATTTTGTTTCGGCTAGTAGAAATATATAAAGGATGTGAAGTTTGAAATGATAATTCAAATTCATTTATTTATTAATAAAGAATGATTTTTTTTGTATTTTGAAAAAAAACTTTTGATCATGACATGAAAATTAAAACAGAATATTAAAACAGTAATTCTTTATTTTATACACTACCGGAGAACATTATCAGGCCACAAACGTGCTCGTAAAAATCACTGGTTTTTGAACGTCGACATCTTTCAGATGAAAAACGCTAAGAAATTTCTGCAAGCACTATTGAAAAGCTTATGGATGTTTGAATTTATTAATATTAAAAAGAATATATTTCCATCATTAAGGATTATTCCCAAATTTTCTATCTTGATTTTGACTTATAGAGAAACTTAATTTTTTCTTATTTAAAATTTCTCACGCCTCACTTCTACATTTGTATCTTTAATTTGAGCCCAAGAACCACGAAAAATCTTAGCTGGTTCTTGAGTTATCATAAAGATTGTGCAAACGTGAGTGAATTGTGTTCTCTTGAGAAGGCAGGAGTGCTGTGAGTTATACCTGATATGAAAATATCAATGGACTCGATTATTTATAAGCTTTTCATCGGTCAGACTTAATTTTCAAAGGTTTGTGTTCAATACAAAATAATATTTGCAATAATCGTTTATCTCGGAAATTTTACATAAATATACGCCATCAATGGAGATTTATTTTTTCGATAATATGCTAAACAATTTAGTTCAAAAATATAAATTTCACCGAATACGCGATATAATTATAACCAGAATGAGTTGGAAATAAATGCAAAAACATCGATGTACGGAGACACTGTAAAGGGAAATACATCAACGCTCGATCATCGTTGCGCGGCAAGCCAAGAACGCTTGTCGAAACGAGATATTCACGGCGGCGTCGAAAATCCTTCCCTTTACTACGATACATCCTAGCCAGCCTTCCTGTACGTGCAATCACACACACCACTCCGAGCTATGCCTGTACGCAAGCGGTTCAATGCGGCCGAGAATTTGCTTTAGGCTACCCGGTATACGCTAAACGAGCAAAAACGACGGCGTCTTTTCCACGTCGACCACGAGGCGTCGCCTATGCACGACCAACGAATGAGAAGCAGCCGGAATGGCCGATATACGGCTCTGTATCAATCTCCCTACTCATCTCTGTCTCCCTACTCATCTCTGCTATTACCGACCGACGACATTCGTAATTCGCCGGTTCGTTTGGAATCTGCAGATCGGCCTTCACCACCATTCTGTGGTCTCCCATTTCGCTACAGCACAACCGCCGCGTTTGGCCACGCCCATTTGCGTGCGTGCGCGCGCATTCATCTATTTCTGGGTTCCACATTTCGCCACTACGTGGCGTCGCTATTATTTTTCAAGACCCCGAAAAAGCCAGCGTTCCACATCTCCCTACTCATCTCTGATACAATATAAATAAAATACATTTTGGGGTTCCGCATTGTGCCGCTACGTTTCAGCGCTACCACATGTCGGACCATCGAAAAGGCCACCGTTGTACATCTCCCTACTAATGTCCGGCTTAGGCCCCAGGGCCCCACTGTAACAGGGTTTGTTCTGGTTTCCAATACTTTTCCGCCGCTGATTTTCCGTCTGGAGCAAGAGCGGGCCTTTAAGGTAATGGACTACATCGCCAAGTGCGAAGATGACAGCGCTATCGGAGCTCGCTTTCGGAGTGAGAGAGGAAAGAGCGTTTTAATCCATCGTCTTAAGGCAGGATTCTACTTTGAAACTTTGAAAAAAAAATTTTTTTTTTTTTACATTTTTCGAAAGTACATATGTTCAAGAATGTTCGTCGAAGGCATATTATATAGCCCAGGCATCGCTGATTGAGGGTAACATAATTTTTTCTACGATTTATCACTCACCAAAACTTTAAACGCGTTTTTCTCGAAACGACATTTTCAAGTACCGTGGTCGTGATAACTCAAAAAGTACTGAACCGATCCTTATGAAATTTGGAACACATATTCTATATGTTTGTACCAACCGACCTAACTACAATCAACTTAAAATTTTGATTGGAACTATTTTTTTATTGCAAAAAGACCCAAAAAAAAACGCATTTTTTTTTTTCGTATTTTAGCCGCCATTTTGTTAATTTTGCACGTGTATAAAATATTCTAGTTAAGTCGGTTCCTGAAGACATACTGAACATGAAACTATTTGATTTTTTTGTTTCAGACCATCCGTCGGGAAGATTTCACGACCACGGCAACGGTACCTTCTTTTCGAGGCGTTGGCTTTAAACATATTTTACGTGTACAAAAAATGAATAAAATACATTTAAAAATTTTTTTTATGTACTTAGAGAGTGTATTTATCGAACATTTTAAACCCCATATCGATATCTTTAATAGTATTCTGAGAAAAAAATCACGAAAATAGCGTTTTTTTCATGGTTTCAAAGTAGAATCCTGCCTTAATCTGCGCTCCTTCACTTGGACTCACGGCACTGACATGTGTTGTGACAGTTCTGAACTGTTTCAAAGATGACATTCGCACAGGTTTCCACCGTGGATCGAGCCAAACCGGACTTTAAAAAATTACAAAACGGCGCCTAAAAGAACGGTTCTCCCATGTAAATATTTCTCCTTTGGTAAAATACACATATTTAACAGTAAAAATTAAATTAATTTATTATTAACAACGGGTTTTCAAGTTGAATATTAGCCGAGATTTTCCGATATGTAATTGTCGAAGAATCTCAAGGTTTGTCCCATTTCATCGTACACGCTGATTTTACAGGCATCGTCGACTCCAAGCCACTTTGCGTCCTGATGTTCGCTCGATAATCTCGCATTTTTTTCTTTCCGAACGAGCTCAGCAAGCCAGTAGATAACCGTTTTGGGCTTGCCCTGAACCGTATATACGAGTTCACGTTTTGCTTTTTCAAAAATTTTTAAGTCGTCCTTTGCAAAACCGGCTTCTTCCTCTGTTTCTCGTAGCGCGGTTTGCATGTCCGACTCGCCGGGATCTACGTGACCTGAAAATATAATTTATTAAGTTATTTTATAATCGATATAATCTATATTTTGTGTGATCCACGTGACAATAGATAATTTCCATTGTCCACATGAAATTTGTGCGCGAGAGTAAGATGAATTCTCGTGCCAGGTAGAAAATAATGTTGTGATTAAGTTATACCGTATGTGATATTGTTATGATTATCATTGGTATAACCTTTAGGCGGTGTCCAATGATGTTCTCCGTAAGACGTCTGCATCATTAAATACTCCACCTTCCCCTGCAAGCGACGAAATATAACCAATCCGCAAGCTCGACGGCCCATTTTGTTTTTTGTTGCAAATTCAAGGTAAATAACCGCCTCAAATATTGTTAGTTTTGTCTTCTTGTTCCGAACCCGTTAAAAATATTGCATTAGCAAAGGCTTGCAACTGCTGCTAAACGCCAAACTAACAACCTAACAACACAGCCTGATCACGTATTTCCATGCAGTGCTGCCAGTTGGGATGGATTTCCGTTTCAAGGCCGATTCCCGATGCCCCTTCTACCGACCACGCTGGCCGGCAGCGGCGGCTCGGCTTCGCGCATAATACAGCGGTCGCAGTTATACGCAGCCAATCGACTTATCTTCATCGAGGTGCCTCGTCGTTGATGAAAAATATGAATGAAAACTCAATGAAAGAGCAGTTAGCAAATGTTTAGAAGGCACTGGCATAAGATTTTCATTATGTCGTGACGACTCACTGCCAAAAATTCTTGAAAGACGAAATCGCGATATTTCAAACGTCAATGATATCCAAGGTGAATTAATAAATTGATGACGAGGCCGCGTAAAACTTAGATGAACAGGAAATACCGTGTGGGCTGCAGTGATGGTAGGAAGCCAGGACTCGTCCTAAATCAAGGCCATTCTATGCCCTCCACCGACCATTTCGGCCGTCGGCGGCTCGATCTCGCGCATGTACAGCGGCCGCAGTGAGGCGCAGCCAATAGCATCACTCTGAGGACCTGCCAATCAGCTTCCGTCTCAGCTTATTACTACAGGTTACACTTTTAGTCTGCTAACTCGTGCATGTGCCCTATCCGATTATCCTTTTGGCGGTAGAGCGGAATGTGCCCAACTTCAATTCACACCAATATCTCAACTGTTTTGCCGACCCTCGGTACAGATGTTTCCAAATTCATTATCTATTTTTTCAAAGATCTTGAGCAGACTTTATGAATTTGTTGAATTCAAACGTCACGCCGTACGTAAAGGAAGATGGAGGATCAGAGTAATGCCAATGCCTGCGGCACTACCATCGACATATTAGATATGGACCGATAATACCGCGAAAAAAGTGTAATCGTAATAGAAAGAGAGGAGACTAGGTGGGTTTATCCCTCTCTCTCTCTTTTCCGTGCGAGAGAGAGAGAGAGTGAGAGAGGGATAAACCCACCTAGTCTCCTCTCTTTCCATTACGATTTCACTTTTTTTCGCGGTATTATCGGTCCATATCTATATGTCGATGATTGTTCCCTTCTGGTCTAGAGCGAGCTAGCCCGATCATCCTAGCCCAAAATTGACGATTTCAAAAAATTAATTTGATCATCCAATTTTTTAACGCAGTTAGGTTTTAATGATGGAGTAGAATATGAATGTACGGTTTTAGACCAAAATTTGCGACGGCGTATTCCTTTAATTTTGGATTTTGCGTTTTGTCGATATGCAGGCGTATTTTGCATTTCTCGCTGAAAATGGTGAGCACAAAATTTATAGAGAATCAAATTCTCTATCTTTTTTATAGGAACAATTTTGTTGTAAAATAATTTTTTATTGTTAACAATAAGCCAAAAGTGTGAAAAATTAGGACATTGGCCCAGTTTTTTCAACTTTTGGACCATTTTTATTAAAAATAAGTGACACATTTGAATAGCAAAGTTATAGAAGATGAAATTCTCTACAACTTTTGTACGAATAATTTTTTTGTAGGATGAATAGTACACGTCTGGGAACGCGGTCAACACAGCGAATTAGGGAAATTCCAAGGTATGGGTACCTGGAACCGCGCCATTAACCCATCAAGTCCGAAGAATTGCGATTTTGAAACTCAATTTCAAACCTCGTTATTATGATTGAGGAGTAAGAATCCCTTATCCAAAACCATGCTCCCTACTATTTTTGGGTGTGCTATTTCAGAATCTGGACTCATTATTGATATATATCTTCTGGGAAATTAAATATGGCGGCTTTTATGACAAAAAACACGAAAATTTTGAGAACACGTTTTTTTCGAGATTTTTTTCCACACTGAAATCGCGAAAAAACTTCTCGCTTCTTTCAACCATCGGTGCACAAAAATGTTGTTGTTTCACAATATATCATTGGTATCCACAAAAAAAAAATTTTTCATCTCCAAAATGGCGATTTTTCACTTGAAAATTTTGAAAAAATACAGGCGTGTGGACGCTTCCCTCAGATTCCAACAATCAAATATAAAATTGGTCACATTTACTCAGAACTGAGTATTTCAAAAAAATTTGGCCGCCATATTGGATCCGCCATCATGAATTTCGAAAATCTGATACCAGATTCGGATTCAGCGACCCCAAAAACCTATGTGTGACCAATTTTATATTTGATTGTCGGAATCTGAGGGAAGCGTCCACACACCTGTATTTTTTCAAAATTTTCAAGTAAAAAATCGCCATTTTGGAGATGAAAATTTTTTTTTTGTGGATACCAATGATATATTGTGAAACAACAACATTTTTGTGCACCGATGGTTAAAAGAAGCGAGAAGTTTTCTCGCGATTTCAGTGTGAAAAAAAATCTCGAAAAAAACGTGTTCTCAAAATTTTCGTGTTTTTTGTCATAAAAGCCGCCATATTTAATTTCCCAGAAGATATATATCAATTTTGAGCCCAGATTCTGAAATAGCACACCCAAAAATATCAGGGAGCATGGTTTTTTATAAGGAATTCTCACTCCTCAATCATAATAACGAGGTTTGAAATTGAGTTTCAAAATCGCAATTCTTCGGACTTGATGGGTTAATGGCGCGGTTCCAGGTATCCATACCTTGGAATTTCCCTAATTCGCTGTGTTGACCGCGTTCCCAGACGTGTACTATTCATCCTAAAAAAAAATTATTCGTACAAAAGTTGTAGAGAATTTCATCTTCTATAACTTTGCTATTCAAATGTGTCACTTATTTTTAATAAAAATGGTCTAAAAGTTGAAAAAACTGGGCCAATGTCCTAATTTTTCACACTTTTGGCTTATTATTAACAATAAATAATTATTTTACAACAAAATTGTTCCTATAAAAAAGATAGAGAATTTGATTCGCTATGAATTTTGTGCTTACCATTTTCAGCGAGAAATGCAAAATACGCCTGCAAATCGACAAAACGCAAAATCTAAAATTAAAGGAATACGCCGTCGCAAATTTTGGTCTAAAACCGTACATTCATATTCTACTCCATCATTAAAACCTAACTGCGTCAAAAAATTGCATGATCAAATTAATTTTTTTTTAAATCCTAGATTGATCGGGCTAAGCCCCCAACCCAATCAAAACGCTTACTACATTAACCACGTGAGTGTTTCTCCTCGCACGCCGTTGCGTCCAGTTGGGCCAAAAACCGTGTAGTGGGGATCGTTTCTAATTGCTTTCCTCCCCTAACCTGCAACACTGGATCCATTGGGATCCATGTTCCGTACTTTGACGCTGGCGCTACCGTCGACACAAATAATTAGTGGAACTTTCGAAACAGGGTGAACGAAAAGAACGATTAATTTGAGTCGAAGCAGAGAAATAAACGACAAAAAGGTAAAATCCGATAGAAGCTTGTGGTAAATTGTTCAATTTGTAACCTATGTATTTAAATGATACAAACTCGATGAATCTCCGAACATAACCTACAAAACGTATTTACGCCGGTTGGATTATTGAACAAACAAATCACAATAATCCCTGATTTTCAGATGAGTCGCAAGGAAGCTTTGTCGCAATTCATTCAACAAATTCATGGTCGACCGGTAGTTGTTAAGCTCAACAGCGGAGTGGATTACAGAGGTTGGCAAATTGCTGATCAATCTACAAATAGAGGTGAATTTTTGAAAAATTTAGTTAACCAATCTATTTGGAATTTTAGGCGTCCTGGCGTGTCTCGATGGCTACATGAACATCGCCCTCGAACAGACCGAAGAGTATGTCAATGGTCAACTCAAAGACAAGTACGGAGATGCCTTTATTCGTGGCAACAATGTATTGTACATCAGTACTCAGAAACGTAAAACTTAAACGCACAGATGCATGAACCTCCGCATACTGATTACGATAAACCTAACATTTATAATAAAAATTGTCCAAATTAAAAAAAAAAAAAACGAAAAAAAATTTGTGTGTATACAAAAGTTACTTAACAAGTCCATACCGTAAAAAATAGATAAATTTTTGGTACAACCTTGATCAAGCCGTGATTATGGGAACATGCGTGGTTTATTGTATTTCCTACGAATTTATCGATTATTCCAACAAGACTAACGATTGGATAAAATCTTTGAACTTTGTGAAATTTATTAAGTTTCTTTATAAAAAATCCATTAAAAGTAATTTTCTAATTATAATATTGGCTTCAAATGACAATGTTACGATGACTTTTGGTTACATTGGTAACACGCTGCGTGCTCTATGAATATCTATCAACAATTCTTTAACATTTCGGAATCTTTGTATAAAAGCCATTTTAAAAAGTTTGAGATAAATATTGACAATCGTAAGGCTTATTCTAAATTTATTTTTATACGTCTTGCTTGAAAAACAATGTAACATGGCTCAGTTATTCGTTAAAAAATCTTACAAACATGGAAATATGTATTAATTTGACAAAGCCGTCTCAAGCGTTTAATTGTAAGATATGATGAAAGTCCAGACAGTATCATGTAGATCGACGCGTGCTTTTATTAATTATTTCCTCCATGGCTCCTTCTATCTCCATCAAAAGCTCATCGCGAGTGAGAGGCTCTTCAGCATTTTTTTTCTGGTCATATTCTTTCCTTGTTTGATTAATTATTTGTGGCACTTCCTCAACTTGTGCAATGTGTAACGGTTTCTCCGACAAATCTGGGGCCTTTGGCTGGGTCTTCGCTCTTTTCAGCTGTTGGTCTTGTTCTCCCCTGTCGAAATCTCTGCCTCGCTCGTCCATCTCTCTCGGGACAGAATCGGTTGTTGATTTCACGTTCGCAGAAACCTTTGCAACGTTTCTACTCTCCTTTGTATGAGAAACTTCTACGAACTTTTCAGTTGCAGAACCGACCAGCGATTCTTCTAATTTTCTCTTCTTGCTATCCTCCTCTCTCCTCAATCTTGCCATTTTCCTCTCCATAGCCAATTTTTTGTTTCTCTCAATCCTAGCTTTGATCTCTTCGGTCAACTCGCTAGGTTTTGCCGTGCTTGCCGATCCCAGAACACGGCCGGTTGACTCATTTAACGTTTTGGCCGTCGCGTCACTGACTCGACGCTTCTTTTCAATCTCCTCGGCTAATAGTTTGTCAAATTCATCAACAGGCGTATCTTCCTGCTCTGGGTTGTCCTTTGCGTTTTCTTCGATTTCAGGTTGCGCATCGACCGTTTCATCATCCGGCCTTACCATGCCAAGCCTGTACTTCTTGATGAAAACCTGAACGTTTTTTTTGCTTCCCAGAGTTTCCATTTTTTCAAGAAAATCTCCAAATCTGTATTTGGGAAAGAGCCTGTGGGCCCAGTGCTCCATTCTCTTCATAACTCTATCCAAATCACCTTTCTCGTAGCCTTTACCTCGAAATTTGAAGCCCTCGAAACAACCCTCGATCGTCTGAATTCCTTTGGGTCCTTGTATGCGTTCGGCGTTCAATTTTGGCTGCGGATTTCTCACAATTCTTTTCCTAGACGTAGCAGGATCAATCCTTCGACCTTCTACGCCTTCTTCGTCGACGTTTTGACCGCTCGGTTCTTCGCGAGCTTCATCTCCGGAATTTCCAATTTCTCTACCTCCTTCATTCTCATCGTCGGACAGCTCCATTTTCTATTAGTTACAAAAGTACGTTGATTAGGACTAATCGTTTTGTTGTCAACGATTCTCGATACCTATTGGGGGGTTTTTTTTTTTTTTTTTTTTCAAAATCAAAGAGTTTTCCCGCCGAATTACGAACAGCCCGTTAACGAAAACGAAGAATAAAGTTGCATGCAGAGTTGAAGCGATATGTTTATTTACAAGCAAACGATCCTCGTACATTTTCAATTTCGTGACTCTATGAGGATAAAAAGTTATCTATCGTACAATATTCGTTATCGCATAGACCTAACCTCTTTTCACTTGCGGTACAGTTGATGATTCGTTGTTCTTAGAAGTGACCGTTTTCCTCATCGAGATTTTCCTTTTCCTCCTCGACTTCCTCGTCTTCCATGAATTTGTCGAATTCGCCGTCCGCCTTACTCATACGTTTCAACAGAGATTCGAGTAATCTTTTGTTTAGTTGGTCGGTCTGAGTTACTTCTCGCGAGCTTGGATCCGGATTGTACTGTTGCTGTTGCCGCTGGTGATATTCCACCTCACCCTCGACGACTCGTTGCTCATTTCTCGGACTGTCCGTTTGCAATTTCTCAAGACCGTCGTCACCTTGATTCATCGGTGTTCCTGGCATCTTGTCGAAATATTATTTAACTATTAACCCTCGTCGTGAACGAATATGATCGAATGGTGGAAAATCGATAACCAAGTTGACGTCTTCGACGCTGTTTTATTTATTGCTAATTCTACGATTGTAACGGGATTTAGTTTTAGTTATCGCGTCTATACATTGCGTCTAATAACGTATGCGCATGCGCATTTTCATGCCGGAAAGAGGCGTAATTTTTCCAATACGTCGGTAACTATACGCATTCTTATCTCGTCGATTAAATTTTAAGTCTATTCGACGATAGTGATAAAACCGAACCGGGTTGACCGATAACTTCGCGATCGTGATGTACGACGCACATTGTTAATTGTATAACCGTACAACATTTATATCTGTGGTTTGGAGGCAAAACCGAACAAGTCAATTTTTTTAAAAGATAATATTGAACAAGATTCTTGTAATTTAAATAGTAAACGACGTTTTCACGGAAACGTCGAAAATTGGTCAGACAGACAAAGATAAACGAAATTAATCAAACCAAATAAGTCTAACGGTGTTTTTTTTTATCCATAAGTTTCAGACTATTTAAATCTTATCGAATGCTACTTATTATGGATCTATTCCGGTTTTTATTCCGAAACAGAGATATAGTATCCATAAGCATTGGATTGTTTAATGATCACGCTATTATCCGTTGTTCTTCGAATAATATTTTTTATTGCCAACGGTACTAACATCTCTGCAGAGACGGTGTGCTAACGCTCGGTCGGTAACGAAATTTTTTGAGTATTGTCCGCGGTTACGATCGATCTCTTTCAACCAAGACATCCACGGTAGTAGATAACAATACTCCGGTAAGATTCAAGTATGCCCTCGCACTTGTGTCAATTTTCGACAAACAGAGGGTACGAAGCGCATAATCTGATAAAATACGATAACGATTGACTGCACCGCTCTCAAGATGCAATAATTCGTTTCCGTATTTCATTCGAAAGATCAATCGTGATCTAGAACAATGCATTACAGTTATATCGTTACAGACCGTGCAGTTGCACATAATCATGAACTAGAACAAATTTTAAAGTTCCCTGTATAGACTGGAAACCGTTAATACCGATGTTCAGTAATCGTCTTTTATTTCCTCAGCATCGAAGACAAAAAATATGTATATGTGCGTATTATACCTTTAGCATAATTTTTGAGCCACAATAACGTCGCAATATCCACGAATTTCGAAATTTACGACCAAGGATGGTCATTCGTTCGAGGAAAATGTATTTTATATCAAATATGAGAATCAATTGTGGAACAATAATTTATCTAGATTATTTATCATCATTGCATAAATGTAAAAATTGTTTTTTGTCTCATGATAACGATAGTTATTTGTTTGAAAAAGAATTTTAAATACATTATAATTGCCATGAAAATATTACAATCGATCGCAAGACAATAATTCATCGAAATTATCTATTATAATTGAGGAAAAGAAAAAGTTCTAAATTGTTGCACGACGATTGGTCATAGTTATTTATTTGAAAAAGAATTTAAAAATACAATCATTATTGAATAAATGCCAAATCCTGGTTTCGAAATTCTTCGTAGGGTTGAGTAAGATTGAAACAAAATGTCGCTTCGTTCCATCCATAGTTACACGGTAATCAGTTACCCCTGAACTCTCGGTACAAGCGCTGTTTTTTTTTTTTTTTTTTTTCTCACACAACGTTTAGTATTTATCGAATAATTCCACCGAAGAGTTATCGCGGTTTCAAAGTCCGCAACAAATTCGTTACGCCCGTTTTCTTCGGTTCGTCCAACCGTGGATCGAGAAATCCGACGACGCGCGTACATTGTTTTCTCCCACCGTGCGGGTTCGTAGCCGTTCGGTGGCATCCCGCGACGTGGTATCGGGTGGTGCGGTCGAAAAGAGAACGGGGCACGTGGTACAAGAGTGTCGGAGACTGGAGAGTCGACCGGGTGGCGTGATTTTTAGCTGGGCTAGGGTTCGGTTAGCGAACCGAGTTAAGTAAGGGGGTAAAAGAACGCGTGGTCCCGTATCGTACTTACGGTTGTTGCCGGCGACGAGGCGAAGCGACGTGACGGGAAAGAACGCGTCGGCGGGATTCTTAGTGGGGAAATATCATTTGGCCGTTTAGGACACATTTTGTTGGCGAAGCGCATCTTACTTTGATCAGTCGGTCGGGCGCGCGCGAGTCCGTTGAATCTTCGTTGTACGTCTCTGAATTAATAAAAGTTTGTCGATAAATAAACAATATACGTATAATATTTCAACGTCGGGATTTAACGTCGACGAAATCGACGCTCGTACTTGGATCGGGTGGACTTGTCATACGCTCGCCGCATGCCTCGAACAACAAATCTGGCATTGGAAAATAACGTAACGTTGAAAAAAAAAAAAAAAAAAACGGTTTCATCATTCGTCGAATTCGAACAATTGAAAAAAAATTGCTTGAGGTGAATTTTTTTTTTTTAAATATTACTGGAAACCGTTATCTTATCATCTACGTGGACTGTTTTGTTGAGGTAAATACATACATAGTTTTAATTATTTTTATTATTCCGTTGTACTTTATGCCTTGATATATAATTTTTATATAAATATCGTCCGGCTCAGGATATCTGGGGTTTGGGAGCAAAATCGAATAAGTCAAATCTATTTGAAGAATAATGATTATCAGGTGACACTTAGTTTTCACTATTATTCGCGGGAGCTTTCGTTAAGATTTAAATTGTTGGTAACTCAATGAATTAAAAAAAAAAAAAAAACATCGTTGGACTCATTCGGTTAGGTTTACTTCGTTTATTTATTCTTGGACCATCATTGACATCCTGAATTACAAGAATGTTACTCAATCTAATTTTTCGAAACAATGGACTTATTCATTTTTGCCTCCAAACCATATACATAATCATTGTCACCGCGTGCACAATTCGCAACGACTGATAAAAAAAAAAAATAAAAAAATAACAGTATCGCAAACTATAGTAAACGAGGTTATCACTAAAAACAAAAATATAATTCTCGAATATGTAAGAGTTGATAAACCCAAGACGATGCACGTTCGTACGTACGTACAACCACGCAAACTAATTAATCCCCGATAAAAGCTTGGTATTGTGTGTCGATTTTTTCGCATGCACATGAACCACATACGCGTCTATGCAGGAGATTCTTTACTGGCAAGAATAGTTACTAGCAGACCGCGTGTGGGTTACTCGTTAACCCCTCGTTACAATTATTTGTTTCTTTCATTTTTTATTTTATTTTTAAAATTTTTGCGACCAAGTTTTTCGTTAAGTCGTGAAGCCATAAATATTCACGTGTATTCAAAGTTACGAACTTGTGATAATGTCTCGCTGGTGTGTGTGTTCGACGGTGTACCCGCGTTTGGGTCGTAATTGCTCGGATGGCCGATGTAACCATCGCGCGATTCACGACGATATATGTATACAAACACACAACTGTGGCGGGGCAGGGGGGGGGGGGGACACGAGCGTGTAAGGCGCCGTGCCGGTGACTCGTACTACCTCAAAATTAACCACGTGGCTATTCCGCCACCTGCCTACATCATTCTCTCGTAGCGATTGCGACGTATTTTTATTTTAACACCAATTCCGTTTTTTTTTCTCCCACTGAACTTTGTGATAGTGAATTTTTTTAAGGTTATTTAAATTATTTATTTTCGTTGTTGTTTTTTTTTTATTTGTATGTATCGTTTATTGATTACTCTAAGGGTTACAAACCCTGAAATTTTCTTCCTTAATCGTAATTCTTACGTTCTACCTGAATTACACTTGTTGTAATTACACGCTATCCCAAGGCTACATTATTCTATCTTAGTCTCCGTCTCGCACCCACTCTCTATGTGCATGCATACATTTCTCGACCACATTACCCACATACATTTCTATGTGCTCTTCAAACTTATTTATATATATATTTTTGGGGGTTTTTTAAATTTATTATCTATTTATATTTTTATATTTTTTGTTTGTTTATTATTTGGTTCCGTGTTTATCGGTCGGAGTCGAATGGATTGCAAGTTCTGCGATCAATTTGCTGACTGAGATGAAACTCCGACCTTCGGGTGGTTTTATCACTGTTAGATAAGGTCTGTCGTCGCGACCGTTTCAACGTTGTCAGTTTGTTATGAAAATTCGCAATTTTTGAAATGTTAAATATTTTTTAATCCATTTGTCTTTTTAATGTTTGTTTGTTTAACGAGAAAAATAAATTTATCATCGGCCACATCGTTGACATGAATTTTCTGATATCACGTAGTTTTTTTTTAATTTTTATTTAACTGAGACATTTTATTCATTTTTGTTTTGTTAATGCGATTCAACGAGGCAGCATTTATGTAACGAATAATCTAAGCTGAATAACGCATCGTCGAGGTTTTCTTGTCTTCGTAACGAAAAATTGACCGGAGGCATGTGAACAAACGGCTACCAGCATCATCGTGAACAGAAAAAAAAAAAACATTCGGAGGAATTCGGTACGATGGTCCTTGAAGCAGGGATGGGATGGGTGATTCAATGAAAATGTGTTCGAAATACTTTTCAATCAAATTAACTACGATTAATTATCATGCGATAATTAAAATTTCCAAATTTATCCAATAATAATCGATAATTTAGACGAGTTATTGTTTTGCGATTCGTTCTTATATTTAATAAGACTCACAATCGACGATCATAATAGTGGAAGCATTTTAAATAGATCAAAGGATTACATGAAAGTTAAATAACAATGAAATACAAGATTTATATAAAAGTTTAAATACATTTCCATTAAGGGGGGGGGGGGGGGGGTAAGGTTGATTCGGCGAAAAAGAAGCATGTTTTTAAGATTTTTTTCTGGCGATACAAATAGCGTAAATTTATTCAATTAATTTCCATATAATAATACAACATTTGAACAATATTTTCCTTAATTATTATTCCAAAATAGTGAAAATTAAGCGGGTGACAGTGAATCTCCAGAGGCGCCTCGAAAAAAAGTTGCTTTGCGGTGTTCATCATCACTCGCAAAAGAATCATCTGAAACAAAAAAATCAAAATGCATTCGTTAAAGGAGATGTTTCTCGATGTAATCACGAGGGAATTTTTTTTATTTTTTTATTTTTGATTTTTTCGTACCACTTTGAAGCAAAAATACCGATTTTCGCTATAAAAATCAGCTAATTTCTTGCTTTAAAATTAATAATTGATAAAAAAAAAGCTCTCGACAATACCTGGTGAATTATGTGAAGAAGTAGTGTGCAAAATTTAAAAACGATTGGTCCAGTAGATTTTGCGTTATCGTGAACACGGACTTTTTCGAAGCGCCTCCGAAGATTCACTGTCACCCGCTTAATTTTCAATATTTTGGAATGAAAATTTAGGAAAATATTATTTAAATGTTGTATTATTATATGGAGATTGATTGAATAAATTTACACTATTTGTATGGCCAGAAAAAAATCTTAAAAACATGCTTCTTTTTCGCCGAATTAACCTTACTCCCCTCTTACTTGACCATCCTTGCTTTAAAGCGCGTCGCCGTTGTTTCGATAAATATTCCTATATGTGGTAAAATTATGACCTTCCGTGGTTCGTGGAAGTGATGGGTCTGCTCTGTGCTGGCCACTGTCCGCATTTTTTTTCTCTTCATAATCGTTCGTGTGCTGAAATTATATTCGTTGATTCACAAGTAATGACTCAGAAGATTGCCAAAAACGCTTGTGACCTAAGATCAATGCATAATTCCTACAACTCCATAAGAAATTCGAACGTGAACGAAAAAATGTAGAATGGACTATTTGGTCGATTCGAGCTTATATAAAATTTTCGATAATTGTAAGTAGAGTTGAATCACGCTCTTTTTTGTCTTTTTTCCAACCGTTCCCGTGCGAACTGTTTTTCAATTGATGCTAACTTTTTATGGTTTTTTTTTTTTGATAACGTGGTGGTTATTGGCACTTTGGACTTCTCAAATGTTATGGTCAAAAATGTATCATCAACTTTTTGGACCGATTGGATATGTATCGCATTCTTCTGTATACACTTAGTTATATACTTACGAAGACACACACATGTATAGTATACATACGGGTTTGTGCGTCTGTGAAGATAGCATCTCACATGTTAGGATCTCAAAAAACGTTTGGAGTTCTAATAGCATATATAGTTCTATAATTATTTTATCCGTATATATATATGGGGTATACCTGGGAATTTCGGCAACTTCGGACAGTTGGGTCAAAATTTTTGCCCGCCAATTTTTTACATCAATGTGTGTCGAAAATAAAGAGACACGTATTTCGGCGTTTTTCATTTTAAGCCCCCGTTTTTTGGATACAGTCAAATGAAGTTTTTGAAGTATTGACCACATTCGATCATTCAAATCGATATATCTCGGGAACGGTTAGTGATAACTTAGAAAACGACGGGTCTTTTTTTTTCGTTTTTGAATGCTCTATACGATGGAAACATTTACGATTGTGTTGCACAGATCCAGAGATTATTTATAAACATTTGAAAATTAAAATTTGAATAAAACAAAAAATGCACCCTTAATTTCGGAAATTTTTTTTTTTTTAATTCCTTGAACAAAAACGAAAATTCAGCCACCTTGAACTTTTTGGGCCGACGTTTCGTTCGGAAGTTATGGCTTTTTTTGTTATAAAAAAACCCGTAAATATACATATTTTATTAGTAAAAAATGGCATGAAAAAAAGTACCCTTAATTATTGAAATTTATTTTATTTTTTTTTTAATTCCTTGAACGAAAACAAAAATTTTGAGACTCGGCTGGACTTGGGCCGACGGTTCGTTCGAAAGTTATAGCTTTTTTTCTTAACAACCGGGTAAACATTTATGGGTTTTTTTGTGACAAAAAAAGCCATAACTTCCGAACTAAACGTCGGCCTAAAAAGTTCAAGGTGGCCAAATTTTCGTTTTTGTTCAAGGAATTAAAAAAAAAAAAAAATTTCAAAAATTAAGGGTGCGTTTTTTGTTTTATTCAAATTTTAATTTTCAAACGTTTATAAATAATTGTTGGATCTGTGCAACACAATCGTAAATGTTTCCATCGTATAGAGCATTCAAAAACGAAAGAAAAAGACCCGTCGTTTTCGAAGTTATCACTAACCGTTCCCGAGATATATCGATTTGAATGATCGAATGTGGTCAATACTTAAAAAACTTCGTTTGACTGTATCTCGAAAACGGGGGCTCAAAATGAAAAACGCCGAAACACGTGTCTCTTTATTTTCGACACATATTGATGTAAAAAATTGGCGGGCAAAAATTTTGACCCAACTGTCCGAAGTTGCCGAAATTCTCAGGAATACCCCATATATATTAGACTGGTTTTTAGGAAAAAAAATTTTCGCGAAATTCTCCACATTTGAAGTAGATGCTATAAAAAGACTCCTGTCCAAATTTGAGCTCAATCGGACCATTCTAAGAGGTTCCGCCGCGATGAAATCGATTTTCCGTTTGATTAACACGTGAGATAATTATTGTTCCAGTAAAAAGCGCCGCATTCAGCCAATATAAGTATCCGACCATCGAAACTAAGTGCAATCGATCGTATTACGTTCCCTTGAAATAGAATAAAATAGATACCGTGATGAATTTTTTTTATTAACAACAATAATTAAAAACGTAACAAAAAATTGTTTTCATTTGAAAGATCGGTCATGTAATGAATTTACAATTTCCAATGGGATACAATGCAAGCAGATGGGTAGAAAAAGTGATGAATGCAACTAATTCACTCATTGATTAATTCTCTCATTAATGGAACCTCTTAGAATGGTCCGATTAAGCTTAAATTCGGAGAGGAGTCTTGTTATAGCATCTACTTCAAATGTGGAGAGTTTCGCGAAATTTTTTTTTCCTAAAAACCAGTCTAATATATTGTTATGTATTATAGTTATTTATTCAATAGTTCTGTAGTTCTTGATAGTTACTCGGAATAGTTTTTGGCGCTTCGATTCACCGCCCAAGTTAGCATTTATAACTTCCGATCGATATCAATGCTTTTTTTATTTTTCATTTTCGAGGTCTAAATGGCCAGTACCATTGTTAATAACTGTCAATAACTATGGAACGATTGCGGATACTACTAGAACTCCAAACGTTTTTTGACGTCCTATCTTTACACGCGTCAGGTTTGTGGGTTGCGTATGCGTGCACGCGCGTGTGTTTGCAAGATAATCCAAAGCGTAAAATCAAATAACAGATTCGAGATTCGAGAGATATCCGGGAGTCGACGGTTCACAGCAACAATTAATCACGTATTTATCCACGACATCGTACTTTGGAACGGAGATTCGGTATTGCTTGTGCGAACAATTACATTCACGTGTGGTTTTTAAGAAGAGAGAAATTTACGAGAATTACATGGCGTACCTGCCCAAATTCGGTCTAGGCCGTAACAACTACTGTCTAGAGACCATCCAGTGTTTTTTTTTAACACATCAACAAATTCGAATTTATATTTTATTAAAATTTAATTTTTTCACAACCATCATCCGATTAAACGGTTGATAAATTCGTGGGACAAAAAATGACGAATCTCTCGATGGAGATCCCACGTGAAATAAATCTTTCTGAATTAAAAAATTCTCATCAATTACGCGTTATCGCGTGGCTTTTTATTTTTTATGCCACGAAAGGTTATGAGAACTTCGGTGGTCGGATATAAGTCCCATCGTCGCTGATAAAAAAAATATTCATATGGGGGGATTTTTCCATTTAATACTTGAATCATTACTTGCAATGTTTTTATTATCATTAGTGTTGGTCGTAAAATAATTGAATAAAAGTTCAGGTGATCATCGGTTACCAATTTACGACTTTTTCTAAGAAGGATTAAAACGCTTTTTACGGTTTCGATAGAAGTAGCCGGTGTTGTCCCACTGACACCGTTATCACACATTGGTGCCAGTTGAACGAACGGAATCTCACTGCGAACACTCAGCGCAACATAATTGCGAGGCTCGGACAGGTGCGCTACGGTTCTTATACTTATATACATAAGGGGGGGTAAGGTTAATTCGGCAAAAAAGAGCCATGTTTTTAAGATTTTTTTCTGGCGATACAAATAGTGTAAATTTATTTCATCAATTGCCATATAATAATACAACATTTGAACAATATTTTCCTTAATTATCATTCCAAAATATTGAAAATTAAGCGCGTGACAGTGAATCTCCGGAGGCGCCTCGTAAAAAAGTTGCTTTGCGGTGTTCATCATAACTCGCAAAAGAATCATCTGAAACAAAAAAATCAAAATGCATTCGGTAAGGAGATGTTTCTCGAGGTAATTACGAGAGGATTTGTTTTTATTTTTGATTTTTGATTTTTTCGTAGCACTTGGAAGCAAAAAAAACCAATTTTCGCTATAAAAATCAGCTAATTTCTTGCTGTAAAATTAATAATTATTAAAAAAAAAAAGCTCTCGGCATTACCTGGTGAATTATGTGAAGAAGTAGTGTGCAAAATTTAAAAACGATTGGTCCAGTAGATTTTGCGTTATCGTGAACACGGACTTTTTCGAGGCGCCTCCGGAGATTCACTGTCACCCGCTTAATTTTTAATATTTTGGAATGAAAATTTAGGAAAATATTGTTTAAATGTTGTATTATTATATGGAAATTGATTGAATAAATTTACACTATTTGTATCGCCAGAAAAAAATCTTAAAAATCTTAATGCTTCTTTTTCGCCGAATTAACCTTGCCCCCCCCCCCCTCCCTCTCCTAATGTACGGTGACTTTGGCCGAAGGAATAGATTTCACGTGGTCTTCCGTCTCTGAAATTATATCGCCGATGCTCTTAGGAATGCAACCCGGTCGCTACGCCAGAATCGTTTATCTTGGTTCAGCAATATCCGCGGCATCCAACTAAACTGTAGTCTTCTTTGTACTCGCATCGATTGCATGTTCGGTTTGTAGATGAAAATACGATTATTTTCTCAACGAAGAACCAAATACAAACGGCTAATTTATTTTCAGCCAATTTTTGTGTAATATTTAAACGGAGAAGTTGAAAATAAAAGAAGTCCCGAACTAGCGTGACTGTCGAATAGTCAGCCGTTTCTCTATTAAATTTTTCAATTGAAGTTGAATAAGCGCGAAGTTTTATCGACCGGGCCGAAGCAACTTTTGGCTATTCATACGAATGATTCGAATACGTTAAGGGAGCGAACCACTGAAATTTCGATAAAATACATTTTTTTTCTTACACGTTTCGGAAGAAAAATTTATTGGGAATATGCCTGAAAGTTGCATAGAGAAATTCGTAGAATCGGATGAATTACTAATGTATGGTCCGAATTGTTGCACTATATGTAACGTTTTGCGAGAAAAATTCTGCAAGTTTTTCAGTTTTTTTTTTTATGGTACCCCCATAGATTTCGAGTCGCTTTTTCATGATGAAATAATTATTTTTTTTGTTTTTAAGTATTTTTTTTCAGCTAAAAATATTCCTTCAACGTGGTGCCATAATCACCGATAGGAACATCATAAATCTTCCTTATTTTTCGATTTTGGATCCGTATAGACTAATTGTTGTTAACCAGATTTGGACATTTGTTTTTGCAGTTGTAACTTCTGAGGGCAGGGGTAAAGAGCGAGAGGCAGGCAAAATGGTATTTTGTTACATTTTTTCATCTCTTATTTACATCAACAAATTGTCATAAGTATATCAAATAAATCCGACAATAACTTTCGTAAGAAATAATTCGCGGAAACACCTTTATTTTTCAGCTCATTGAAGTGAGCTCGCTTCCTCAATGAAATTTTCACATTTTCTTCGCGAAGAACAAAACTTTTGACAAACGTAACAATGACAAAAAAAAAATTCTATTTGCGTCTGGACTTTCGATTTTCATTGACGAAATGTTGAACCCGTTGAAAATTTTATCACCGTTCGAAATCGAAACGTACGAATGTTATAAAAATGTACGCATCGTCCAAAACTCGTTCCTCAGCTAATTCGCATTACTCACAAGCTTTTATTTCTTCCCGTTTCCATCGAATATACGTGATTACGCGTTTCTGCTCATTACACATAATTGAATATCAGTCACAGTCTATCGAACGAGGAAAAGAAAACAAGCCATGCTTATGCGCGAGGTCATACGTGATGACGAATAATTCGAACGTTTAGTGAATCAAGATTTTCTTTTCGAAACTTATCGACGTAATGCTTGCTAAATGAGATCTTGATAAACGAGTTGTGACTTGTTATTTGCAGTTAGACAACTGTTGATAGCCGGGCATCCACAAAATAGATTATGCGTCGGTGGCTATTTAAGTTTCGCGTATTACTCGTTCGCCGCTAGGTGCTCCACGACAGATTGCGATAACGAGTAAAAGAACTTACGCGGGCCGCGATCTGTATCGACGTACTTGCATGTCGGGTGGTTGTTATTTCAAATAATTTTAAAATAATTACAATTTTGCTTCCTCGTAAAGGAAGCTTTGTGACGGTCCGAAATTTTTTTCGTTCGGATGTATGTGTGTGTGTACGTGTATGTAACCACCCTCTAAAATTCAAACGTTCATAACTCGAGAACGGTTCAAGCTACCGTACTCAAATTTTGCACACATGGGAGGCCTTCTAATATCTATGTAATCTGTGATTTTCGCAATTATTTACGCATTTGCTCGGCTTTGACAGCGTTTTGAATTTTTCCAAAAATGTCTGTAGCCACGCCAACGTCCGCAAATTTTGACATTCGGCTAAATAGTTTTTCACATATAAAGTTGAGTACAAGGACGGTTGGTATTGCATTCAAGCCGAATCCATAAATAACTTTAGATTTTATGATTTTTTTTTATTGTTTCAAAAAAATCAACTTTTTTGCTCGATTTGTCGTTAACGTCAACCAATCGAACCATAATTCTCTGCAAGTATAGGATACCGTTGTGCTATAATACATATCAAATTTGGCCGAGATCGGACGAACGGATCGAGTTTTAGAGCAATCAGAAATTTCTAAGTTCCAATTCCTGAAAATTCAAAAACACTCGACGGAAAGTCCTCAAATTCATACACACGCTCGAACTAACCGTCTGCTCAAGTTGTCACTAGATTCGATAGGAATTAAACAACGCGCTCGAATTTTGGGGACACATTGAATTTTTATATACGTTCGAGTCGGTTTTAATACGGTAGGAAGGATCTACGGATATACTGCATAAAACAAGCTTGCAAGCTTAAACTTGGAATTTCTTTCCCCTGAATTTTCGGTAGTGAACGGAACTTCCTTTGTGAGGAAGCCGAAGATTAAAAAAAAAAATAAAATAAAATAAATCGAGAGATGCTTCCTCATAGAAAGATTTCGTGCAACACCGGAAATTCAGGGGAAGCAAATTGCAAGTTTCAGCTTGCAGCCTGTTTTATATTCCCGGGGATCCACATTGATTGTAGTTGTTTAACAACGTTATTTGCGGGATTTAACCTCGATTTGGGGGGGGGTTCGGACATCCCAGTGATTTCAAAATTATCCGAATAAATTGGATGATAATCGTCAGAAGAACGGTGTAAACGTGACATAAGGCGACTCATCTATGTACATTGGTTTTTGTGAAACCAAGGTTCATACCCGTTAATTTTATATAGTATTGGATTTTTCCAGAAACAATTAGTCGTCCTGTCATCAGAATTACCGAACGGTAAAAAAAAAATGCATGTATTTCAAATGGGAAACTTTATCTGGGCGGTAATTGAAATTAATTAAAAATTTCAGAATAGGCTAGAATTTTTAAAATGTTTTTTATTAATTTCTGAATCGTCGCAATCAAAATTTGTACATGAACCAAATAACAACGCTCTTAATATATATGGCCGACGATAAAAATATCTAGCAGATGCCATTGAACACTACAATTTTCCACTCACAGCACTCATGCACATGCATGGCATGGCACGGTGTTCATGGCACTCAGCGTTGTAGTTGTTTTCTCTCTCCACGGAGTAAACTCCAGGTTTTCCCCGAATCAAACGGCTGCGGTATCGAAAAAATTAATTTTTTCGTTACAAATAATATGTACGTGATAACGAAACCTAAAATAACATTTTTTTTTCTATATTTCCCACGTTTACTCTCTAAAACGCCATTACAAACGGATCATGACGGATTATCGAGAGTCTCTGTCCTATGCTTAGAGTCCAATTCGAGGGTAAAACCGATCCATCCCGATACCTACTTTTATCGTAGGTATTTGTGAATTTTTCAATTATTTCAACCTTTGTTTCGCACTAGAGGTACAGTCCGACCTCCAAATAAGAAACCCGACAATAAGAAACTTTCCCCAGATTCTCACTCGAGCGCTTCCCCCCACCCCGACTCGAACTCCGAGCTCGAGAATTTCGTGCGCGGAACCTCTGGTTAAGAAACCAGCCTGGGAGAGATTATTCGGGAAAAATAGAGCGAACGTTGTAGTGTAAATTGATGTGTGCGTGCGTGCGTGAGCATGTGTGTGCGCGTGTGTGAATGTAACACAAAATCTACAAGTTTATTGGAAATTTTTTTGTATCCATTAAAAATATACATACGTGTGTTGACAAGATTTCATATAAAATAAAAACAAAGATAAGTGCGTTTAAAACATTTTCATATAAAACAGCAAAAGTTTCCGAGACGTAATGAAAAGCGTTTTGGTCTTGTTGCGTATTATTTCGATCCGCAACGTACTCAACGGACGGTGGAATATTTTCGAGAGAATCGAACTCTGCCATTGAAGATGAATCCTCAGAGATATTGACTTCTTCTTCTTCTTTTATATAAATCGGATAAAACAATATGGACATAAAATTCGCGAAACAAATGTCCACGCGCAGTCGAAAATGTTTTTGCATGGGCGATGTGAATACTAAGTTGGAAATCGTTCGAGAGTGTTTCTTGTTGAGAGGATCGCATGCGGAAAAGAGTGAGAGAGACAGACAGAGATATATAGGAAAAACTCTTCCCCTTGGGGGCTTTTGGTTTCTTATTTGGAGGTCGGACTGTACACCACCCCGGCATATTGTCGAGCGCGTTTTTATGGTAAAATTTTCACTTGAAAGTTATTTTTTGATTAAATAATATGTTGGGTTGTTGGGATTGGGATGTTGGGCCTTATTTAAGAATCTTCAAAGAGAACCCAGTATTTTTCTTCAAAGTTAAAATAACGAATAGTGTGCCCGTAAAGGTTAACCTTTGTCGTACACGTCGTACATGAACCGTAATGTAATGAAGTGCGTTAAAATGACTAACAATTTTTTTTTTTTTTTAACGATCGAATCCCTTCTTTCGAATAATCTAACAATTGAGGTAAAGAAAATGTTTCGGTCGTCGATAGACAGAGCGAGAACGATTGTTCAAATTTGCCGCCACACCGTGTGCGGGGCGATATAGCCGAGCGAGAGGGGCCTCTATTGATTTCTCCCGGCTAACTCGACTGCATTCGAGGCGGTGCGTATTCCGTACACGCGAATAAACGTTGTTACGCGAGAACAACGCGATTAGCAATGGTGATTCTGGTGTACAAAGGTAAATTTCACAAGTTCCACTATCGCGAGTTTGGTGAATCGGTCGAGCTTCCAGCTTTCATACGATAACGAAATCAAAACAACGAGGAAAGATTTGAAACGAAAAAAAAAAAAACAAAACCGTCTTCGACAGCGTTGAAAGCATGCGAAAAAAATATCACGGCGCGTGCACTTGAAACCTTACGAGCGCTTCGAAAAATCTTCATTATTTTCTACTCCTATTCGTTAACAGTAATCACAATTATTGAATAAATTATAATATGCTAATGGCAAAATCGACGATGGAGAAACCCAAAACACTTAAAAAAAAAAAAAATGCAATTACTTGAGAACTATTTATGAGAAATTTATTTGTTATGCTTTGAAATACAATTTTTTCAAGCCCATGACGTTTTTGTCATTAAAAATAAAAATAAAATAATAAGAAACGTGATCAACATTCTTTTTTAATTTTATTCTTCCTATACGTAGACTCGATTAATTGCCGAACTAATCGTGGGAATTTTCGATTTGATCAAAGAAAATCCGGGGGGGGGGGGGGGGGGGTCGTGAACGTACACGTGTAACTTGTTCTCCGTGTCGTAACCGTGTCGTGTCATCAGACCGAAGGGTATGATGAGTGTCACGTTCACCTGAAACGTTCAGCCCTCTGTCAAGGCCGAAGTTTTCAGGGGCGAAAAATGCAATTGCCGTTAGACGTGGCATAGTCGCGCACGTGATCCGGCAAAGTCGTTTTCTGGGTTTACGAAGCGTCGTCAACTCGAACTTGTCGGCTTTCTTTCCTTTTTCTTTTCCTCCATTTTTTATTTATAATTTTTTTCATTGCCATTGGTGCTAGAAGACGAATCGTACAATAAAAATCTTTAAAAAGTTTTAAATCTGTTAAAATCACTGGCTGCAATGTATCCGAGCGACAGCGGGAATTTTTAGATATTTTGCGAGTTAAATCTTACGGATTCGGGAGTCGCGGTTGCTCGAAGAACGACGGAAAAGAGAGTAATTTTTTTAAAAAATAAAACAATTGAATATCGACGATATGTGCGAGAGGTTGTGCATAACAATAATTTTTTCTTCGTTTTAAATCTTGCGATATAAATTCTTGATTTTTTTTTTTAGAACGCAACACAGTGATTTTGACGAACTTTCCACTATTTTCGGGCATAAAGGACAATTATTTGACAAATGAAATTTCTGCTTAAATTTGGATCAAGTATCTTGTCCGAAAAATCTTAGTCGGGATAATGGAAATCGAAAGATAACTCGGTTTAAAATTATTTCTTAATCTTCATCCTCGAGACAGAAAAAAAAAAACAAGAAAACTGCCGTCGAAAATATTGTGAGATCGCGAGAAATGCGTGGAGATATCGCTTTTTTGTTCGTGTTTTTTTTTTTTTTTTTCGGTCAAAGGTGGAGTCGACTTAAATATAAATGTCCCGATAACGATTGATCGTCATTCGATCGGGCTAATCGGCTCGAACAAAACCGGAGAGTGCGGAGCGAGATAATGTTCCGTCGAAGGGTGGATCATCCGTCGGTAGATTTTTTTGCTCTTTGTAACAAAATTGATCTGCAAAAACAATTGCAATTGATGAGATACCTCGAATAAAATAATTAGTGACTCAATTCAGGGTAAAAAAAACAACGAAGATTAATTACGAATATCAACGTTGTACTGATAATGAAAAAAAAAAAAAAAAAAAAAAATGGCTTTGCAACGGCTTGGTGGCACTTTATCGATCAATTAATCGCGTGAACTATAGTGGATTCAAGTGTAGATAGCAACAGGGTCGTTAAATATTTAATGATATATTCACGTAGGCAGTATAGAGAGGATAACAGTGACGAAAAATTTCTTCATTCGGTATTTTTGATCCAGTGCCTCGAATGCTTTCCTCTTGATCTTTGCGTTGCGGGTTTAATTAAAAAACGATAAAAAATTTTATCATCCATTTTTATCGATATTCTGTAGATGGGGCACAAAAAAAAGCTTGGCGGGAGAGAAGAGCGATGAACATTGAAGAAACGTCATTGTAATTTTGTGTGGCTCACGATTATCAAAGTCAATCATTTTATTGGACTTTTTTTTTACCATTGTACATATGTCTCGTAGATAGCGGATAAAAGAACAAAGATGAACGACGGATAAAGTGAGAGGAGTGACGAATCTTCAAAAATTGTGATTGTAATTATTTTTTCGTAGCTCACCGAATTCAATAGTTTATTCAGATTTTTATTTTAATCATTGTCCATGTCGCGCATTCCTGATAAAAAAAAGTTCGTCTCGAGAGAAGGATAAAATCATTTAAAAAACGTCATTATAATTTTGTGTAGCTTATAATTTTCAAATTCAATAATTTTTTAGTTCTTCATTGCGACCATTATTCATCATCTATACAGCACGGAAAATAAAATTTGATTGACACAGAATGAAAGACGTATTTTATTTTTGTTTTTAATAGTAATTTTGTGTTTCTCACCAAGTTGAATAATCATTTCGTATCTTCATTCTGACCATTGTCCATCTTGTGGTGTGTCTATGACGTTGGTAACGAACAATTGACTATGCAACAATTCCGATCGTGAAACGAATGAAAAAAAAAAAAATGAACTTTGAACGCTAACGTTCCGACGCAACGAATAAAAAAAATGAACAATTTTCGCTCCAACATCGAGCGTTTAATGGCCGATGAAAATTATCGACGCGTATGTTTCTCGAATCTCGTATTACGGTATCATCCAATAATTATTACTGTCTGACACATGACAGTACGCTCAAAGTCATTTTGCAGCGTAGTTAATATTTCTCACGACGGTAAAGATCCGCAGCCACTTGTCACTGTCGATAACAATTTGCATTATCATCCGCTTTCATTGGCCGAACCGTGATATAATCTCGAATATACTTGCACGTAAATTCACGTTCTTGACTTAACGTGTCGCGTTTCACAGATTTTCACGCTGTTTAGCTTTTATTACGCGAACGAATACATTCGAGACGCAAATACGTTTACGTTCGAGAGTTTACAAAATGCAAAAAAAATGAAAAAGAAGAAAAAAAACAAAGATGTTAACAATCCAGCTTTTTTTTTCGCTGATGGGATCCGACGAGAATTATTCGAGCTATTATTTTTGCAAAAAAAAGATCGAGTAAAAAAAACCATTGCGTTGTTGTTGTTATTATTATTATTATTATCATTATTATTTTATTATTATTATTATTATTGCTATTATTAAACAGTGAGTGAGAAATTTGATTGTTTCTTGTTGCAGATAACATGTCCGCAGTGCAATCTCACGTGTCGAACGGGCTCAAAAACGGATTCGCTCGAGAGGATAAGGCAAGTATTGAGTAACTGTATTGCAAACTGTAATTTCGATTCGCACAAGTTGTCGCGATAAGTGTACTCAACGGTGAATGGGTTAATCGCGGAAAAAGCTATGCGCTCATCATAAAATTACAATTGAATTAAATGTGCATTCAATGAGTCGCGAGGAATTAATTTATTTCCGTACGTTACCAGGTGGCTCCGACTGATGTCCCGCTCAGATATGCACCGCCTACCGAAACGGGCCTCGAGGGTGAGCATAAATCGTTTTATAATCTCATAATCGCGTTTCCTCGTGTTCCACCGTTCATGAAAAACAATGTTTTACTCGTCGCGTCGATTAGTCAATTTTTTTTTTTTTTTTCGCGGAATCTCATTCGATTCTCGCTTTTTATTAATTCAAATTTTTTTTAAACAATCATTATTTTTGATTATGAATTTTTTTTTTTTTAAAACATTTCCGACCGTGTCGATTTAAGGCAGGATTCTACTTTGAAACCATGAAAAAAAACCCTATTTTCGTGATTTTTTTCTGAGAATACTATTAAAGATATCGATATGGGGTTTAAAATGTTCGATAAATACACTCTTTAAGTACATAAAAAAAATTTTTTAAATGTATTTTATTCATTTTTTGTACACGTAAAAATATGTTTAAAGCCAACGCCTCGAAAAGAAGGTACCGTTGCCGTGGTCGTGAAATCTTCCCGACGGATGGTCTGAAACAAAAAAATCAAATAGTTTCATGTTCAGTATGTCTTCAGGAACCGACTTAACTAGAATATTTTATATACGTGCAAAATTAACAAAATGGCGGCTAAAATACGAAGAAAAAAAAATGCGTTTTTTTTTGGGTCTTTTTGCGATAAAAAAATAGTTCCAATCAAAATTTTAAGTTGATTGTAGTTAGGTCGGTTGGTACAAACATATAGAATATGTGTTCCAAATTTCATAAGGATCGGTTCAGTACTTTTTGAGTTATCACGACCACGGTACTTGAAAATGTCGTTTCGAGAAAAACGCGTTTAAAGTTTTGGTGAGTGATAAATCGTAGAAAAAATTATCTTACCCTCAAATAAGCGATGCCTGGGCCATATAATATGCCTTCGACGAACATTCTTGAACATATTTACTTTCGAAAAATAGAATAGAATACTTTCGTAAAAAAAAAAAAAAAAAAAAAAAAAAAATTTTTTTTTTTTTTTCAAAGTTTCAAAGTAGAATCCTGCCTTAAGAAGAAGAAGAAAAGGAACTTGCCGTTGTTGGCACTGCGTCGATTGACAATCTAGTAGTGTCGATTACGAACGAATAATTCAATTGTGCGATGAAAAATTGTTTTACAACAGGTCCGGATCAAATTTTGCTGGCGGAGCTCGACAGAACGACCGAAGCAAACGGAAGAGTGCGAATAAAGTATGAAAAGGACGACAAAAATCGTCGGGTAATCTCCGTGCCTGGGCTTCTTATGAAAACATCGAAAAATCACGGTGACCAAGTCGCATTGGTATCAAGACCGGGAAACGACGGTAAACGGCAGACTTGGACTTACAAGTTCGTATAAAATTCGCGTATACGCGTCATCCGGAAACGAATGAAAAAATTCGTTAAAAATTAATTGATCGGATAATCCGACGATTTTTGTGAATCAGGGAATACGAGGCAGAAGTGAGGATCGTGGCGAGAGCTTTTTTGAAATTGGGCCTCGAGCGTTACAGCAGCGTTGGCATTATTGGATTCAACAGCCCGCAATGGTTCATCACGGATATCGCAGCAATATACGCCGGGTAAAAAAATTCAATTAATTAAAAAATATATGGGGCATTTTCATGACAAGTCGATCAAGTTCTAGCGGTCATTTTTTTAGATCATTTTCATAATTTTTCATTCGAAAGTACTCATCGAAAAAGACGAGCCCAATTTTTTTCGAATTAAAAAAAAAAATTTTTTTAGAGATTGTTTTTTTTTAAAATAAAAAAAAAAAAAAAGAATGACCGTTTTTTTTCGCCTGAAAAAATTCACACAATTCTTATGAATTACAAGGAAATTTTCAAACGCTATGGCAAGATGGAGCTTTCAAAACTATCGGAGAAAAAAAATAATAATAAAAAAATTCGCCAACAAATGTTGGTGCTGCATTTGTCACGCATACAATTTTTTTATTTTTTTTTCTCCGGTAGTTTTGAAAGCTCCATCTTGCCATAGCGTTTGAAAATTTCCTTGTAATTCATAAGAATTCTGTGAATTTTTTCAGGCGAAAAAAAAACGGTCATTCTTTTTTTTTTCTTTTTTTTTTTATTAAAAAAAAAACAATCTCTAAAAATATTTTTTTTTTTAATTTGAAAAAAATTGGGCTCGTTTTTTTCGATGAGTACTTTCGAATAAAAAATTATGAAAACGATCTAAAAAAATGACCGGCAGATCGACTTGTCATAGAATGCGCGCCATATATAATAATTTTGAAATTTTCTCAATAATGATCTTCTTAAAACTTGAATTTGTTAACAAATTAAAAACTTTGCATTGAAATTGTTCGAATGATTTATCGCAGAGGTTTCGCAGCTGGAATTTATACGACGAATTCGGCCGAGGCTTGTCAATATTGTGCGGAAACGAGCCGAGCCAATATATTGGTCGTCGAGGATGCTAAACAATTGTCAAAGATATTGGAAATAAGGCACAAGTTGCCTCGCTTGAAAGCCATCATTCAGTACGACGGAATAGTTGAGGAAAAAGGCATCTACAGTGTAAGTATAATTGTCGAAATAACGAAAATCCGTAAATTATCGTGTAATCGTGTTTAATTATAATTTTTTTTTAATTTATCTTGCAGTGGGACGACGTGTTAAGAATCGGGAAAAGTGAGTCGGACGACAAACTCGATGCTGTGCTCAAAACCATCGGCGCTAACGAATGTTGTACGCTCGTTTACACGGTAACCCATATTGTGACGTTAAACAAACAAACGAAAAAAAAATAATAATTTATCAGTCGAATTTGAACGAAACGTTTTGAACTCACGATTAAAATTGCGTTACAGTCGGGAACCGTGGGCAAACCAAAAGCGGTCATGCTAAGCCACGATAATTTAGTTTACGACGCCCAAGTAATTTTCGAAACCGTCGAATTCGTCGAGAGACAAGAAATAATCATCAGTTTTCTGCCATTGTCCCATGTTGCAGCGCAGGTAATATAGTTTATTCATTAGACTGTGTCAAAAGAAAACAATTAATTTTTTTTTTATTGAATTGCATGGTCTTTGTAGCTAGTCGTTGGCCTGAAAAAAATCCTCGCGAAGAGCACACTCGAAAATGTTTTTTTTTTTTTCGCCCGTCGCAAAGGGGGTTCCTTTCCCCTTTAAATAAATTTTTCGCTTCTTTCAATACCTCAGCCCATAAAAACTACTGGAACTGGGTCCGTCGCATACCATTCTCTAGGGGATTGAATTTTTTTTTCAAAAAGTATCGAAGCTTTAATTTAAAAAATTCAATATCTCTAAGACATTCAGGCATTTGAATCCGATGTTTGACGAAAATTCGTCTCCAAACGAGTTTCACAGCCAAACCCCTTCGTTCTACACGAAAAATGTACGGATACATTTTGGAGACAATTGAATTCTCTACAAGAAAGGTGAAAAGTGAAAATAGCCTTAATCCAATAATTCACAATTGACAGCTATTGGAAGTTCATTTTTATGAGGGAAAAAAATTATTTTGAGACATTATAGAATTGTCGTGAATATCATTGCTTTGCATGCATAGTACCTTTCACGAATAAAAATATATTTCCAATTTTCGATACAAAAGTTGTAGCAATTCTAGAACTTTCATGTGAAAATATTATTTTGCATGAAAAAAAACAACGTGTAAGTCGTTGCGAAACAATATTGGAGTCACATGATCCATGTCTGACATTAGCTCGTTGCGAAGTTTTTGCGTGACATTTCATGACTGTTTTCGTAGTGCTTAGAACTAATAATAATGCATGAATGGGTGAAAAATAATTTTTTTTTTTCATCATATATCGAACTTTCAGGAGCTGTGAATTGTGAATTATTTGATTAAGGCTATTTTCACTTTCTACCTTTCTTGTAGAGAATTCAATTGTCTCGAAAATTTATCCGTAAATTTTTCGTGTAGAACGAAGGGTTTGGCTGTGAAACTCGATTGGAGACGAATTTTCGTCAAACATCGGATTCAAATGCCCGAATGTCTTAGAGATATTAAATTTTTTCACTCAAAGCTCCGATACTCTTTGAAGGAAATTCAATTCCCTAGAGAATGTTATGGCGGCGGACTAAGTTCCAGTAGTTTTCATGGGCTGAGGTATTGAAAGAAGCGAAAAATTTATTTTTCCTATGTTATTTAAAGGGGAAAAGGGCAAAACCCCCCTTTGCGACAGTCAAAAAAAAAAAACTTTTTCGAGTGTGCTCTTCGCGAGGATTTTTTTTAGGCCAACCACTAGCTACAAAAACCATGTAATCCAAGAAAAAAAAATTTATTGTTTTTTTTTTGACACAGTCTATTATTCATACACGAGATTGAACAAAATACGCTTATTCAATTTTATTCTTATAATTTTTCTCTCGTCAAGAAACAAAATTAATTCTAATTATGCTCGAACTGCACTCGCAAACATAATTCCCCCGGTTTTAATTGTGTCGAAAAAATTTCAACGTACGAGTTGACGTGACGTCGAATAAAAATGAATTAATTCTTGTCAACAGGTCGTCGACATTTACACGGCTATGTCAGCCGCCGCGACGGTTTATTTCGCTGATAAAAATGCATTGAAAGGCAGTTTAGTCGATACTCTGTTATACGCTAGGCCAACGGCTTTTTTGGGAGTACCACGAGTTTGGGAAAAAATTTACGAAAGAATGATGTCGGTCGCACAATCGAACGGACCGATTAAAACTTGGATCGCCACGTGGGCAAAGAATCAGGGATTATTGTACAATATGAACAAAATGAATGGTACCGATTACAAGCATTGGGGATATCTCATAGCCAAATGGCTCGTATTCGAAAAAGTTAAAGCCGCCCTAGGTCTAAACAGATGTAAAGTATTCGTAACTGCGGCCGCTCCTCTTAGCACCGAAATCAAGAGATACTTCATGAGTCTCGATATGCCGATTATGGACGCTTATGGAATGTCCGAGTGCAGCGGAGCCCATACGCTCAGTATGAATCACAAGTACAGGTTAATGTTTACAATTAATCTAACGAGGAATCAAAAATTTTTTTTTTTTTTTTTTTTTTTTTTATCGATTAAATGAAAATTTACACGCGAGTTTCAAAAATATTTTTCTTTCTTTTAATTATTGTATCAGATTGGGTAGCGTAGGCCCGGTTTTACATGGATTCGTAACGAAATTGGACAATGCCGATAGCACCGGCGAGGGAGAAATCTGTATGGGTGGCCGTCACGTTTTTATGGGATATTTGAACGAGCCGGAAAAAACTAAAGAGGCTAAGGACGATAACGGATGGTTGCACAGCGGTGATCTTGGAAGAATAGACGTTGATGGGTTTCTTTGGGTTACAGGTAATCAACGGCCGGAGGTTTTGTCCAATCCTCGTATTCACCCTTTGAAAGTAATCGACGTAAATTTAAAAAAAAATTTGTCCCAGGGCGACGAGCAATCGAATTTTACAGGGGAAAATCCATGGATTTGGCATTTTGTTGGGAACATTTTTTTGTTACTTCAGAACTATACGTGATAAAAAAATGTCCTTCAACAGTATTGTAGGAAATTTGATGTTCTACAAAAAAAGTTTCTTGTAAAATTTCCGTGAATCCAATATTTAATACGTAAAAATAGATTTTCGTAGCTGGCTCAAAAAAGCCATTTTTTGCGAATTACGTAATAAATATAAGATTCACGAAAATTTTATAGATTATCTTTTTTGTGGAGCATTCAATTTCCTACAAAACTGTCGGATGAAATTTTCTTATCGTGCAAAGTTTTTTTTTTGCTTTTTCAAGCCAGCCATGAAAAACCATTTTTTTGCAAAATACGTAATAAATATTGGATTCACGAAAATTTTACAAGAGATCTTTTTTGTAGAACATCGAATGTCCTACAATACCGTTGAAGAACATTTTTTTATCACGTATAGTTCTGAAGTAACAAAAAATTTCCCCAACAAAATGGCAAATCCATGCATTTTCCCCTATAAAATTCGATTGCAATTTTTTTTTCTATTTACGTTGATTACCGTTGTAGGCGGAAACCACGAAAACTCCGACATCACCCTATTAAGAACCACTCTAATATACATGAATATCAATTTATTTATTTTTTTCCACTCAAAGGGAGAATAAAAGAACTGGTGATAACAGCCGGGGGCGAAAATATTCCACCAGTTCCCATCGAACAAACGTTATTGGCTGAATTGCCGGCGCTCAGCAATGCCATGCTTATCGGCGACATGAAAAAGTTCCTAACGATACTAGTCACTCTTAGGGTAAGAACGAGTTTTATCGAAAATTACGCGAATATATTAAGGGTCAAGGTTAATAATTCGGCGACAAAGAAGCATGTTTTTAAGATTTTTTTCTGGCGATACAAATAGTGTGAATTTATTCAATAAATTTTCATATAATAATACAACATTTAAACATTATTTTTCTAAATTTTCATTCCAAAATATTGAAAATTAAGCGGGTGACAGTGAATCTCCGCCGAATTAACCCTTACCCCCTCCTTAAGGCCTTACATACAGTTAGAAGGCTTTAAAAAGACGGATTTTCAAGAATTTTTTTCGCGCAGACTATTCAATTTATTAATTTGAAAATTGGTGTACATATTATAATAACCTTATAATATATTTACATATTTTTTATTTGTAAAAATAATCATCGCGAATGTTGCTATCGCCGATCTCCTTGAGCTCCGCAAAAAAAACCAATTTTGCGGTGATCACGATATCTCTGGACCGGATTATCTGAAATGAAAAAACCAAATAAATTTCGTTAATATAATACATTATCTAGTATTTAATCGAAGGAATTAGCGAAAAAATAATTTTTGACAAAATGGCGACTTCTCAAAATAAAAGACTCGATTTTGAACGAAAATTTAAGCCTTAAATTGTTTATAAAATGGAAAATATTTATCGGAGAAAAAAAATCTTCGATTAATTACTAAAAAATCTAGTTAAAAAGGTTGTGTTAAAATTTGAGACTGATCGGTTCAGCCGTTTTCGAGAAATCTTGATCACCGATTTTGAAAACATAGTTTTGAGAAAAACGCGTTTAAAGTTTCAAAAGCGTTTTACATGTGGTAAATTTCGTTTTTTTTTCAACTTACATGGAGTCATCTATTCCAGGGCCATATAATAATCCGTTCGCATCGTTGGCAGCTTCTAATAATTCGATTTGATGCTAAAACGATTTTTTTAAAATTACAAGTGTATGTAACCCCTTGAGGAAAAACGATAAGTTGCTACGAATATTAATGGAGGTTTTTTTGTTTGTTTTGTTTCAGACGGACACCGATCCTGATACAGGTGCGCCCCTTGACACTCTGACGTCATCGACGAAGGCGTGGGCAAAATCTATAGGATCTAAATCAACCACCGTGACGGAAGTCTTGTCGAGTCGCGACCCAACGGTCAGTATATTTGTTAAAATCTTTTATCATTCTGCTTAGGGTAAGATGGGGTTGAATCGCCAGCGGGTAAGATAACCATTTGACGCTCATATTTGACTGGATTGATAGAAAGATTAGCCGTTTATAAGGTAAGTCGTCGTCGATAATGCGCAACTTTTGTAATTTGTTGGACTGCCGCATCTGCATTTCTACAATTTTCGTGGTGAGATAAGCATTTTGAGTGGTGTGAAAAAAAAATTTCTGGCTTTTGATGGCTGGTGAAAGTTGTGAAAATTATGCTTCAAAAAATTAGGCGAGTGTTTCCTTGGAGCAGCAATTCGTCACTAACCCGAATGTTAAAACGATTTTCCGATATTTGCATTTGTTTTCGGATAACGTGGCTTTTCGCGCAAAATAGTGCGTGGGGTTAAATAACCAAGCAATAAAAGTGGGCTGCTGCACGAGCTGAGAAAAAAATGTTGAAGGTGTTGGGGAAAAAATCACGAGCTGAAAAAGAAAAAGTTGCCCATCGCCGCCCCCAAGCGTCGTCGTCCCGAAAAAGTTGTTTACGTTGAAGACAGCGAGGACTACGGCGATAATTAATGCTACAATAGGGTGGGTCAAAAAAAAACTTTTTTTTTTTTTTTGAATGTCATCCACGAAAACTAGTTCCTAGCTACCTCTCCAAAGTACTCACCGAGTATAAGCTCTTAATATTAATGGGAAGAACTGGCTCATCGTCGTTTTCCATTTTCAATGTAGTCTCATATAAAAATGGTCATATCTTATCACCAATAAATTGTTAAACCAGTTTCATCATGAATATTCATAGGAAATTGAACGTTCTACAAAAATGGTCTCTTATACTTTTTTCATTAATCGAACCATTTAAAAGATATTCAAGGCGAAAGATTGAAGAATTTATGAAAAAAATAACTTTTTGTTTTGAATTTTGTAACTTACTGAAAAATAATTATTGTCAAATGGGTATCAATTATTTCTGTAGGAAATTAAACGTTCTACAAAAAAGGTCTTCCGTGGTTAATCGATTACTCGAACCATTCAGAAGATATTCGCATTAGAATTCCAATGCTTACTGAAATTCTAATGCGAATATCTTCTGAATGGTTAGAGTAATCGATTAACCGTAAAAGACCTTTTTTGTAAAACGTTTAATTTCCTACAGAAATAGTTGATACCCATTTGACAATAATTATTTTTCAGTAAGTTACAAAATTCAAAACAAAAAGTTATTTTTATCATAAATTCTTCAATCTTTGACCTTGAATATCTTTTAAATGGTTCGATTAATGAAAAAAGTATAAGAGACCATTTTTGTAGAACGTTCAATTTCCTACGAATATTCATGATGAAACTGGTTTAACAATTTATTGGTGATCAGATATGACTATTTTTATATGAGACTACATTGAAAATGGAAAACGACGATGAGCCAGTTCTTCCCATTAATATTAAGAGCTTATACTCGGTAAGTACTTTGGAGAGGTACCTAGGAACTAGTTTTCGTGAGTGACATTCAAAAAAAAAAAAAAAGTTTTTTTTTTGACCCACCCTAATGCTACAAACTGTTTTTATTTTTTTTTAATTTTTTAAAAGATTAATATAATAAAGTTGTGACCGTTATGAATAATAAAAAAACATTAAAAATACAAGTTTGCATTTATATTTGACCTGAAAATAAGTGGTTTTATTACCCCACTAGGTGGGGTAAAAAAACGACCGTGCTAAATAATAAGTATAAGTTACATCAAACTTGTTAAGATAAATTTTGTAGACAAGGGTTTATATTTTCAGAAAAAAAAAATCATGTTTGAGAATATTTCAATAAATGCAGGTTCTACAGCGTGAAAAGTAGAAAAATGGCGATTAAACCCCATCTTACCCTGTTTAATATTTTTCTTTCGATCGTATTCTCAACGATTCGACATTAATGTTCGTACACGTTTTTTTCTTTTTTTTTCCACAGATATACAAGGAAATCGAATTGGCGATAAACAGAACGAACAATCACGCGACTAGCAACGCCCAGAAGGTACAAAAATTTCAAATTCTGCCAAATGATTTTTCGTTGCCGACCGGAGAATTGGGACCGACGCTCAAAGTTCGAAGAAACATCGTCGTGAAAAAATTCGCGGATCTCATTGAAGATATGTATAAGTAGATAAAAATCCAGTGGTTGAACGATCGTGCGCGAATTAAACGATGAGACTTGGAAACGAATAAAGAAAGTGTGAGGGGTGGGTGATTTAGTTAGGTACCGATATATGTATGAATGATTGTAATATCGGCGGTGAAATGTCCAATAATTCTTGTGTACCTGCTTCAAGACTGCGGCTATAACTAAAAGATTCTGAAAATTTGATTGTTCGGTGCGACGCGGACGGTTCGATAATTATACGTTAATTATTTGTGATACATTGGGGTACGAACAAACATTTTTTATTCGACGAAAGAACTCACATCTATTTGGATCTTTCGGAAAAAATAGCAAACGCGCGTGCGATTGATACATCACAATCGTGTAATTGTTAATGTGATTAACAACTGGGATCCATCGCAACCCCTATGCGCGTATTAGGTCGATTAGAAAAATTTTAATCAATTTTCTTTTTTTTTTTTTTTTTTTTGCGATTTCCGAAGCTTTCTCCCTCGACACATTGCGATTGAATCGAGACTTCGTCAGTGAAAATTATCGTAAACGAGGCTTCTAATCATTCCCGAATGTCGGTAAAAATTAAAAATGTTTCATCACGATCAAACGTTTCGACGATGTGGATTGAGGGGGTACATCTGTGTAGATTGCCGGAAAATTAGGGGAATTTTGGGAATTATTATCTCAAAAACTATTCGTCCGATTTAATTCGAGTTGGTTTTATTTGAAAGTGTATACATTGAGGTATGTTGACGATTTTTCGTATAAATATATAGCGAATGGGAGCGGTGTTATACTGGCCGGCGTGAAACAACTTTGTCGTTGGCACGGTTTGCGGTTCCCACTTTTTCTCGCGGTCGGTTGGTCTGAAACAAAAATTTCAAGAAGATTCTCAAAGTGTAGGGTCTTGAGCTGTTCGGCACGTAGGATTATTTTTTTTCTTCACAAAATGACGCTTCATTGAAATTTAAATTCACTTTTTAACCTCAATTTACGAACTTTTTTGGTTGATAAAAAAAAAAAAAATTAGTTAAAAAAAAAAATTCTACGTGCCGAACTTCATAAACTATCCGTGCGTATTGTGTCCAAATTTTAAAGGAATCGGTCAATCCGTTATCTAAAAAAAAATTGGGAACCGCAAACCGTACCGACGACAAAGTTGTTTTACGCCGGCCAGAATAACACCGCTCCCATTCTCTATATATTTATATAAAAAATCGTCAACATACCTCAATGTATGTACTTCCAAATAAAACCAACTTGAATTAAATCGGACGAATAGTTTTTGAGATAATAATTCCCAAAATTCACCTACTTTTCCGGCAATCTACACGGATGTACCCCCTTAAATTAACTTTTTTCATCCCTCAGCTGAGTGAAAAATTGGTATAGTATCGTAATCTAAGCTAGCAAGGTAGAATCATAGCTCAATGCGGAGATTCGAAAAGTTGAATTGTTTACTTTTTTTGTTCAATCAAGCGTACCTAGAGCAATTGAGCGATTTTCGTACGTACTGTAACACACACACACACATACGATTATGTACATGCGCATTGATATCGTTATGCTGGGAATAAAAAAAATTGTACATAATTTGTATTGGAAACAGTCAAAAATTGAGAAAATCCCACGAAGTTGTATCTCGTCAGAGATGAATTAAGAATAATCGAAAATGTTGCGTCAGCCTAATCGGTTAAAAAAAAAAAAACTGTTGTAAGAATGTTTTTGATATACCGTCGAATGATTCGTTAGACGAATGAGTACTTAATCCATAATCCTAAACAAAGTGCCTTCTGACAATTGGATCAATTGATTCAAATCAAAACAAGAAAGATGCGCTTAAATTCGTTTGTTGAACAGCTGATTCGATATTATTTACGAATATTCGAAGATTATTCGATCGATCGAAGACATAATAATCAAGCGTATAGTACGATTAATATAATATATACTATGTTGAATTTAATTAGCGTAAGATTTAATTTTCGGGTAACGACGTCGAGGATGTCTTTGTAATTTGATGTAATCGCATCGCAGGATCCTGTAATTAAAGTTGTATCAAAATAGATGGTGAAAAAGTTGATTACCATACGGGCAAAGTGTAAGTAATATCATAGTTAAGTGACGGAATAAACCAGCATCACTTTATTGAATTATTTTCGTAGAAAAAAATAATGTTAAATCCAAATATTTATTATCCTTCGATCTTCCTTGGGTCCTCGAACAATTTTGGGATTAAAAAACGCTATTGCGAAGGTTCAATCGTTATTTAGTGTAATCGTTTACGTTGTGAAACGTTACGAGACACGTGGACGTGGTCAACCGAGGCCGAATGTAAATTATAATTCGCACGATTTCGCCGTCTCGATGTAGACTCCGATCTGTCCCTGCTATTTACGTCAATTGTTGCTCAATCGAAGTGCAAGGTTGCCGTGCAGCATTGGACACGGAAATTGCAATCGTTTGGTTGGATACCATCCAACCATGGCTCGGATTTCATCTACCGCACGAGTGAACTTTTTTTTCTTCTTCTTCAATCGTTATGAACGTTGAATATTTGATAACTGTTATTTTTGTTGGAGCTACACGCGACAAACGCGTATATAATTATATATCGATGATTGTGCGTTTAACGTAATAATCATTTATTGTGGCCGTGCACTTCGCCAGATGTAATACGACCGACCATTGGCATGAGCTCTTTTACTTCCTCGTGGAAGAAGCTTTGTTTTCGTCAAAAAAAATTTTTTCCAGATTTTCGTGTAGACGTGTTCAGAATGTCCCAAAACGCCGAGAAATCACATTCGGAAAAAATGTCCGGATGTATGTGTGTGTGTAGCATTGGTTTAACGTTCATAGCTTGAGAACGGCTTCAGATATTAAGCTGGAACTTATCACACAAGTGAAGGGTTCCAGGCGCCTTGCTTGATTCAATTTTCGGGAAAATTCATGCAGTTCTTTTGTTTTCACGTGATTTCAAAATTCTTCAAAAATCGATTTTTTTTTCTCTAGCTCGCAAAATTTTCGCGATATCGAGCTCAATTTCAGTCAAACGTTGCACTCCTTTAGGAAGATGATTGGTACTGAATTTGAGCGAAATCCATGCAGTGCTTTTGTTTTTAGAGAATTTTGAAATTGGTTAAAAAGTGTCGTGCGCACTCTAGCTTGCGCAATTTTCGAGATATCCGGCTAAAATTTGGTACAAAGTCGCGCTATTATCGAAAGATGTTTCGTATTGAATTTGGGCAAAATCCATGGGGCCATTTATATTTTACGTCGTTTTGAAGTTTTTCAAAAAAAAAAAAAAAAACGTGCACGCTCTAGCTTTCACAATTTTTGGGATATCGGACTAAAATTTGGTACAAAGTCGCACTATTATCGAAAGATGTTTCATATTGAATTTGGGGAAAATCCATATAGGCGTTTAAATTTGATGCGACTTTCAATTTTTTTATTCACAATATCCGTAGTATATTGTTTATTTTATTTCTTCAGGTTTGTATTATTTGACTCGACTTAAAAATGGTTCGATGTACGAATCAGCTTCGAGGTCGGAAAAATAATGGGCGTCAATTCAAACAATGATGGTTTTTTAAGTAGTCGCTCGAGCAAATACGCGGGTTCGGTGTTTGAAACACGGTATAGCGTGCTCGAGTTTCGTATGCGATGAGTCATTGAAAATATGCAGAGAGGTGTACCATTAGTCCGGTACTTATAGTCTGACCAGGTATCCTGGAACTCATAGTCGAAAAGTGATTTTCCAATGATTTACATGCACTCCGTACAAAGTGTTGCAATTCAATCATCGATCTATCACGGAACAACGTATTTTTCGAAGTATATTTATTTTTGAACATATGTCGGGGCAGAACCGATTTTTCTACTGCTTCATATAGAACTCAGATTAATTCGCCAAAAGATCTTCCGAAAAGATCCGCGCGGGAGGATAACAATCTATTCTATTATAAATAATACAATTGTACAGTCTTTGATCCACGAGTTAAGATGGAAAATCATTGGTTATCGATTATAATTTCGATGATTCCATGATAATTTTTTGTGTTTTTTTTTCCAAATATCTAATTTTTTGTTTCTTAATTCGGAAAATGTAAGATGATCGTAAAAATATGGTTCTCAGATGGCTGCAGTTGACAATTCCCGGAGATATGTAACTCCTAGCAAAAGTGGTCTCGATGGTACGACTAATTTTATTTATTTACATCATTAAAAAAATAGGGTTTTGTGAATTTATATTTATTCGGAGTTGAGTTATATCGATAAATTTTGGTGATGAAGAAAATGGAACGATTCGGCAGGTCCGGACCAAGTTTTAGCATCGAACGTCGATCGAACGTCCGATGCCAATGGATGTGTGAGATTAAAATGCGACGACAACAGCAAAAATCGTGAAATTTTATCGATGCCCGGTTTGTTGATGAGAACCGCGCGAAAACACAGCGATCACTTAGCTCTTGTATCGAGACCGGGAGTGGATGGAAAGAGCAAGACTTGGACTTATAGGTTCGTAAGACATTTTAGAAGTTGAGATTGGGTGCTGGTGCTCGAGTGTGCGGTCGGTAACAAAAACTGTAAAGCCTTGCTACATGCCTCGATTTATCTTTTCGGATGAAACTCAATAACCGTTGCCCGCATTTTTTTATTCTGCAGTCAACCGTTCTCGTATTTTATCCGATAGATCAACGGTGGCGGTGAACAACCCTTTGTGAAGATTCAATTACTCCCCTCGCACTTATGGCAATCCGATAGAGGGAGACGATATGTGTCACATCGCCTTAACCCTCCGTCGGTAATCTTAAATTTACGGACAATCTGGACCATTTATGGCATGGTGATGTTTTGACACAGAAAATTACGCTAAAAAAATCTGAAAAAATTCTGTAATACTTATCTCAGATCCTATTTGTTATCTCAATAGTTTTTTTAGCGATTCATAATATGACTAATTGATACAACAAAATCGGGAAAAGCTCAATTTTCATTCAAAAAATCATATCTTAATGAAAATTTCATCAAAATTAGGAATTCCAACGGGGTTTCACAGTTAAATATATGTACTTTCAGGGAAAACATTTTTTATACGAGTTACTTTAAAAAATATAATTATTTTGACTATAGAAAATTTCGTTTCTGGCAGCTTAGGAAAACTATGAAAAAATAATAGTTTTGGTATTCTTTTCACCTTTCTTTATCAAAAACTCTTACAAAAGTTTTACATATTATATAAAAAGTGATTATCATACTCATATACATCGGTCTGAAAAATTTTTCTGAGCGCATGATAAGCAAAAAGTAGTGCGATGCATTTTGCACTACTTTTTTTGTTTGTTTGTTACATTTCGTGGTAATGTTTATAAAATATGCATACATATTTGAATATCATTTGAACAAGTTAAAAATGATCATATAATTCCACAAGTAACGTCAATTAAATTTCACTTACTTGCACGAAATTCTGGCACGGACAGTAATCTGGGTCATTGATGGCACGCTCGAGACTTTGAATTCCTACTGCTCAGGAATAAATTAACGGGTCCAAGCGACCTCGTGCGTACGAGTTCTCACCCACACCGAGTTTTTTTTTTTTACAGAAGAGCGTCCAGGCCCTGCCCTTTTTAAATTTCAGAGATATTTGACTTGAAAGTTTGTTTTGTGCCATCAATTGACCAGATTACCGGCAGAGGGTTAAGGATCGTTAAGATATTTCTTCGGAGATTTGGTCTAAGCTATTTCCGTGCGTGCTGTTTCATTTATTTCAAAGCTTCTAGTCCGATTCTGATCGTTGCCTCTGATCAAGTCAAGTTTTCCATTTGAAATACACAGATTTTTTACCTTTCGGTAATTATGGGTGCGAGACGACTAATTTTTCTTGAAAAACAAAACCAAAACGGTCTCAAATACATATACGGTCTCATGCTACGTTTACACCGTTTCTCTGACGATTATCATCCGATTTAGTCTAATAATTTTGAAATGACTAGAATATTTGAGAATCCCGGAGCCTCGCATTGATTGTGTTCATTTAAGAAGGTTGTGTGGGGTATTTAACTTCAAGTCCGAAGACTCTTAGATATACTACTTATTTCGAAATTAATTGGAATAATTGTATGATAAACGTTAGAGGAACGGTGAAAACGCGACATGCGAGGATCCATGTATGTTTATTGTTTTTCATAAAAGTACGATATATACCAGTTGATATCATATGCTATAATTTTTCAAGAATCATTAGTCGTCCCGTAAACATAATTACCGAAAGGGGAAAAAATTGCATGTATTTAAATGGAAAACTTCACCCGATTAGGGTCAACAACAAAAATTAGACTAAATGGTTCCAAATACTTTATTTTTATTAAATCGATAAAAAAAATTAATCGTCTTCTAAGCTGTTCCAATGAAAATTCCGAATTTGTTCAAAATATGCTTGAATTTTTGTTGTTTTTTTTTTCAATTAAAAATTGGTCCAACATCGAAAAGTCAAACATGTCCTAAATCACAACTATCCTAGTGTATACACCTACGACTCGTGTGACACAGAGAATACGAGGCGGAAGTAAGGACCGTGGCGAGAGCTTTTTTGAAACTCGGACTGGAACGTTATCACAGCGTGGGGATCATTGGATTCAACAGTCCGCAATGGTTCATCGCCGATATGGCAGCGATATACGCTGGGTAAAATGGAAACAAAAATTATTTTTGTATTTTTCATTGAGTTTGTAGACGATTTAACGATCGATGGGAAATTAAAAAATTATCGAACGCAGAGGTTTTGCGGCTGGAATATACACGACGAATTCGCCGGAAGCATGTCAATACTGCGCCGAAAGCAGCAGAGCCAATATATTGGTGGTCGAAGATGCTACGCAATTGAAAAAAATTTTGGACATCAAAGATAAGCTGTCGCACTTGAAAGCGATTGTTCAATACGATGGGAGACCAAAAACAAAAGGTGTTTACAGTGTGAGTTTACTTCTTCGGCAAAAATAATTTTACGAACGAAATTCGCTTTATTTTATTTAACCCTAGACGGATCAAGCGGGGTAACCAGTGACCCCACGCGAAATTCATTCCCCTCTCCTGAAGAAGTATACCTAGATTTTGGGTCCGGACCCTAACCATAATTCACTTCGACTATCCTAGAGTGGGGTGACGTTGTTGGTAGTGCGAGTCGCTCGCTGTCTGCCGAACGAGAACGGTCTCAAGAACGTCTGGGGTTACCAGTAACCCCACTTGACCCGTAACGTTCGAGTTTTGCACGGGCAAGTTTATTTCATATTTTTGATGAATATCGTTCCATTTAGAGTATTTTCACAGAATATTATGATTTTTCAATTTTTGAAACCTTTTTAGATAATTTTAGGTTATGTTTCATGTCAAAATTTCCAAAAATGTTATATCCACGTGTTGTTCCGCATTTTTTTCAATTTTTTCATCAAATTCATTAATTTCAAGCGGCAATGTGAATTAATAAAGGCTACATGATGCAGGAAGATAATAACAATGAATAATACAGAAAGAGATTGACCTATATAAAGTCAATTTATTGTGAATAATAAGGATTCTGCCTTCATTCTCGTAACTTCTTACTTTTCACTTTTCTGCCAACTTCATACGTTCAAATAAATATACGTTTTAGAAATAACTCAATCACGACCCATATCAGCTTAAAGTGCTATTCATCTCCTTCGAAATGCCGTTTCAAATTCCGAATTTGCTCGATTACAAAAACAATGGCACAACTTTTTGTGAAAAAATCGATTTTTTTCAATTTTTTTTCACTTTTTCCCGTTCAAACAACATTTTCAGTATTTCAATTCGAATAAAACCGAATGTAATATACACCATTCTCTTTGTTATTAAAAAACGAAGAGAATAGTGTATATTGAAGTCTTCTTCTGACCAATGGAACGGATTGTAACGTGGAATCATAATGGGGTTCCTCGTTACCCCGCTTGACCCGGTGAAGGTCTGAAAAACCATATGACCCGTCTAGGGTTAATAATTCATTTTCCGTATTTATCTGGATGTCTCATGCAGTGGAACGAATTATTGGAGATTGGCAGAGCCGAGTCGAATATAAAATTGAACGAGGTACTCAAGACAATCGGTGTAAACGAATGCTGCACGTTGGTGTACACGGTAAGTTATAACCGCACGAATCCGCACGGATGTACAGTCCGACCTCCAAATAAGAAACCCGGTAAAAAGAAACTTTCCCCAGTTTCTCACACCAGCGCTTACCCCACTCCGACTCGAACTCCGAGCTCAAGAATTTAGTGCGCGGAACCTCTGGTTAAGAAACCAGCCTGGGAGAGATTATTTGGGCAAAATAGAGCGAACGTTGTAGTGTAAGTTGATGTGTGCGTGCGTGCGTGAATGTAACACAAAATCTACAAGTTTATTGGAAATTTTTTGTATTCATTAAAAAGATACATATGTTCGTTGACAAGATTTCATATAAAATAAAAACAAAGATAAGCGCGTTTAAAACATTTTCATATAAAACAGCAAAAGTTTCCGAGACGTAATGAAAAGCGTTTTGGTCTTGTTGCGTATTATTTCGATCCGCAACGTACTCAACGGACGGTGGAATATTTTCGAGAGAATCGAACCCTGCCATTGAAGATGAATCCTCAGAGATATTGACTTCTTCTTCTTCTTTTATATAAATCGGATAAAACAATATGGACATAAAATTCGCGAAACAAATGTCCACGCGCAGTCAAAAACGTTTTTGCATGGGCAATGTGAATACTAAGTTGGAACTCGTTCGAGCGTGTTTCTTGTTGAGAGGATCGCATGCGGAAAAGAGTGAGAGAGACAGACAGATATATATAGGAAAAACTCTTCCCCTTGGGGGCTTTTGGTTTCTTATTTGGAGGTCGGACTGTATTCGCGTATTTGTCGTAGGTTTGACGAGTAATACCGAGATTCGCGACTATTCGAAATCAGTGAGGTTGAATAACGTTGCAGTCAGGAACTGTCGGAAATCCCAAAGCCGTGATGCTGAGTCACGACAACATGGTGACCGAGGCCACGGCGATACACGAGGCGTGCAATTTCGTTGAGAAGCAGGAAGTTATCGTTAGCTATTTGCCTCTGTCACATGTCGCAGCTCAGGTATAACATGTATCTGCTTTTTTACTCGAAATAGATAATTGAACGTTTCATTTTTTCAATCATTAAGATGCATTGTGAAATGCAGTGCAATTAAATAATTGAATCAATATTTTTCACAACATACATCGATCTGTATCTGTATTAGGGTGTTATTTGTAAAAAAAAAAAATCGGTAGCTCTCAGCTTCAAAGTATATACTATCGAAAAACATGCGACGAAATTTGAGCCTAATCGGTATATTTTGAAAAATTTCGCAGTCGTTAAATATGTTACGGGTAAAGCCCGATGAGCGGGCAAATCGCGATCTATCCGCTTCCGCTGTGTAGAAACCGAAATACATTTAAAATTGCCACGTTCCGGATTTTACCCGGGTAAATCGCGTGCTATCCGCACTCGCTTGGGTAAAGTCCGAAATACCCAAAACCGAATATTTGATTTTTTTTTACCATACATTTACGTACATATTTAGGTTATTGCTTTTTATGTTATTCGGGTATTCGGGTTATTTATTTATTTACGTTATTCGGGTAATCAAAAATTGTACGCTTTTCAGTCTACAAACGTTACGTGTACAATTACCGATTACACGTGTAACCTAAATAACCTAAATAACCCGAATGGCCGAATAACCTAAATAAACAAATGACCTAAACAATAATAACCTAAATAAATGTGTTAAAAAAAAATTATGAAAATATTTCGGACTTTACCTAACTTTGCGCATCGTAATTCTCGAGAAGCCTTCATTTCGCATGAATAAATGTTGTACCTTAAACAATCGGTATTCTCCGGAATGTTTTTATTTCTTGATACTCTAACGGTGTTTAGATTCAATTGACGAATGAATTATCGAAATATTCCTATTTGAAATCAATGCCAAGATTATTTATATAGTTGATAGTTGATAGTTTTTGGATTCAATCCAAGTAGACAAGTATAAAAAGTGATTTATACATGAACAGGATGGTCCGGGTGATATTTATATTTACTGGAAATATCGATTTCAATTGATGAAACAATCTTTTTCACGTGTTAATCAAATTCAAAATCTATGTAATTACTGCGGTAACTCTAAAAATCGTCAAATTGGGCTCAAATATTTCCAATTTTCTTTCATATTGTATACAAACAAAATGGCCCCAAATGATTCAAAATAAATGTCTTACAATAGCCAGCCCCCTATTTTAAGAATTAGCCATTCCCAGTAGGGGTTGGTTCGACCCTTTGAAATACACAACTTCTAGAATTTTAATTTATCCTTCTAAATATATACAACACTACTGATTAAGTTCCTGGTATTTATATAGATGAAAAAAAACTTCTGGTTTGACTTTGAAATTTATATTGGTAATTCCACCCTGATACGTATTTCTAAAAAATTTAACATGTTAGAAAAGATAAAAATAATATTCAGAATTTTATTAAACTCATCATGGTCTCTTTATTATCCTCGCTATTACGTCCAAAATTCTTGGACGTAAATAGATGAACTATCTGTTTTTCTTTTCTGACTAAACGTTTTATTGCATTATTATTATGACGTGATTGACGGTTGCGCTAAAAATTGCTAATGACCGCAAAACATCGGCATGGGTGTGTGTTGTATCTGGCAGAGTGAAACGTTAATCATAAAAAAGAATTCATTCGAAAAAAAAAAAAAAAACAATGTTGAAACATTACCGAAAATGTAATTTGTGTCGCGGGTAAAAATATCAATTACAATTTCGAATGTATCGAGATTAATGTGGCTCAGTAAAAAAGTTACATTATTCGATAGTTGATCGGTGATGTTATTTATTTCTATTCTTCTTTCGATTTATAAGACACCCATTGCTTTTATTAAATAAAAAAAATACTTTCATTTACAGGTCGTTGACATTCTCACGTCAATAAATGTGGCCGCGACGGTATATTTTGCGGACAACAAGGCATTAAAAGGAAGTCTGATAGAGACTTTGGTCGTAGCCAGACCAACCGCGTTTTTAGGGGTCCCGCGAGTGTGGGAGAAGATTTACGAGAAGATGATGGACGTTGCGCGTTCGAACGGGCCGTTGAAGACTCGTATAGCGACTTGGGCGAAAGCTCAAGGACTCGTGTATAACACGAACAGGATGAACGGTCACGACTACAAGCATTGGGGATATTTAATAGCCAAATTGTTGGTTTTTAGCAAAGTCAAGACAAATCTGGGTCTCGACAGATGCAAGATTTTCTTCACCGCCGCGGCTCCTCTCAGCACAAAAATTCAAAAATATTTTATGAGCCTCGACATACCACTGATGGAAGCATACGGCATGTCCGAGAGTGCTGGAGCTCATACTATGAGTACCACCAATAAATACAAGTAAAACGTTCGAAATTAAATATTTTGAGAAATAAAAATAAAATGCTGAAAATTTTCTAAAATTTTTGAATTCCTAAATTTAACAAAAATAATTTATTTTTCATTTTTTTTCATTCGCGAACTTTCGAAGTTTTTGGAATTGTAAATTTTGAATTTTTCAATGTTTCAATATTCTCGCTGAACAATAAGTGAATGCAGGTATAGAGTCATATCTTCTTCTTGTTTCGCAAAGATTGGGAAGCGTCGGATCGGTTTTGCCGGGTTTCGTAACGAAATTGGACAATTCAGATAGCACGGGGGAAGGAGAAGTCTGCATGGAAGGTCGTCACATATTCATGGGTTATTTAAACGAGCCGGTAAAAACGAAAGAAGCGAAGGACGACGAGGGATGGTTGCACAGCGGTGATCTTGGCAGAGTCGACTCTGCTGGATTTCTCTACATAACGGGTAATTTATCAAACGCATATACATTTCTCTCTATGTCTCTTTTTCTCTCTGTGTGTGCGTGTGTGTGTGTAATTCAGTATTGAACGAGGCATGGCCCGTTTAATCTGTTTTCCTCTTTAAGGACGAATAAAGGAACTCGTAATTACGGCCGGTGGTGAGAATGTCCCGCCGGTACCCATTGAACAGATCCTTCTCGCTGAATTACCAGCTCTCAGCAACGCAATGCTGATCGGTGACGAGAGAAAATTTCTGACAATTCTAGTCACCCTAAAGGTGAGCCACGAGATTTTTCGTGTTACATCGACAAATCGCTTCTGATCCATTAAATTCGTTTATAAAATTATCAAGGCGTTATATTCTTAAGACGAATTACCGGCGGTCGGTAAGAAAACTGTAATGACGTTTGTTAACGGGGATGGCGGAATGTGACCTTGAATATATTATTTGTCAGCCCCTATTTATAAATATCCACTATATCCGAGAAATATTCCTTTTGAAAATACATAGAAAATTTAAAAAAAAATAAAGATACGGTCATTCGTCGCCAAAGCTCATCCGGCGGGATGAAAACAATTTATTTTTAACACAAGCGAAGTATGAAAATCGTATATGAACAGTCGCCCATAATTTTTGGTTGTTGAATGTTTAATGGATATTCAATTTTAATGATTATGTATTTAATGATTACTGATTAAAAAATCGCGATAATTACGGGCTCGGAAATTTGGACGACCAACCGCAAATTGAGACCCACTGGTCGATTGCCTTCGGGCGAGATCGGAAAAATGGTGGGAGACTTGAGGCAAACTGACACGGGGCCACTTTCCCAAAGGCCGCACTTTCCGCCATCCCGCGAAGGCACCTTGATTCTGCTTGTTGCGTAAATTATTTTCGGTAGATCGATCTGTTTTACCAACGGATCTATTCATCGTGTAATGTAAATGCCATATTCGTTCAAAAGACGGACGTAGATCCTAACACTGGTGCACCTCTCGACACGCTAACGGAAACGACGAAATTATGGGCTCAATCCATCGGATCTAAATCGTGTACCGTAACGGAAGTTCTAGAGGCTCGTGACACTGCAGTGAGTACTTATATTTCATTGTACAACCACATGCGTCGACGATTATTATACAATCAATAATTAAATAACGAACAATATTATCTTGATTATTTTTTGTGTTTGTTCGTTTTAGATTTACAGGGAAATCGAAGCGGCTCTCGACAGAACGAACGCTCAAGCCACGAGCAATGCTCAGAAGGTACAAAAATTTCGAATTTTGCCGCACGATTTTTCGGTTCCGACCGATGAATTGGGACCCACGCTGAAAGTAAGAAGAAATATTATCGCCAAAAAGTACGCGGATTTCATCGACGAGATGTACAAGTGATCGGAGCTCGGTACATCGTAGTCACCCGATCGTCAGCCAGAGTGGGGCAACTATGGAGTGCATGCATTCCTCGTCAATCTGCTGTGAAACTCGGTGTAATTGCAACGGCCGAAACAATTATATCGTTCAGTTGGGGGTGGGGGAGAAGAGGAATTACGAGGAATTTTATTGTATTTCGTTCGAAATTTTGTTATTCACAAACAAATGTAAAGACCTTTTTTTTTTTCTTAAAGTCATATTGAGTTTGAGATTTAAATGTAAATCAACTTGTGAGATTTCATTGAAAAATATGAAGAATGTTTGATGAATATTGCGACACATTCCGTTTTGGATATTAAAACTGTTTTTTTTTAATCGATTATCGATGTCGAGAATATATTGTAATGGATTATGACCTTCAATTGTGACGTCACCAGAAACGTGTTATTAAAAAAAATAAAGGTTTGATTACTTTAATTGTCGTTTACAAATTAAATTGTTCGGAGAAGTTGATAAGCAAGAGCATATCTATAATAATAATGATACTGGTGAAACAGTGCTGGAACTTTAGTTTGCACTTTTTTTTTAATTTGGATGAGTCGAGTTATATATATATATATATATTTTTTGAAATATTATAAGACGCTGATAAAAATTTCAAGATTGGAGTAAAATATAAACTGAGGTCCGGTGAGATGTTGGCTTTTTTAGTCGCCGCAGCTTCCCCTTCCTCTCGGTAATGCAGACACTCTTGGAATTTCTGACGATATGTTTCGCTCACTGCTTATGGCAGTTGAGGAACGCTCGCGTGTGCAGCACGAACGGCTTCCATGCGTTACAGTGAAGTACGACGCTATTTAGAGAAAAAAAAAATTGTTTTTAATTTAAAAAAAAAAAAAAAAAACGTTACTCAAGATGATTGCTCACGATGATTCCGGCGATAGCACGATATGTGAAGTTGTCGGCTGTTCCGTTTTATCTAAATCTATCAGCTTAGACCATTGCTTTTATTCGATAAAGTAAAGAAAACGTTTGAAATCGACGAAAAATATTTTGTGTGAAAATATATATTTAAGGTTTCCACATTCTTCGGCTTACCGCGAACTGGACGATTGTGAAAATGTGGAGTTAAAAAAAAAAAACAATAACGATAAACCCTCATTGAATACATTGTATTCTTATCTGAAGTGCTTGGCACGAATAAAGATTTTACTTTAAAAAGTGCGAGTGCTAGTCAAACGATTGGCCACTTTTAAAAACTGCACTTATAACTGTTACTAATTCATTTGTTCTTGTCGGAAGTTTGTTTAAAAAATTTTGATTCATGCTATTCATATGCAATTAATCAAACGAAAAATGTAGCCGTCGAAATGGTTTGAAGCGCTCAAAAGAGAGTGGCTTGACTCGACATTAACGCGCAATTTATCTCAATCGATCGTATTTCTTTACGTGTATTTGATGTGCGATTTTAATAGATAAAGTTTAAACGGGGAATGAAAATAAACGTGTGACGTAAGCAATTCTGTTTACCGTAAGGTAATTGAACATTGACCCGGTATCGGGGCGAGTAATCGAGTTGAACATTCGTCGAATACCTATAGTTCGCGGTCAATGACGAGTCGATGGGTTGACGATTGTCAACTGGCGCTCCAGACGTCATTCAACCATCCATAAGTGCAATTCGATGCAATTAATTGCAATAACGATAATATACAATGGTATCTTGCATGGGAATTTTCTAATCCTGATATTAAAACGTTATGTTGGTCACATTATGCGAATCATTTATCCGCAAATTTAGTAATTTTTAAATTAAAAGAAAATTATTATTATTATTATCGAACAACGAAATAATAATAATAAATAAAATGTATAGTAGAACAGAAAATAAAAGTCGACCGTTTCTATCACATGACAATCTATCGATGCAGTTGACTGATGCATGACGCATACTTTCAATTGCAGTAGAATTCCGCAACTGCATTGACTGTTTTTTTTTTCTTTTTTCGTTAGTAACCGTCTGAAATGTTTTTAAAAAATGTACTAAATTATCGGGTTTTTTTTGTGACAAAAAGATAAGAAATTTGAAAATATATCTCGACGTATCCTGTTCGGTCCATGGTCCAAACGTCGGGCAAACTACGTGAACGTGAAAACAAATCGAGGTCAATGTAGGCTATCTGCTGTGCCGCGTATTTTAGGTCAAACATTCTTCTCCACACCGTACCCACGTAGAAGCGTAATTTAACGGTACTCGTGGATAAAAAGAAACCGAAAATCAACAATAATAAAACTCATCATATTTCTAATCCATTTTTATGAAAGTGACCGTCCGGATATGACCATCAGCCCGTTACTCGGTAACGCGTTGGACTACTTCTCAATCATCGCAAATAAATGAAATTTTTTAAGTGGCAAAATTAATTTGCCACAAATATTCGGTCTATAGAGAATGACAAGACAGAATGTTTTTTTTTTAAAACTATTTTCAGCTATCATGTCCGATTATTATTTTTAATCATAAACATGAAAAAGTGAACATATTTAATCCATAAATTAAATATTAACAATAAATTTTTTAGGAATTAACGTATTTTATTCGCAGTTACTATGGACGATTATCATTTTTAATCATAAACATGAAAAAGTAAAAGAATGTTGCACCCACATTCAACAAGCGTTAAAGGCCAATCGTTAGATGGACATTGCATAATAATCGAATGAAAAACGAATAGTGGTTTGTAGAGAACATTTGAATATAGAGGAAGCTTTGTTTTCGTGAAACATTTTTTTTCCAGATTTTCGTGTAGACGTGTTCAGAATGTCCCAAAACGCCGAGAAATGACATTTAGAAAGAATGTCCGGATGTATATGTGTGTGTGTGTGTATGTAACATTGGTTGGACGTTCACAACTTGAGAACGGCTTGAGATATCAAGCTGAAATTTGTCACACGTGTAAAGGGTTCAAGGCGCATATCATGATTAAATTTCTATAAAAATCCATGTAGATCTTTTGTTTTTACGCGATTTTAAAAAAATTCAAATAATTTTTTTCGGTCTCTAGCTCCCACAATTTTAGAGATATTGAGCTCAAATTCAGTAGAATGTTGTAGAACTATAAGGAGATGCTTGTTATTGAATTTAAAAAAAATTCATGCAGTGCTTTTGTTTTAAAGAATTTTGAAATGTGTAAAAAATCGCTGTGCGCTCTCTAGCTGGTGCAATTTTTGAGATATCTGACCAAAATTTAGCACAAAGTTGCACTATTATCAAAAGATGTTTCGTATTGAATTTGGGCAAAATCCATCGAGCCATTCATATTTTGTCGTTTTGAAGTTTTTTAAAAATAAACTTGCGCGCTCTAGCTTCCACAATTTTCGAGATATCGGACTAAAATTTGGCGCAAAGTCGCACTATTATCGAAAGATGTTCCGTATTGAATTTGGGCAAAATCCATCGAGGCGTTTTAATTTGTTGCGACTTTCAATTTTTTTAATTTGACATGGAATTCACCATATATTTATTCTGGACTAGATCGATTTACGAACGGATTTTATATGAAAACAAGGGTGCAAAGTCGAACCTTGGTCATTGCTTCCTCATAATTTTTTACATTCGCCAAAGCTTCCTATGAGGAAGCCAAAATTGATCGACACAGTTCCTCATAGAGGAAACTCTGGCAAATGTGAAAAATTATGAGGAATCAATGTGCAAGGTTCGACTTTGTTTTCCCACTCTTCTTGGCTAATGTTACAATAATTAAGGCACGCCAGGATAAAAAACATGACGGGCGTTTGCAATTTGCAATAAAATATTATTAAATGTGAGATAATTTTCTGAATTTTCAATTCGTTATCAACATCGTCAAAATATACTGCACGTGCGTAAGAAATTTAAAACGATTCCACCGACATTCGGTTAATTAACGAAGATTTTAATCTTGAAAACGTATTGAATTAGGAAATGATATCTTCAACATTTTTCACGTTTCTGGGCAGAAATAGTAATCGAACAAAATAACTGGAATCAGGGTGAATTTGCGCCTCGTAATTCTCGAGAAGCCTTCATTTCGCATGAATAAATGTTGTACCTTAAACAATCGGTATTCTCCTGAATGTTTTTATCTCTCGATTCTTTAACGATGTTTAGATTCAATTGACGAATAAATTATCGAAATAATCCTATCTGTAATCAATGCTAAGATTATTCGTCCAGTAAAAAGTAAAACTCTGGTATACACGGAAACTCGTGCGTTTGTGGATTTTTTTTTGCTGTATCTACAACATATTCTGTTAACGGGCTGAAATGAATGTCCAAGGGAATTCGGATTTTAGCACTTCGTTGATAGATCAAAGTCCAAATTTGTTGTCGTCTAAACGATACGGAGAAGCGACATATCACTGCCGCTTTGAGTATTCGTTCCGGCTGAGATAAGCAACAAAGGTTGTGAAAAACATAATATTAAGACGACAGTCGTGGAGTTTTTGCTTTAGGATAGGAATTTGCATTCTATTATATCATGGATAATTAATTAGGTACGTGCGTGATCCGGTGATTTGATAAATAATGTCAGTTTTATTTATTTACTAGCTGAAGTGCCCGGCGTTGCCCGGGCTCTCTACGCAGAGTGAAGCGGCTTCGTTCAGGGGGTTGGGGGTAGTTTTTCGAAATCTCATGTAGACGTTGACTCAGGTTCTGAAGGTCAAGTGTGCAAAATCTTATCAAGCCCAGAATAAAACTATAGATTTGTTTTAAAAAAAACAAACTCACAGCCACTCTTTCTTATTACGCAGTCAGCAAAAAACTTAAAGGAGCAAAAAAACAATTTTTGGGTGATTTTTTGAAGGCTGTAGCTCGGTGAAAAATGGTCGTATTACGATGAAACGAAAGGCAGTTTGAAGTTTAAGAGGAAGGGCTACTGCTCGGTCGGTAACGGAAAACTGTAATGTATTGTTTGGGGCCCCAATTGTTCTGTCGAATAAAACTTGGTATGGTAGACCTGCGGCTCAAAATTTTGCGGTCAACCGTTCTCATCTTTGATCCGAGATATTAATTGTGGCGACAAACAACGGTTTGCCATGATTGCAGCTATCTCTGGGTAGGTCTCGAAGTTCAGAATCTCATTCGGCCGAAAACGGATGTATAGGTATAGTGGCGTGGAAAATAACCATCTTCACGCGGTACAACGAGCTACGCCACTATATCTATACATACTTTTCCGGCCGAATAAGATTCTAAAGTTCGAGACCTACCCTCACCGATGTGGCCCATCACCTTAAAGTATCTAATTTTGTGATAAAATATTTTTTCCGGTCATCACTCATGGCAGAATCGAAATGAAATATCGCGAGTTTTTTTTTTTTTTTATTTTTCTTTTCTTTAAGTTGTCCCTGGGCTCACAAAAGAATTTTTCTCGCTCAAACAACTGGCAGTTTTGAAAACTTAAATGAACCCTCTATAAGCCCCTATTACAGTTTTGGGGGAAAAAATCGTTTTACCCTTCGCATGCACTTTAAATTATTAGAAAATCCCCTTTTTCTGGTTATTTAGAAAATCCACCGCTACTTTGCGAATACTGCTAGAGAAACAAATGTTCGTTGGTTTTTTCAGCTGCGACCATAATAATCCTGTAAAATTTTGAATTTTTCGTCTATCCGTTTTTCTTGCCCGAATGATCAAACTTTAACAAGGATTAAAGGAACACGTTTACTGCTTTTTAATAATCATTGAATGATTATTGTGATGGAGAAAAAATTTCGTTTTCTTTCTCACAATTCAGCATTAAATACTGAATAATATTTTTAAACAAAATGCAAAAAAAAAAATAATTTCAAACCAATTTTGATAACTTGAAAATTTTCAGAAAATTCCATGTTAACAGTATTTTTTCATTTAAAAAAAAATCCTCTCCTGCCGTCACAATTTTTTGAGTTAAGCTTAATTGCATTGATCACGGGTCGCTCAGATTCCGCGGACACAGCGCGTCCGCAAAACCGCGCGGATTTCTTCGCGATATTTCTTTTGATCCTGCCAGAGATACTTAAAAAAAAGTTTTATAACAAAATTTTAAAACCAGATATTTCAAGCTTCAAAATGCTTTTTGTTTCATCTCAATGCGGCAATTCATGACGAAGTTACAGCCTTTCGAACATCATCGAAAAAATTGTAAAATTTCTCCGCTCCTTTCATTTTTTTGCGCAGTGTAGGTTATGAAATTAATTTAAAAAAAATTCATTAAAAAAAAAACAATCAAAACTACTTACATCTCAGATAACTGATATACGTAATTTATTTGATTGATTCTGTTTTTTCAATCGCTATTCGAATATTGTAATTTACAGACATTGGAGCATCGAATCACTATTACTGTTAATTATAACTCGGCTTTTTCTTGTGGCAAATTTTATGTACGATGATAAAGCTGCGTGCACTTTTGGCCAAATATTTTTGACGATTTTATTATCGTTGTAATGTAATTCAACAAATTGACAAGTTTATCTTGCATATAAGTTGCACAGTCATAATGAAAGGATAATAATTGAGCGGCCAAATGTCCGGTAATAACAATATTCGAAGCGAAATTGAAAATAATCATGTTCTATAGATCTAGGTAATTATGGCTAATAGATCATATGACTAAATAAAATGTTAGTAACTGATAAAATCATATGAGTTATATGAGTTATAGTCATCTCAGTTATAAGTCGTTTCGCGTCGCCGAATAGTAGACCTCCAACTTCCACCTGGCCTTCGGTCTCTCGTTACAAACTGGTTGCATTAACCGCATCTAGATATACGGCTTATTTCTTTTCCATTAGAGTTTCATACAATTCAGCGATTATCACATATGACTCGTATACGAAACTTCTACCGACGATCAAACTTTTCTAATCGCCACGATTAATATTTATTCTAAGAGCATGGGAATCTATTTGTGAATAGTTCATGTCTTTTTTATTAACTATATTCCGATGTCTGTACTAAATTATTTTTTTCCGTTTTCGTGCAGATCTATCGGAAGAACTTTTGAACGGATTGATGCGACACGCCGAGGTCAGTCTTTTGCTACTAGACGTGGCAACACTAGGGTGGACCTTAATAGGGGTGTTGACGAATTTCGACAAGTGCACCCCCCCCAGATAGGTTCGAAATAAATAAATAAAAATATGTGCAAAACCCAAATACTGTAGTCCAATGCGAAGACGTGCCTGTAAGCTCGTTTTGTTTCCCATTTGAATAACATGGGATTTTCAAAGTAATTCAGTCATTATTTTTTGGAAGTGCTCCTATGCATTGAAAAAAAATATTATTCATATAAATCTATTCTTAATTGGTGTAAAACTACGTGTAAAATTTTTTACAAGGCGTTATCACAACCTTTACCCTCCCCCCCCCTCTATTATACGCGACGGCAAATTGATACAGGCGAGGTCTTGTAAAAAATGTTACACGTAGATATACCAATTAAGAATAGATTTATACGAATAATTTTTTTTTTCAATGCTTAGGAGCGCTTCCAAAAAATAATGACTGAATTAGTCTGAAAATCCCATGTTATTCAAATGGGAAACAAAACGAGTTTACAGGCACGTCTTCGCATTGGACTACAGTGCTGGGGTTTTGCACATATTTTTTTTAAATTTATCTCAAAACTATCTGGCGGGTGCACTTGTCGAAATTCGTCAACACCCCTATTAAGGACAAGCTAAGCAACACTTAGCCAATTTGGTGCCTATTTGCTTGTACGGGGAGTTAACATAATTCCGATTGTCCTCATATAACTTTTTTTTACGACCAATCTTTTTCAACGATAATTTTATCTTTCTGCAATGTGTAATTTAATTCATCAATCCATCAAATACGTTGTTACATGAACATTAAGTGGGTTCAAAGGTGAAAATACATTTTTATGGAACTTTTTCAACGTTAGTTTCTCACTTATTGCATCAATCAAATAAAATTATTTTACGATAAGAAAAAAAATGTGATTATTCAGAATTTATTGAACAGTTACTTCACTTATCTCTTCTCAGATGTCGTCGGCCGATAATCTTACAAGTGCTATCACGATAAGTTCGACGGGTCTCGATGGTTAGTAATATTTTCCAAACATTTCTTGATTGGAAATAAATAAATGAATGAATCACGTGATTAGCACTGGAAATAACATGAAATAATTATATTGTGGACATTTTTAACGTTTTAACAGGTCCGGACCAATTGTGTCCGTCGGATGTCGATAGAACATCCGCGCCGAATGGAAGAGTGCGAATAAAATACGACAAGCTCGGTCGTAATAATGAGATAATATCGATACCTGGTCTCCTCATGAGAACTGCTGATAAATATCCAAATCAAACTGCCCTAGTGTCGTGTCCAGGAGAAAACGGAAAGAAAAATACTTGGACGTACAAGTTCGTATAATATTCGGAATCCAATCAGGAAAATCTAATTAGACTTTTTGAAAAAAAAAAAATTTTTTTTTGTAAATTTTAATCAGGGAATACGAAGCGGATGTCAGAAGCGTCGCCAAAGCTTTTTTAGAGTTAGGACTGGAACGTCATCACAGCGTGGGAATAATAGGTTTCAACAGTCCGCAATGGTTCATCGCTGACCTGGCAGCAATTTACGCTGGGTACGATGGAAATATTTTATTTATTGCTGGATTACCAGATATTGGCATTCATGAAAAAGAAGAAAAAATTGTAAAAAAAATTGAATACAATTTTATTACAGAGGTTTTGCCGTTGGAATATACACCACAAATTCTCCAAAAGCGTGTTATCACTGTGCCATAAGCTCTAGGGCTAATATAATGGTGGTCGAGAATGCCAAACAATTGGAGAAAATATTGGAAATCAGAGACAAGCTACCTCATCTGAAGGCTATTATTCAGTACGATGGAGTGTCTCGGGAAAACGGGGTCTACAATGTAAGTTCATTGATGAAGTGATAAAATATCGTAAGATCGAATCCCGCGAGTTGTTTCAGGATTTATTTCTGGATTTTACAGTGGGACGAAGTCGTGTCAATCGGTAGAGCCCAGTCTGATGATAAACTCGACGAGATATTGAAGACTATCTGCGTTAACGAATGCTGTACGTTGGTCTACACGGTAAATCGAATAAATTAATCCATCTTAATTATTTCGTCGGAACCTATGTCACATTATTTGGTATGGAGTAATTTTTCAAAAAAATTTATCTAATTATAAACTGAACATTTTTTTGATGATTGACAGTCGGGTACGGTTGGCAATCCAAAACCAGTGATGCTGAGCCACGACAACCTGGTTCACGATGCAAAATCCATATACGACGTTTGCAAGTTTGTCGACGGTGAAGAAACTCTAATCAGCTTCTTACCGTTGTCTCACATAGCTGCGCAGGTTGTTTTCCACATTTTTCCTCGAATTTTGAAATTTTTTAGGCTTGAAAACTTTTCGTCTTGGTTTTTTTTTCTTTTCAACGTTTGCGATTATTCATGAAGCTTATTATCGACAGGTCGTGGAAATATTTACGACCATGTGGTGCGCTGGAACTATTCACTTCGCCGATTCAAACGCATTGAAAGGCACATTGATGAAAACGGTGATTTCCGCGAGGCCAACGCAATTTTTGGCGGTCCCGAGAGTTTGGGAAAAAATTTACGAGAAAATGTCGGATGTGGCGAGTACGAACGGACCGGTCAAAACGTGGATATCCACTTGGGCCAAAGCTCAGGGTCTTGATTACAACACGAAAAAAATGAACGGCAACGATTACAAGCACTGGGGTTACGTGATAGCCAAACGGCTCGTCTTCGCCAGAATCAAAACCCATCTGGGTCTCGACAGAACCAAAATTTTTTACACCGCTGCGGCTCCTCTCTCCACCGAGATAAAGAAATATTTTATGAGTCTCGATATGCCGATTATGGAGGCTTACGGAATGTCCGAGTGTAGCGGAGCTCACACAATGAGTTCCAATGAAAAATACAGGTGGGAACAATCAAATTTATCGTTTAATACCTCGTTTATCGTCAAGGTCATTGTTTTACGGAAAAGATTTAAAAAAAAAAAACAACCAATTTTTCGTTCATTTCCGACACCACGAAGATTGGGAAGCTTGGGTCCACCTATGGGAGGTTTCAAGACGAAATTAGACAATACGGGCAGCACTGGCGAGGGAGAAATTTGTTTGGCGGGTCGTCATGTTTTTATGGGCTATTTGAACGAACCGGAAAAAACAAAAGAGGCTCTGGATGATGAAGGATGGTTGCATACCGGTGATCTCGGCAGAATCGATTCCGATGGATTTCTTTATTTAACAGGTAACCATAGACCTATCGAGTCTAAATTACGTTTTTTTTTTTTTTTTTTTTTTTCGAAGCCTGTATCATTTTAAAATAATAAATTTGGTTACCGCGAAGGCCGCATGAAGGAACTCGTGATAACAGCGGGTGGCGAAAATGTTCCGCCTATTCCAATCGAACAAACGTTGTTGACCGAATTACCGGCACTGAACAATGCCATGCTGATCGGTGATATGAGAAAATTTTTAACGATACTTGTTACCCTCAAGGTGAGAAAAAAATTCGTCGGCGACGAACCGATTCGAAAACACTTACTCTAATTTAGTTTACGCTATTCGTTGTTGATTTTTCATCTTCGTCATTCAAGACGGATGTGAATCCGGAGACTGGAGAGCCATTAGATACCCTCAATGAGTCGACGAGAATGTGGGCCGAATCCATCGGATCTGCGGCTAAAACCGTCACGGAAGTTTTGCAATCCAAGGATCCGGCTGTGAGTATTTGTAGAATTCGATTTTACCACTTGCAATAGACAAAACTCGCGAGACACACTTTAAGGGCGCGGTAAGGTTAATTCGGCGGAAAATAAGCATGTTTATAAGATTTTTTTTCTGGCGATACAAATACTATAGATTTATTCAATCAATTTCCATATAATAATACAACATTTAAACAATATTTTTCTAAATTTTCATTCCAAAATATTGAAAATTAAGCGGGTGACAGTGAATCTCCGGAGGCGCCTCAAAAAAAAGTTGCTTGGCGGTTTTCATCATAACTCGCAAAAGAATCATCTGAAACAAAAAAATCAAAATGCATTCGTTAAAAGAGATGTTTCTCGAGGTAATTACGAGGGCATTTTTTTATTTATTTTTGATTTTTGATTTTTTCGTAGCACTTGGAAGCAAAGAACCCGATTTTCGCTATAAAAATCAGCTAATTTCTTGCTGTAAAATTAATAATTATTAAAAAAAAAAAGCTCTCGACAATACCTGGTGAATTATGTGAAGAAGTAGTGTGCAAAATTTAAAAACGATTGGTCCAGTAGATTTTGCGTTATCGTGAACACGGACTTAAAAAATGTCAAGTTTCAGGAAAACGCTTTGAAGTTTTGCGCACTGAAAAATTCGAAATAAACCTCGATAGTTTTCTCATACTCACACAGAGTTGTCGATGCCAGGTCCGCAGAGCAAAAAGCTTCCATCGACATGATCTAGAGCATCTTTTTGCATTTGTCTACGCAAAACTCTTTCTTCTTTACTGTCGTGCGCCGGTTGCTCCTAGTAATTTGTAATAAAAATCCGGCGCGGAGCAACGGACACTCAAATACTCATAACGTTGTTAATTTTTCTCCAATCGACTTGAAATTCTAACATAATATTCTTGAGATATTATGCATTCAGTTGAAGAAATATAATAAAAATGCAAAAAAAAAATTTTTATCCCTTACCGCCCCCTTAATTGTGGCAATATCGAATTTCCGTTTATTTGGGGGGTTTTTTTTTTAAATTTCCTTATCATTTGAAATCAGATTCATAAAGAGATCGAGGAGGCTCTAGAAAGGACTAATACCCATGCGACGAGTAACGCCCAGAGGGTTCAAAAATTTCGAATATTGCCAAGAGAGTTTTCGGTACCAGGCGGAGAATTGGGACCAACGTTTAAATTGCGACGAAACGTCGTTGTGACGAAATACGCGGATCTCATTGACGAGATGTACAAGTAATTTGTGATTTCGCAGTGAGATATATCGCAGTGCGAGAATAAATGAAACACGAATTCGACGATTCAGATTGAGAAGAACCCGTGGAAGCTGGCTCATCTGGATTAAAAAATGATTGGACCAGTGACAAAGGTCTATTATCCAACGTATAGATGCAATTGAAGCGACTAACATAATCAATATTTCGGTCAATCCTGTTGGCTCTAACTACGATGACGAAATTGTTCGTCGTATGTGCTGGTTTCTCACCAATATTGTTATTCGGTGAATAATTGATAGACCGACGATTCGACTGGGTGAATACATATGGGCGAATTCATCGAATTTTCGATAACTTTGGGCTTCGTGCAAGCTTGAAGCTCGTGCATGTTAAAAAACGAACTCTCAACGTTTTTCAGTTTTTTTTTCGATTCTCAAATAACGTATTTTTCATTTTTTCGTTCGTCTTTTTTCAAGTATTTTTTTGCACGCTTAATCGGTTAAAGAAATATATTAAAAATCGGTTTTTGACATAAAATTGACTTAGCTTTTCGGAAAAAATATCAGTTTTTGCTTCCTCATAGAAGAAGCTTTGTTTTGGTGAAATTTTTTTTTCGAGATGTTCATAAAAACGTGTTTAAAATGTCCCAAAACATCTAAAAATCACATTCAGGAAAGATGTCCGGATGTATGTGTATTAGGGTGGTCCTTAATCGGGGTCAAAATTAATTTTACCCTTTCCGCCCCCTAAATCGATTCGAAATACGTAAAAAGTAATGCTGTAATTTGTTCAGATTTTTAAAAAAATGCTTGACCCTTGACCACGGGGGTTAAAGTTTTCCATTTAAAATACATGGAGTTTTCCTGCGTTTGCAGTCACTATTTTCCTGTGGGCCTAAATATGTTTGTAAAATCTTGAAATTTGGAGAAATTAGTTGACAAGCATGTTGCTACATGGACAAAATTTCCCAAACCCCTACCCTCAGAATCTTGTAATCACCATAATAATAATTTTTTTTTTTTTCAAAAATTTTTTTTATTTTGCTTCCTCGTTTTTTGATAAATGTATTTGAAATGAGATAATTTTCTAAACGAGTTACAAATTTTTAAGTATTGTCTCTTTTTTTAGCGTCCGGATGATTTTTTCGATATTCACTTACAATTTGTAAAATGAACTGTTTTTGTTGTCGCCATAATTTCGATCCCTTTTTGATCAAACCCATTACCTGTTTCAACATATAATAATGTCTAAGATTGCCCCCAATCAAATTTGAAAGAGTCTTGTTCATTCTAGTTCTGCGCAGGTTTATAAGCGCATGATTGTGGAGAAAAATGGTTTGTCCGAAAATGTTTACAATTGCGCGTGATTTTTTTTCTCCCGTATTTCAAAAAACACCTCAACCAAACTTCGCAGATGTCTAGTACTGGTACCGAGGTATTTCAGAAAAAAATTGAGCCAAATCGCTCTATACCAAATTTGAAATTTTCAAATTTGAAACTTTCAAAAATTTTCAAAAATTGTCGAAATGATTGCAAATTTGATTTTTTATTTCAGAATAAAATTCTGTATTCAATTGAGAAAATAATGACTCCTTATTCGTTAATTTATCTCAATTAGGGGCTGAGTTATGTGCTTTCAAAGTTTCCATTGCACGAAAATCTGCAGTTTTTTCAAAATGCCGCATCTTCACCAAAAATTGAAATATCAAAAAATGCTTGAAATGAGGTTTGTTTTTCGTGAATACCAACAAACTGCTCAAATTTGAACAAAATCGGCGAGGTCGAGGGTCAACTGCTGGTTGAAATGGGGTGGAATGACCCGTGATGTTATACAAGATTTTGAGGGTAGGGGTTTGAGAAATTTTGTCCATGTAGCAACATGCTTGTAAACGAATTTCTCCAAATTTCAAAATTTTACAAACATATTTAGGCCCACAGTAAAATAGTGACTGCAAACGGAGGAAAACTCCATGTATTTTAAATGGAAAACTTTAACCCCCGTGGTCGAGGGTCATGCATTTTTTTAAAAATCTGAAAAAATAACAGCATTACTTTTTACGTATTTCGAACCGATTTAGGGGGCGGAAAGGGTAAAATTAATTTTGACCCCGATTAAGGACCACCCTAATGTGTATATGTGTGCATGTGACATTGGTTTAACTTTCACAACTTGAGAACGGCTTGAGATATCAAGCTGAAATTTGTCACACATGTAAAGGGTTCACGGCGTATAGCATGATCGGATTTTTAGAAAAATCCATGTAGTTCTTTCGTTGTTACGCAATTTAAATCAAATTCGAAAATTTATTTTCGGTCTCTAGCTCCCACATTTTTGGAGACATCGAGCTCAAATTCAGTAGAATGTTGAACTACTACGGGGAGATGCTTGTTACTGAATTAAAAGAAAAACCCCCCATGCAGTGCTTTTGTTTTGAAGAATTTTGAAAGGTGTAAAAAGTCGCTGTGCGATCTCTAGCTGACGCAATTTTCGAGATATCGGACTAAAATTTGGCACAATGTCGCACTATTATCGAAAGATGTTTCGTATTGAATTTGGACAAAATCCATTTAGGCGTTCAGGTTTAATGCGACTTTCAATTTGTTAGATTTGACATGGAATTCACCATATATTTATTCCGGACTAGATAGATTTACGAACGGATTTTATATGAGAACAAGGGTGCAAAGTCGAACCTTGCACATTGCTTCCTCATAATTTTCCACATTTGCCAAAGCTTCCTCTATGAGCAAGCCAAAATTGATCGACACATTTCCTCATTGAGAAAAATAGAGAAAACTCTGGTAAATGTGAAAAATTATGAGGAAGCAATGTGCAAGGTGCGACTTTGCACCCTTGTTTTTATTTCAACCCTTATAAATGTATTAAAACCGAATTTGAAACTTAAAATGATGTTTTTCGGCTGTACCGACTTCTTCGCTCGGAATTTTTTAAATACCTTTGTCGTAAAGCTGCGAAAATTTTCCAGGCATTTTGTATTTTTCGATTTGGGTTCTTCGTAAGTTTTGTTATAATTTATTAAAGAACAAAAATTCAATGTAGAAGATCCAAAAATGTAATTTTCCAATTTTTTTAAATCTTACGCGTAGACTCTTAATGCGACTATACAAATATGTGCGATCGTTGTTTTTCATATTTATGATCTTTTTATCAAGACCTACAACGAGCTTATAAGATGTGATATGTTTATTTCGTATAACATAACTTTTTTTTCTGAAAAAAGTTATCCATCATCGTAATTTATTAATGGAGACGATTGAAAACATACAAAAATAACGGTTCAGTGTAATTACAATTCTCAATAGCTTTCAAGCTCGGGGTAGATCTTGATAAAAAGATGATAAACTTAAAAAACAACGATCGAACATGTTTGTATAGTCGTCATAACGCCTACCGGTAAAATAAGAAAAATTGGAAAATTACATTTTTGAATCTTATATGTATTGATTTTTTGTTCTTCAATGAATTGTAAGAAAACTTGCGGGGAACCCAACTCGAAAATACATATTCCATGTTAAATTTTCTCAGCTTTCTGAAAAAAGGATTTAAAAAAATGCAAATTCGATTTTGATAAATTTTCGAGGGTTGAAATTAAAAACTGATATTTTTTCCGAAAAGCTGAGACAATTTCACATCAAAAAAGGATTTTTAATATATTTTTGAACCACGTATGGATGAAAAAAAAAAATAAAAAAAAAAAGAGAAAACAAAAAAATGAAAAATACGTCAATTGGCTGCTGACAAAATAATAGAAAAACAAATCCAAAAAAATGTGCAATTTAGTTTTTAACATGCATTTAAAGCTGTGTAAATATCATCAACATCCCAGATTGTAAAGCCCAAAGTTATCAAAAAATTTGATGGGTCGACGGATATTTAAAAAAAATGTAGTACGTTCAACATTTTCCATAAACATCCCGAAAATTTCGACGATCGTATTAAGGTCTTACTGAATGGATATTAAAAAATCGCAAAAATTCTCGAAAATTCAAGGAATCATAGTTCTTGATAGAACAATAATGTAAAAATTATTTCCGAATTTTCCGCCACATAATTTAGTAGTAATAAATTTATGAATTTAACGAGGTCGCTTCGGGAAAACATTTCCTGCAGACGTTAATTTCTCGTCCTGAATTCGAAAAAAATGTAATTCTTAAGATTTAAGATCAACAAGTTGATTATGCTTCGCTTCGCAGAATTACTGCTAACCGTTTGATTATGCAGAATTAATCGACCGAGTAATTGTCGAGAAATTAATTAAAGTAATAACGAGCATCGCCGGAAACAATTGTACAGTCACTGACAAAACGTCCGTCAACCACACGCCAATATCGCCGAAGTTCACTTTATTTGCTATTAAAAGTGATAAATTAACATTTCTAAGTGTTGATTAATCATCAGTTTAGCTATTTTTAAGACTAAACATGTATGGCGTGATCCAGACCTGTAAATCCACGATTTACCCATTTTCGATTGACATTTTTCCCATCGATCCATTCAGTAAGACCTTAAAAATGCATCGGCTCTGTTGTCAAGAAAAACATCGTTGTACTGACTGCGTGTTTTTTCAGGCGATTCAACAAATGTGTACATTAGGGTGGCTTATTTGGGTAACATTTGAATTTTGATGCGACCACCTCCTAAAATGTTTCTAAATAATTGAAAAGTAATCCTCGCTAAGATTCCCCGCTGTATCCTCAGTATTTACTACATGGCAAGTATTCTACTTTTTTCCGTTTGATTAATATAGGGATTTCATTGACACTCCTCAATAGTTATATGGCACTAAACATGCGAAGAATAGAAAGACAGAAAAATCCACGTACCTAGTTTTTTTCAGCAATTTTTATTTTTCAAAAATTCAAAATAGCGGACCCAATATGTCGGCTTAAAAAATCAGAATTCATCGAATTTTCGTTTCGCAATTTTGAATTTTTAAATGATAGAAATTTGATAAAAAAACTAAGTGGATTAATCGTCTGGAAAACCATAGACAATTCATATTTCTTCCTCGTACCAGTGAATTATGGAGGAGTGTCGATGAAAATCTTATGTTGATCAAATGGAAAAAGTAGGCTTACGCTGTCGTAAATATTGAGATACAGCAGAGAAACTTTGCGAGGATTAAAAAAAAAATTATTCGGAAACATTCCATGGGGTGGTTGCGTAAAAATTCGAAAGACACCCAAAAAAGCGCCACCCTAGTGGGTGTACAAGCGTACATGCGATCGCTACGAGTGTGTGAACCTTACCAAAACATATACCTATGACAAATTTCATTATAAATTATCAATAAATTTAAATTACAGTTTTCGTCTGCAATGAGAGTACGATCCCATATACTCAAACATTATAAGAGCTATGAGCTTGAAGAACAAAAAATGTGCGACGACTTTGTGTACTCAATAATTTTATTCTTTATTTTCAATACATTTCTCCTTTTTCCATAATTAGGAGCAAATACAAAAATAATATCGAAATTTCTTTAGAAGGCTATTGTGGAAAAAGTTTAACGGAGCAAGGGTTCGCATTATTTACAAGAAAATAAAAAAAGAAGAAATATGAGACGAAAGGAATGAACAAAGAATCTAATGCCGGCACTGAAGCTTGTTTAAAAACTGCAAGTGACGGACGTTTCTACCTGTAGATGACATCGAGCCATATCTTTTTCTTTCTTCAACGAGCGCAAAACAAAAAGAGGAAAAAAAAAGTACATAATCTTAATACTACTGTTATATTTCTATGCAAAACCTAATCGAGGAGCTATCGAAACCCCAAACGTGCTTACTGCATCTACTCGACGTTGTATCTTGCGAACGATAGTTGCTTGCAAGTTTGCTCGCACAAAACTGTAATCCGAAAGATCTTACGAACTACTGGACGTATTGAATTTTTGTTGTATTATGGAAGTTTTTCGCTGTGGCACAGATTCCGGCGTTGGAATGGCATCCCCCGTTGGCAGTACTCCGGTAGGCTTTGGCTTTGCTGTTGATTTTTGTTTTGCCATTTGGTAATCTCCGGAATCAAAGTATTTTTGCTGAGAAATAACGCAATTTATTGTTTAATCGTTCGTCTTTTATCTGGCGAATAAAGTAACAATATGTTATACATATTGAACATGCACATTTCATAGAAAACATTTTGCATTGCACAATGTACTATTTTTCTACGTAAAAAGAACGGTCTCTTGGCGGCCTTTTTTTTAAATCCCCCCCCAATGTTGATCCATAACTGGCCGCCTCAGTACTTCTCAGAAGTACTCTTTAGGAATGTTTGGGAATTTTTAAAATTCGTGTATGAAGGACGTGTATTTTGGGATCTAATTTTTATGATTTACTGCACAAAGGCCAAAGATAAGAATTTAAAATAAAAAAAAAGTAGTGAGATTTTCAGTCATACATCAAGTGTCAATTTTATTGAAAAAATGGAATAATAGTTTTTCTAAAGATAATCCACAGGATATCCAGAAATAAAAATTGTTTTTTTTTTTTTCCCCAAAGTTTTTGGCAAAAAGTTGCCGATAAACGAACCTCTTGAGTCATTTGTTGTGCCATATTTAACTCAGTTATACCAATAACAATCTCTAATGCTATACGATATTACGATCAACTTTGGTAAGAATTGACCAATCTTAATCTTTGGTATATAATCCTTATAAGTTAATTAATTCTTGTTCTTGCAGGAGAAAAACAAATCCGTAAACTAAGTATGGAAATCGATATATAAACCATTTGGGTCACGAAGCATTAGTTGTTTTTTTCCACAAAAATTAGCATGCACGGCGCTGAAGGACACAAAATTTTATCGCTCACTGATAATTGTGGATAAATGGTTGTGACGTTCAGTCAACACAATCTACATATTATGCTTTGCAGATATAGGATTAAAAAAACATCTTTACGTTATATTTGCATAAAACAAAAAAAAATATTCCTAAATGGACTCACCCCTTTTGCCAGCCTCTTCTGTAAAAACGCGGAGTGTCCGCTGATGGGCCTTCCTCCAGCGTTCGGGAATTTCGCTTTCAATTTGGCTTCCTCCACTTTCTCAATGTCGTTGGTCGACATCTGGAATACGACAGAAAAAAAAATAAACAATCAACTTTGATTATCGAATCGTCGACATTTTTGAAGTCGCTATTCGAAAAATTCGAAAAATTTGAAACAATCAGTAAGTATGTTTATTTTCGTAACATAACCTATGAAACGCAACGTACGACTCTGAAACGATGAACTGCAATTTGCGGCGAAATAAAAAAAAATATATATATAAACAAAAATAAAATGTGTAGAGAACTCAAAGTTACGTCGATGTTATTGTTTTTTATCGATCCGTGAAGAAAATGAAATTTGACAAACCTCTGATGTTTGAATGGGTTCGTTTGTTTGCTGCAGGCTCATGTTTGTACGTTAAAATACAGCTAGCACTTAGCACGTATCCGCAACTCACCGCAATGTTTTCCACACACTCGGTTACTATATGGTTGTGTGGGTTGTGTGGTTGTGTGCCACCAGGGTATGGCCACTAGTATACGCGAACGTGAAGTAAGATAGTCTGATCCTGCTCCGGGGACTCGCTAGATGGCGCTCACTTCCACCCTCCCCTTACTTCACCCCGCTGCATCCCGACCACCAACGAAGAACCACGAATGTGAACGAACGTCCGGCATCTTTTTATCACGTGGCTTGGCGTCTGTCATTCGATGTATTTAACTTGATTCATCTGTCATCATTGCTGCTGTCGTTAATACTTCGTTTTTGAGTGGGAACATATTTTTTGTTGAAAATGAATAGACCTCGTGATCAACATCGGTGTTGTGTCGTGAATTGTCACTTTCGTCAAGTGAAGTCTCATCGATTTCCAAAACGTCAATCGTTGGTCTGAAGTGGATCGTGGCCACTGGTAACCACGGATTGCAAGATTTAATGTACGAGAGAGTGCGGAGTAATCATTACGTGATTTGTAACGTACATTTTCGACCGAATGATTATCTATGCGGAACATTGAAGGAACTGAAGGATGGAACCTTCGTTCCTCTTAAAGTAATTGCAAATTCTTGCAAATTTCAAGCTGGAGACTTCGACGACGAATTTGTATCGATTATTATTTGTACTTGACAATAAATATGGATATTAATCATACTTTCAATGTGTCACATTTCTTCATAAAATAGTCTTTGTTAAAAAAATTAATAGAAAAACATACAGAAATATATAAGTAGTCAGTAAAATAACTACTTAGAAATATCTGTATGATTTTCTATAAATTTCTTCACTGTGTTCCATTCTTTTTAATTTACGGCAAGGTGGGGCAACGGCCGTCAATTAGGGATCCGGGGACTCGCCAGATGGCGTTAGTGGCGACTATCCTACTTCACGCCGTAACCTTTAGTGTCCATGGCCTGTGTGCCACTGACTAATGCCAAAGAAGAAAGATTTACATGTAAGAACAGGTCCCATGTTAGATTTTGGCACGAAAATGTAGTGTCGCGTTTCGCCTATAGTCGACGCGCCGGTACATCGGTGAGACAAACACACAGAAAGACCTCTAGGCCCCGCCTCCCCCGTTATCTCTTTTGCGCTAAGGACATTGCCGTATAACGATTGCTTCCTCGCACTCATGCGGCGATGCTCTTGTTGGACCGCCCAACGACCTCATCCCCGCACGAAGAATTGTATCGGCTCCTCTCGGCTACTCTCGGCTGGCCGTCTGTCGCTCTTCTTGCTCGCCCCAGACAGAGATGAGTAGGGAGATGTGGAACCAGAGATTAGACACCGACAATTTACATCCACAAGTCGGTAGGCCGGAATCTGCAGCATCGATTGTTTCACATCTACCTTTTTTAGTTCGCGGCTCGCCGCTACGGGTAGTGGCGCTGCAAAAACATCCACCACAAAAACAGGCTCCGTGGTACATCTCTCCTCTAATCTCTGGTTCCGCTGCGCGCGGGTGGGCATGAGAACCTATCCGCGCATGCGCGACGCGCGACCCCAGTATGTCAGCGCCTTACTTGTGGCAGCTTCGAGAAACAAATATTGGCCCGAAAACGTTCCAACCAAATCGGCGGAGTTTCCAGACCTGTATGTAAGACCATGGAGACTAGAGTAAAGGAGCCCAATCACAATGTTAAAGAAATGGTCGGAAAAAGCGAGGAAAGATCCCATGGATTGCACCGCTTAGCGGCGCCACTTCTGCTCGGGACCACCAAGCGCGGTGACATACGCCGTGATTTTGAATCGTTCATCTGCAGCAAACTCAAAAAAACTCGGTTTTGCTTCGAGCATTTGAATTCAATTCGTGGATCTTGCCCATTCGATCATCATCGAAATGATCATCCTTGAGTATAAACAGTTCGATTTCATTGTTTGAAATTTCTAATGTATGATATTAGGTTTAACGATTATTTCACGAGCTAAACGCACGTGTCTTTATTCTTTATTTTAATCATTTTTCACTTTCGAAGCATTGTTTTGTTTCATGCACTTAAAATTGATAATTGTCGCAATCCCATGCACGATCGTTTTTTTTTCTCGGCACGTCCTCCCGTTCGACATCCTGGATATGAGCACAGTTTGCCCATTTTCGCGGAAACAAACTGGAAAAAATAATAAATTTAATATAGTTTTTGCATTGCAATTCTCGATATGAATGTTAATCTCTCGAGCAGCAAGAAAAATTTCACGCTGGCTCCGAGCGTGGAAAATAGACGCTACATAGCATCACAACCTGAATTCAATTAACATTTAATGCGCGAATTATAACAGAAAACTTTTTTCTTACCTGCTGGTTATAAAATATGGTTTTACTGTGCCTTTTTTTTAGTTTTTCCGTCACCTTTCTTAAAATCGTCGAAAGATTGTACCAAAAACGATGAATTTCGTTTTCGTAAATTCTGCGTAAAGTTTACGTCACATGCAACACAAGATGTGTCTATATCCCGCTCACTTCATTTCATCACCAACGCCACACTTCACAGCGAGTTCCGAGCAGAAGTGGCGCCGACAGGCGGTGCAAACCGTCGGATCGTTCCTCGCTTTTTCGGGTCACGTTTGGGACGATTCCGCCATAAGCGATTATGCTCCTTTACTCTAGTCTCCATGTGTAAGACCGTGTTCAGGACCCCGAAAAAGCCAGCGTTCCACATCTCCCTACTCATCTCTGGTTTCGCCTTTCTTTTCGAAGATGTTCGTTGAGGATTATCATGCGGTCGGCCCGGGTTTGATTCCCGCAATTATTTTTTCCTTCCAATTTGATGTCTTACGGCTTTTGAGAATTTTGTAAATTCCAAATTTGTATTTTTTTTAAATATGAATTTGATCCTCAAGCTCCTCTGGCAATTTTTTTTTTTTCGTAATTAAAAGAAAGAAATTTCCCAAATATCGAAGAAGATTTTTCCGGAGTCTTTCGCTTGTATTGATTCAAAATGATTTGATTGTTGAGAACTTCGAAAAAAAAAATTGAAAGGTGGAAAAAAATCATTTCGTTTGTTACAAGAACCGAAACGATCGAGGAAGGCTCTCGGGGAGCCTTTCTGAATCGTTTCGGCTTTTTTTTCAACGATGTCGTTTGTTGACAAGCGTGTATTATAGAACCACAATGTCATAAAGATCCCGGAATTCATCCCCGGTAGCGTGGTGGGCTGATACGCGGACGACAGGCGTTCGTATTTACATATTTACGTGCGGGCGAGCAGTATCCAGTATCTACAGAGATTAGAGGAGAGATGTACCACGGAGCCTGTTTTTGCGGTGGATGTTTTTGCAGCGCCACTGCCCGTAGCGGCGAGCCGCGAACTAAAAAAAGTAGATGTGAAACAATCGATGCTGCAGATTCCGGCCTACCGACTTGTGGATGTAAATTGTCGGTGTTACCAGAGATTAGAGGAATCTGCAGCATCGATTGTTTCACATCTACCGTTTTTAGTTCGCGGCTCGCCGCTACGGCTAGTGGCGCTGCAAAAACATCCACCGCAAAAAGAGGCTCCGTGGTACATCTCTCCTCTGATCTCTGGCAAACGTGTTCAAATGATCGAAATTGGATTTGGTAATTAAAAAAAAGTAGTCAAGTAGCGTGTTGGGCACGCACATGATAGGGTTCCGTAGCCGGATAACAGTTATTACTACATTTTTCGTAAACTATTTTTGCTACAGTGTTCGTTATAATTTTGATTGAATGTACTAATTAAAAGCTACATTTTGGAATTTTTTCAGATTTTTTGCATCGATAGTTTAAAAGTTAGAGGGGGGGGGGGACACTCTGATAACGACTTGGAAAGCGAATATCTCATGATTGAAGGGTTGAAATGGAAAGGTCTCAGGACATTATTTGTTGCATTTGAGGAGACCTATCCAAAGATACCTCGCTCAATGGGGTGAGCGAAAAAAAAATTTCGGGTACACTGTTTAATCTGCGGGAGGGGGGACAAAAAAATTTTTTTTTTTTTATGATGTCATTTCTGTTTTTAGGTCACCAATCTACGTCTGTGTACCAAATTTTATCTCAATCGGTCCATAACTGAGAGGATGGGAGGCCTGTGACATACAGACGGACGGACGGACGGACTTGGCGAAACCATAAGGGTTCCTAGATTTCTACGGAACCCTAAAAATGGGATGAAGCAAGAGAAATTTAAGATATTTAACCCCATGCATTCATATATTCTTATTGTTTCTTCTTCTCTTGCTTTATCCTATTTTTTTAATCATTCAATTCAATTTTTATCATTTGAACACACGTGCAACAGACCAATATGTAGCTCAATGTGTATAAGTATAAATAATGGGAAATAGTGTAGGGATTATTTATTATTAATAAATGTTTTCCAATCATAGAATCTGGGTTTCACAAATTTATTTCAACCACCGAGACGGAGTAATAAAGTGACGGGTACAATAAAAATTTAACTATTTCATTTACTTTTGATACCTTTTATACTACTACTTTATAATACTACTCGTCGGTTATAAATGCAGCATGTTTCAATTTACATATTTGTATCGTCCATGAACAGATTCTTTTTTTCGTTTCAAGAGATTGTTATATTTTTATTGTTCCAAGTCTTAACTTAGTCTGGTACACCTCGGAGGTCAATGTGTGCCACATGGCAAGCCTGGTGTCAACAAGATTTTTATAGAATCAATACTGTATATTCTCACGCCGACGCATGCCCCCCCGCCCCCCGCCCTCCCCCACACGCCCACGCACTCCCGCGCACTCCCAGGCACTCACACGAACACCCCCGCACGACTCACGCACGACTCACGCACGACTCACGCACGACTCACGCACGACTCACGCACGACTCACGCACGACTCACGCACGACTCACGCATGACTCACGCACGACTCACGCACGACTCACGCACGACTCACGCACGACTCACGCACGACTCACGCACGACTCACGCACGACTCACGCACGACTCACGCACGACTCACGCACGACTCACGCACGACTCACGCACGACTCACGCACGACTCACGCACGACTCACGCACGACTCACGCACGACTCACGCACGACTCACGCACGACTCACGCACGACTCACGCACGACTCACGCACGACTCACGCACGACTCACGCACGACTCACGCACGACTCACGCACGACTCACGCACGACTCACGCACGACTCACGCACGACTCACGCACGCGGGATGTACTGGGACAGAGAGGGCAGATATTGTGACCAGCCATTGGTAGAGAAGCGCGACAGGAAGTAATAAAGAGCGCTCAAAAAAGTGTCAACTTAAATGGAGTGAAAGTGCGTATGGCACTGTTTGCACAAGGGATGGCATGTGGCGAATGGAAGGAATCAAACGAATGTTAGCCCTATCATTACTATATACGAGATAACTTAGCCCTGCCTTGGGCTCGGGTTTGGCGTGCGCGTTTTGCAGTGGAGAGTGTTAAATGGGCTCGTCAGTACCGATGTTAAGTAAAATCATAATGTAAATGTGGCCAATTTATAAAACCCACCATCGCCCGGCCTTCGTTTAGTGAGGACCATAGTTACAGGGATTGGCGGGGCCATTTCGGCCCTTTCTTCGACTAGAAAACGCGCACTCAGGGCGCCCGGGTCCAAGTTATCTCGCTAGTAGCAGAGAAGTTAGAAACGTTTCCGGTAAAAGCAAGTCGGAAGTGAACCGATCAAGAGGACTTATAGAGGCGATATCTTCGTAGAGTTGCGAGGACAGAACTAAAGGCAGGCGAAAGCTGAGGAGCGCAGCACCAGACAAGTCACAACATTCGGCCAGAGCCGTAATAACGAGATACGGGTCTTGGACGATGCCCCGGACGAGGAAACCAGCGACAACAATTGTACAATAACCAGAAGGCGTCGAAACGAGATCAATCATGTCGCGCCTCCCAAACGAGTATCAAGCAACAGAAAAAAAAGAGTCTCTGGATGTTCGCCGATAATCTTTGGTGGACGCCGCGATGGGCATAAAACCGCTGGCACGTACTTACCGTACCATTGGAGACATTGAAAGGGAAAGGAATCGCGCGCAGGAGTGTGGAATAGGGTAACAGTCATCGTAATATACATCCTGGACGAGAATACAGAAAATGAATAAACGATACAATTGATAATACAATAAATAAACGATATCGGGCGGTATGCTGGTGTAACAACGAGATTGACAGCTTGAAAAAACAGTGCATGGTTGCACGAAGGGCAGGCCAACGTTGGAGGAGACGAGCTGATGCGCAATCAAGCGAGGTCCTACAGACGTGAGGGCTGGCGTTCGGCAAGGATCAATCTCAAGGCCTTTCCTGTCGAACGTCATGTACGACGGCCTTCTGGAGCTGGTGATTCTTAAATGATAACCGATAGGATTCTAAATAATAAGTGTGTAGAAAGATTTGTGTAGAAAGATTTGTGTAGAAAGATTTGTGTAGAAAGATTTGTGTAGAAAGATTTGTGTAGAAAGATTTGTGTAGAAAGATTTGTGTAGAAAGATTTGTGTAAAAAGATTTGTGTAAAAAGATTTGTGTAAAAAGATTTGTGTAGAAAGATTTGTGTAGAAAGATTTGTGTAGAAAGATTTGTGTAGAAAGATTTGTGTAGAAAGATTTGTGTAGAAAGATTTGTGTAGAAAGATTTGTGTAGAAAGATTTGTGTAGAAAGATTTGTGTAGAAAGATTTGTGTAGAAAGATTTGTGTAGAAAGATTTGTGTAGAAAGATTTGTGTAGAAAGATTTGTGTAGAAAGATTTGTGTAGAAAGATTTGTGTAAAAAGATTTGTGTAAAAAGATTTGTGTAAAAAGATTTGTGTAAAAAGATTTGTGTAAAAAGATTTGTGTAAAAAGATTTGTGTAAAAAGATTTGTGTAGAAAGATTTGTGTAGAAAGATTTGTGTAGAAAGATTTGTGTAAAAAGATTTGTGTAAAAAGATTTGTGTAAAAAGATTTGTGTAAAAAGATTTGTGTAAAAAGATTTGTGTAGAAAGATTTGTGTAAAAAGATTTGTGTAAAAAGATTTGTGTAGAAAGATTTGTGTAGAAAGATTTGTGTAGAAAGATTTGTGTAGAAAGATTTGTGTAGAAAAATTTGTGTAGAAAAATTTGTGTAGAAAAATTTGTGTAGAAAAATTTGTGTAGAAAAATTTGTGTAGAAAAATTTGTGTAGAAAAATTTGTGTAGAAAAATTTGTGTAGAAAAATTTGTGTAGAAAAATTTGTGTAGAAAAATTTGTGTAGAAAAATTTGTGTAGAAAAATTTGTGTAGAAAAATTTGTGTAGAAAAATTTGTGTAGAAAAATTTGTGTAGAAAAATTTGTCTATCAAAATTTGTCTATCAAAATTTGTCTATCAAAATTTGTCTATCAAAATTTGTCTATCAAAATTTGTCTATCAAAATTTGTCTATCAAAATTTGTGTATCAAAATTTGTGTATCAAAATTTGTGTATCAAAATTTGTATATCAAAATTTGTGTATCAAAATTTGTGTATCAAAATTTGTGTATCAAAATTTGTGTATCAAAATTTGTGTATCAAAATGTGTGTATCAAAATGTGTGTATCAAAATGTGTGTATCAAAATTTGTTTATCAAAATTTGTTTATCAAAATTTGTTTATCAAAATTTGTTTATCAAAATTTGTTTATCAAAATTTGTTTATCAAAATTTGTTTATCAAAATTTGTTTATCAAAATTTGTTTATCAAAATTTGTTTATCAAAATTTGTTTATCAAAATTTGTTTATCAAAATTTGTTTATCAAAATTTGTTTATCAAAATTTGTTTATCAAAATTTGTTTATCAAAATTTGTTTATCAAAATTTGTTTATCAAAATTTGTTTATCAAAAGTATGTGTCAAAAGTGTGTGTCAAAAGTGTGTGTCAAAAGTGTGTGTCAAAAGTGTGTGTCAAAAGTGTGTGTCAAAATTTGTGTGTCAAAATTTGTGTGTCAAAATTTGTTCATCAAAAGTGTGTGTCAAAAGTGTGTGTCAAAAGTGTGTGTCAAAAGTGTGTGTCAAAAGTGTGTGTCAAAAGTGTGTGTCAAAAGTGTGTGTTAAAACTATGTTAAAACTGTAATCGTGTATGTATGCATTTTTACTTTACCACCCCGATCAGTCGCGCGATCCCACGCGCCCTTGGAAACCAGTGCGCGCTCTGCATCAATGCAAACTCCGCCGATCCAAGGAGCCAACGATGCAGCCCGAAAGCCATCGATCTCTCCCAAATATCGCATTTACACCGAGCATGACGCGTTCGTCGTCGACGATCGAGGCCACTGGGCGATGCGTACTCGACGGAAACCGAAAAAAAATCGGCGAACACAGAAACGTCATCCCAAAAAATCGATCGATCGATCGATCGACGAACAACACGCACGCGACGAAACAAACACGTCGATACCAAAACAATCCATCGATCGAAGCACGACACGTACACGTAAAATCGAAACGTAATCCAAAAAACAAGCAATCGATCGAACGATCTACACCCACGCGACAAAAGCCGAAGCGCGATCCGAACACGATCGATCGATCTGTCTCCACTCGAAAGATCGGCGAGTATCATAAATGAGAAAAATACGTCGGCAAAGTCGACGTAAAAACCACTTTATTGCACCGACGCGACCACAAACGCGAGAATGCAAAAAAAAAAAAAAAAATAAATAAAACACACAACACTCCGAAATACGATAGACTCGGCACTGAGTAATCGCGTGTGAATCGATCGAAAGCCGAATTGATAATGAGCCGGCTCGACTGCCGATCGCCCGAGTCCACGCTCTCCCCTCTCCCCGCGCTTGCGCCCCGCGAGATGTCGGGCCTTATCGCTACCCTTATCCGTTGCTGCCGGGCTCGAGCCGTTGCCCGCCATCGCGCTTGCGTTAGCCGCAATTGCGTTATTACACTCACTTTTATAAGTTTTTGACCGATTTAAAAAGAGGAGAAGATTCTCAATTAGACTGTACGTCCCTTTTTTTGTGTTTATATTGCGCGATTGCTTCGACGATTGTGGATTCATTTGAATGATTAATTTTTTATTGAATAGGCTATATCTCGTGGGTGGTTCAGTTTAATTTTTCTTTCGATTACATTTTTTCAAAATTTCTTTGATTTTTTGTTTGGTTCGCGCTGTCTTCGCCGATTGTGGACCGATTTTTTAACTTTTTAGTTTAAGCTAGTCTATTTTGTCGTGCATAGAATTATTCCCAAGTGAAAAAATTATACATGGTCAGGGTTGTGAAATTTTCAATGGAAATGAAATTACATTACTCATTACTTTCAATGAATAATGGAAAAAAATTACATTATTTGTTATTTTTAATAAGTAATGGAAAAAAATCTACATTACTCATTACTTTCAATGACTAATGGAAAAAAATCTACATTACTCATTGTTTTTTATGAGTAATGGAAAAAAATTAACATTACTCATTACTTTTAATGACTAATGGTTTTTAATTACTCATTAAAAATAATGAATACCGGAAAAAATCTACAGTACTCATTAAAAATAATGAGTAATAGGGAAAAATCTACACTACTCGTTAAAAATAATGAGTAATGGGAAAAAATCTACATTGCTCGTTAAAAATAATGAGCAATGGAAAAAAATGTGCATTACTCATTATAAATAACGAGTAATGGAAAAAAATCGATATTACTCATTTGAAAATGAAGAGACACGTATTTCGGCGTTTTTCATTTTGAGATGACAAAAAAAATCTACAACTCCCGAACGAACCGTCGGCCCAAAAAGTTCAAGGTGGCTAAGTTTTCGTTTTCGTTCAAGAAATTAAAAAAAAAATACATTTCAAAAATTAAGGGTATATTTTTTGTTTTATTTCATTTTCAATTTTGAATTGTTTATAAATAATTGTTGAATCTGTGTAACACAATCGTAAATGTTTTCATTGTATAGAGCGTTCGAAAACGGAAAAAAAGACCCGTGATTTTTCGAGTCATCACTAACCGTTGCTAAGATATATCGATTTGAATGACCAGATGTGGTCAATACTTCAAAAACTTCATTTCAATAATTCATTAATAATTTTGTTGTTTCGTGAGAAATTATCGACGGAAGTTGCAATCGGATTTCAAAGGTCCGCACGTCATTTTAAGCGGTTTTTCAAGAGCTTTCAAATGGAACTAACCGCATCAATGTACCTATAAAATTGGCGGAGCTACGATTTTTTTAATGGAAACTTTTCGTTCTTCCCATGTTAATCAAATGGGAAAACTGGAAAAATCTTGCGCGACCCCTAAAAATGGTCCGATCGGGCTCATCTTTGGATACGATTTTCTTGATGGAAGATACTTTGGCGTGAATGTATTTTGATTGAAAGAAAAAAATAAAGTTATTTTTTCAAGCCGACCCAATACATATATGTCGATGTTTCTGGCAAATAGGAAGTAGAGGATTTGACGCAGTGTCACCATGCTGCATCGATCAACGATAGAATCCATCTAATGTTTGCAGCCTTGATGGTCAAAAGAGTTCGGCCAGTCGCAGGTTTTCAATATTGAATTGTAGAACAATCCATCGGTGCATTGTTGCAACACAGGTATACCGCGAAGGCATCGATAATACTACAAAAAAGCAACATAAAAGAAAAATTTGAAAACAAATTATCCCGTAAAATAGAATTTTTCAAACGTAAAAAGAGCAATGAGAAATCTCATTATCCGCCATTAATAATAGATTTGAAAACTATTGGTCAAAAAACAAAAAAAAAAAAATACATTTATATCTACAATGGACTTTCGGTAATCTTGCTAAGAAATTTATAAACAAACGTGGACCCAGTGTTGGGACAGCTCCGGAGTACATTCGTACTTGAAGTACCGAATAAATACGGAGTACAGTTCGGCGCTTCTTACGAAAACTAGCACGTTTCAGATTTCTTACGAAAACAAGCACGTTTCTAATTTCACCGCGCAAAACTAACACGTTTCGATATTCGCCGCGAAAACTAGCATGTTTCGACCCCTAAAATAAGCAGGCCGAAACGTGCTAGTTTTCGCGGTGAAGATCGAAACGTGCTAGTTTTCGTGGCAAAAGCCGAAACGTGCTAGTTTTCGTGGCAAAAGCCGAAACGTGCTAGTTTTCGCGGTGATGCCAAACGTGCTTGTTTTCGTAAGAAATTTGAAACATGCTAGTTTTCGTAAGCAGCGTCGAGTTGTACTCCGTACTCCTGAAGTAGGAATTTGCCCATCACTACGTGGACGAGCTACGATGTCCTTGACGACATCGCCGAATGCGAGAGAGACAGCGCTATCAGCGCTTGCTCTGGAGCGAGAGAGAACGTGTGTGAATGTGTGCGAGAGTGGACGTGCGCCCATGTATATGGTCACATATGCCGCGTTGTGTCGCGATATACATATTCAAACTAGCGACTATTATGAAAAATTATTTAATTCTATCTTACATCTTACATTTATTTCATCTTACATTTATTTCAGCTTACATCTTACATTTATTCCATCTTGCATCTGACATTTATTTCATCCTACATCTGACATTTATTTCATCCTACATTTTAACAATATAAGAAATGTCAATCTGGCCTGGTCATATATATATAACATCGAAATCTCGTCCACCACGTGCACGGGGCGGAGCCTCCGGACCCAGCTGTTTAGAACCGGAAGCCAGCCATTTTTTTTTACGTCCACATTTGCGAGAACTGTAACACCGACAATTTACATCCACAAGTCGGTAGGCCGGAATCTGCAGCATCGATTGTTTCACATCTACCTTTTTTAGTACGCGGCTCGCCGCTACGGGTAGTGGCGCTGCAAAAACATCCACCACCAAAACAGGCTCCGTGGTACATCTCTCCTCTAATCTCTGGTATCTATTATCGACCGACGACATCGTAATCCGCCGGTTCGTTTGGAATCTGCAGATTGGCCTTGATATCCAAATCGAGTTTTCGCATTTCGCCACAGCATGACATAGGCGCTTAGCCACGTCCATTTGCACGGCCAAACGCTTTGCTTCGCTGCGAAGTTGCCGAGGTATCCATCCTGGGGTTCGGCATTTCGCCGCTACGTGTCAGCGCTACTATTTTTCAGGACCCCGAAAAAGCCAGCGTTCCACATCTCCCTACTTATCTCTGTTAAGGTAATGGGATACTGGTCAGTCGGTAACAGAAAACTGTAACCAATTGTTTGGGTCCCCAATTGTTTTGTCGAATAAAAGCCGGTCTTTACATCATGCACAATGTTCAGCCGCATGATGTAAGAACCGTGTTTTATTCGACAGAACAATTGTGGCGACAAACAACGGGTTGCCGTGATTGCAGCTATCTCTCTCACACTCGCCGATGTAGTCCCTCACCTTAAGGCCGCACTGGCAGTCCCTGCCACCTTTGCAGCTCATATCTCTCGTTTCGGAAACTACCTCGATCGTCCCGTTCCGGGAGCCGCCATCTTCGGTCTCTCGGTGGGAATTCGTCCTCCATGCTCTCCCGAGTTGGTGGATACCGGTTCGATCGACCATTCGATCGATTATCTCTCCGTCTGTTGTTCACGGGTCCCGACAAGTTAATACTTTCGAGCAATTCGAGAAACTCTCGAACCGTCCGAATCTGCCGTATCCGTACCGCGCACAGAATTTCTTCGTCAAAATGCCTGGCCAAACACTGGGTGATTTCTCCATCCGTTTTCCTTTCGGTGAGATCTCGTGCATTCCCGAGCATGAGCGCGGCGTCTTCTGCCCTTGTTCGTCTTTGCTCGTCCGCACAATAACTCCCAAATTCCAGGTTTCTTCTGACCTTACTTTGCATTTTGCGAGTCCAGTACCGGCCCGTAAACAGCTCCTTGAAACTCTCCATGTCATGCACCTCGTCGCGAATTAGGTGTTACGTCCCCGTAACGCCACCACGAAGACGCCTGAAGGGCTGCAACCCTCCAAACGCAGGCGTGGGCGTATGGCCTTTTTCAAGGGGCCTACAAAGATATAAGGGAGGGGGTTCTTGGGCCTTCAGCTCGAGAAAGATAAGGGCGATCTTCCCACCTTTTCCGAAAAACTAAGAAGTGGGAAACGGAAAATTTTAGCCAATGAGATGCAAAGAAAATTTGCCCTTTCAAACCCTTACGACTAGCGACCCGCGACTAAGGTATAAAAGTGCGAGATCTTCGTAAATTATCACTCAACGGAAAACCACCGCCGACAAGTTTTCTTTTCAAATAAATCATATCCTCCGGAACGAGCTAAGTATTGTACAGCTCCGCTGACTTGTATAAATTTCACCAGTGTTCAAGTGAAAAGTAAGTTAAAATTTCACATCACTGTAAATTATTTCCAAACCCTATATACGAGATTGCGCGGTTCGCCTCGAATCTCATTCCTTTTCCTAAAACACAAGAGATTGCGCGGTTCCCCTCGAATCTCATTCCTTTTCCCAAAACACAAGAGATTGCGCGGTTCGCCTCGAATCTCTTTCCTTTTTCCAAAACCTAAGAGATTGCGCGGTTCACCCCGAATCTCTTTCTTTTTTCCTTCTCAATCCCCTAAACCTAGGGGTTTACGTCGGTCTCGTTGAGTCAAATCAAAATTTAAACTCAAATTATAATAAGTAAATCTAACTCAAAAACATATCCAAATTCACGTCATGATATTTCATTCTTATACATCTGTCTATTCTTCTAGTGGGCAAACGCAAACTAGTTTCAATTAATTTATTCGACCAAAACTTCTAGCCCGTGCCCGGATTAATTAGCCTTAGCTAAGATCCAAAAGAGGGCATATTTTAAATTTATGTTATCTGGACGTAACACAGGTGCCACCAGTCCTCTGCCGTAGCTTTGAGGGCTTCCGGTAACACCGTCCGTACGTCGACCCCGGTGCATGTGCACTAGTTTTCCAAGTCATGGAGGAAAGCCATCGGACGTTGCCTTCCATCCGCTCGATACACAGGTGTTCGTTGTTCAACTGTTTGTATTTCGTGCGACCCTGGTTGCATTTCCGAAGGTCAGTCCGAATGCCGTGGTATCATTGATTGTTGTCGGCCGCTGCTCCAGCCTTAGTAGTCGTGCTGTCGCTGTCTTAGCCTTTTCCATCTGCTCGAGGACAGTGTTATTTATTGCTACTTGTTTGCTTTGTATTTGGGTGGCAACTCCCAATATTTTCTCCGTGGTTTTTTTTCTTTCCGTCGTAATCGCCACGTCCACATGCCGCAGGAAATTATCTCGCAGTGTCGCTGCTTGTGATTCGCAGGCTTTTGTTTCGCCCTGTAATGCGGTAACGCGTCCTGTTGTCTCCGCTTGTATACGAGCTTCCCATTTCTCGTTTAGCCCTTCAAGGATCGCAAGCACGCGGTCCATTTGAGATTCTTACGTTGGCGTCGTGACCGTCGGCGTTGCATTTTGTTCCTCAACTGAATCTTTCCGGCTTTTCTTTGCAACATCCGAGAGATCATGGATCGTCCTCCTTCGATCTGCCACCGGGTTATGTAAGAAAACATCTGCTGTCGTTGACTCCCATGCACGGTCGTATACACAGGTCTGGAAACGAGCGTGGTGGGGGTAGTCTCCTTAGTGACCCCAAAATTAGTTTAGCGGCACAGGACGGCTCAGGTGGCGCATGGATCGCCTGTACCCGGGGTTACGGTCGTATACGACCGTGATCGCACCTAACCAAATCCACACACACACGTACGTACACATTCATTCAAAATATTATTTTATCGGGACAAAACCAGATATGGGAAAACAGCAAATGAAATGAATATACTCTTATCCGTTTCAATAATGAATGAATAACTCTCGGTAAACGTCATAAATGGAAATAGCTTGGCTAAGGGAATATGCGATCGTGGGTTCGAAGGCTCGATATGCTGAGCCCGAATCTCGTCTTTAAAAAAAGTTTAGCATATACTTTTCTAGGTTTCTCAAGACGACGGTAAAGAGAATACGACCTATGCTGCCTTACAGCCTTAATAATATATGTTATTTCTTTTTGCTTCCTCATAAAGGAAGCTTTGTTACGGTCAAAAAAATCTCTATCGGGATTTTGATGCCAATACGTTCAAAATGTCCTAAAACATCGAGAAATGACGTTTGAATAAAATGTCTGGATTCATGTGCATGTGTGTGTGTGTGTGTGTGTGTGTGTGTGTGTGTGTGTGTGTGTGTGTGCGTGCGTGTGTGTGTGTGTGTGTGTGTATGTATGTGTGTAACGGCCTCCCAAATTTTGAACGTCTATAACTCAAGAACGGCTTAAGCTACAGCGCTCAAACTTTGCAGACTCATGCAGCCTTGTAATGTCTATGTCATGTTTTGAAATTTCCAAAAAAAGGGTGTGGCCTCTCTAGCGTCCGCAAATTTCGACATATTCGGCTAAATTGTTTTTCACATATAGAATTGAGTACAAGGACGGTTGGTATTGCATTTGAGTCGAATCCATCAATAACTTTAGATTTTATGATTTTTCGAATATTTCAAAAAATCAACTTTTTTGCTCTATTTGTCATTAACTTCAACCAATCGAACCATAATTCTCTGCAAGTATAGGATGTCATTGTGCTATAATACATATCAAATTTGGCCGAGATCGGACGAACGGATCGAGTTCTAGAGCAATTCGAATTTCTAAGTTCCAACCCCTGCAAATTAAAACTAGCTGCAAGTAGAAACTTGCAAAGTGCTTCCTCCGTAATCCCCCGCACTTGAGCCAATGGACGAAATCCTTTATGAGGAAGCCAGAATTAATAAAGAAAAAGGTACTCATGATCCTCATGAAGGACTTTGTCCATTGGCTCAAGTGCGGAGGATTATGGAGGAAGCACTTTGCAAGTTTCCTCCACCGTCAAATAAAAAATGTAACCCATCGTGTACGCGCCTTGTCATTTTTCGGAGAAGAGGAATGATCGAGACTTTTCTTTAATACTGTAACGGTCGGCTCGGGGGTCTCGCCGTTCGAACACCCGGCTTTATCGCGAATCGGGTCCCCCCGCGAATATGGGACCTAGTGCGCGGGTCCAAAGACTAACAAGGGGAGGACCAAACATGTTAATAACGGATTTTGATGAGTCTTAGATATGTTGAAGGGCGACCCTTCCTGAGTACTAGGCTCACGGCTTTTGCTTCACTAGGCCTTAGTTTCGGAGAAAATTTTTTGAAAATCTCTTTTCGCAATACATGTTCCTCCGACTTTCATCACCCATCACGAAAGCGAGCGTAGCTCAGTGGGCAACGCTCGGGACTGGCACGTGGGCGGCCAGGGTTCAAGTCTCGCCATTTTGATGATTTTTTTTTTCTAATTTATTTATTTTTTTGAAAATTCGAACGTTTATTTTTATTTCTATCTTGTTTTTTTTATTGTTTTCGACTTTTTATTCTATTTTTATGGATATTTTTTTTCCTAAAAATTAAAACGGTCAATAATAATCCATCATGCGTATTTCTGGTACAAAATTAACGCTGACGTTGGAACAATTTATTACAGGAAAAGGAGTTGCACTACAAAATTCTGTCGTATAAGTTTTTATTTGTCAAATAACACAGTGAAAATTGCACATCAGTCGCTGTCGGACTCCACTTCTTCATGCTCGTTGGAGGAGCAAAATTGTGGATGGTATTTCTCATAAAAGCACGCAAAACACAAATTGGCGCGGCACCACGCACATTTTATAAATGCTACTTTTGCAGGCACAAGGACTTTTAAAAAGTTATACTCTAAATCAGAGATCATTCACGTACAATATACACTGTGTTATTTGACGAATAAAATCTTATACGACAGAATTTTGTAGTGTAACTCCTTTTCCTGTAATAAATTGTTCCAACGTCAGCGTAAATTTTGTACCAGAAATACGCATGATGGATTATTATTGACCGTTTTAATTTTTAGGAAAAAAAAATATCCATAAAAATAGAATAAAAAGTCGAAAACAATAAAAAAAACAAGATAGAAATAAAAATAAACGTTAGAATTTTCAAAAAAATAAATAAATTAGAAAAAAAAAAAATCATCAAAACGGCGAGACTTGAACCCTGGCCGCCCGCGTGCCAGTCCCGAGCGTTGCCCACTGAGCTACGCTCGCTTTCCTGCTAGGGAGACTCGCTTCAAAGCCCGTCGGAGTAAGACGTACATGGTGCCGATCTAAAGCCTTATTACTTTTGTACGATTCTAACAAAGGTTATTAAACCAAAAAATCTAGTGTCATTGAAATAATGGTTTTCGTGGTGTGAATTCGACTAACTGCTTCTTTTTTTTATCGAAGTGATATCTGTAAAAACGCACATAAGTGAGTTCACCTTGTGCATGGGGCATAAGCCCGTCAAAAGCCTGCGTTATGGACGCGGGAAAGCAAAAAAGACGATTATCGCACAATCAATTGATCAGCGATACCCGTGTGCGTGTCAACGCGAGACGTGACCGTGTGTTAAGCAATCGTGATTTAGACACTTTATATAAACAAGCGATAAAAGACTCAACGGTCATAAAACCAAAGAAAACGGCTACGCCAAACCTCGCTGCTCCGCGAAAATTCAAAAATCCAACCGCCATCCCCACCTCGTCGAATGCCGAATTAACGGCTAGCGCTACGGATTCAACCCAGCAAACACCAGACGATGATTGGTCACAGCCGAAATCGACCATCAAACGGCCCCGCAGATCTTCATCGGGTAAGGAAATAACTACCAATATTGGCGATAATCAATATTATGTCCTGTCTGACGAAAGCGATATGGAAACAGATATAAACATCCAATCCAACGGCTCAACTAATACCCAACGAGAAAAAAAAAGTATTAAGCCGCCGCCGATCTTCGCCGACAATGTGACGATAATACAAATCATCTCACTCGTTACCGAGGCCAATGTACCAAAAAACGCGTTTACAATAAGCGAAACTGAGACAAATCGAATAACGATTTATACTAACTCACTCACACACTTCACAACGGTTTGTGAAGCGCTGAAAAATAGCAACACACAATTTTTTACATACACGCCAAAATCCCAACGGCCAAAATCCTTAATAATAAAAGGGATTAAAGGCGATTTCACACCCGAAGACATTAAAACCGAAATCGAAGCACTAAATCTCGACAACACGGAGATCATCAGTATAGCGAAATTCTTCTTCAGTAAAGAACAACCTGAAAAATTTCATCACATTTTACAATTGACACACGATAGCACCACGACGGAGCTTTTTAAAATCAAATCGTTAGCATACCAAAGGATAAGATGGGAACATCTTAAAAAAAAAACGATATTTCAATGCCGCAAATGCCAACGCATCGGGCACGCGAGCCGGAATTGCCAGCTAGCGCCCCGTTGCGTCAAGTGCGCGGAAAGCCATAATCAGGGAGAGTGCAAAATCCCGAGCCTAGCAGATAAATCAGCTCTTAAATGCGCGAACTGCGGCAACACCGGACATCCGGCTTCATATCGAGGCTGTCCCTTTATGAAATTCGTTATGCACCGAAGAAAAGAGCGCAACCTTGGTAAAATAAAAACGATTGACCAGAAAATCAACAAGATCGCAACGTCGGTCACACCCAACATATCGTTCGCCCAAATGACGAACAAATATAACAACAACCCAAACATCTACGATCAACCATCCACGAGCCAGAAGAACATTACCCAACGCTACAATCAACAGACGCCACCGCCCCCCTCAGACCAGACAAGAGGAATATACCCAACTCAACCGCCAGCATGGATAAACGACCTACGTACCGACCTAACTCTGTTGGTAACTGAACAATTCAAATCTCTATCGACACAAATTGCTTCAAATACGCAAAAAATTGAATTTATTCTCGGAACACTCTTCCCCGAACATGAATAACACACCGCAAACACCGAACTCGCTAAAAATAGCAGTGATCAACGTTAACTCGATAATTGCCAACTATCGCCGGCTCGAGCTTCGCGACTTCATGAAAAAATATAAACACGATATCTTGCTACTTTCCGAAACCAAATTAAACAATAGACATAAAATTGAATTCGAAAACTACCACCTTATCCGAACCGACCGACCAAACTCGATCCAGGGAGGTGGCACGGCAATCATTATTAATAAAAAATATCACTTCGAAGTGATAAAATACCCCAGCTCACTCCAAAATGAAATAATAGAATTCACCATAATTAAAATCATAACCAACCAAAACAAAAATCTCTTTATAATTAGTCTATACGCCAGGCACGACAGTAGAATTAAATTTATAGAAGAATTAGAATCGTTGTTAAGCAAACTAAAGCTACAAAATCAATCCAATCAATATATAATAGCCGGAGATTTCAACGCCCGACGCAAAGAGTGGGGCGATAGAGCGAATAACCAGCGTGGTAAACACCTGCTTCGATGGGAGCACGCTCAAGCATTCATATACAGAGCTAATATAATCACTCCATCCCACCCAACGTTTAAACCGGCCAACACATACCTCGATATCGGCATTGTAAGCTCCGAACTACACTTCATCAACTGTAACAATCAAAGAGCTCCAATCCTCCCATATGATAGCGACCACTCAGCGCTCACTCTACACGTGTCATTTGGCGGTGACCAAATCCCAACTAGACCTCAACACATGCTCCCTACTAGACTTAATTTTAAATCTGCAAAATGGAACAAATTTGAAAAGGTTCTGAATAATACATACACCGTAATAATCCCCGAAGACCGAAACCTTTCACTTCAAGAAATCGACAGTAATCTACAAATCATAAATGATGCAATATCTTCAGCCATCCAACAATCCGTACCGACCATTAAGTCATCCGACAACATAAAAAAATATATAAATAACCGAATCATAAGACTCCAAAAAAAGAAACGACAAACGGTTTCCATCATACATAAACTGCAAATTATCGACCCCGAGAGAAAGCTTTTCATATCTCGAGCCGCAAAAAAACTACTCGCATCAATCAACTCAAATTTAATTAAAGAACTCAAACTTTCATCTGAAAAATTCTGGAAAGCTCAAATTAGCTCAATAGACCATCATAACCCAAATTCTTTTTTTCCAAAGATAAATAGACTCTTCCGACCTCGACCAAACCTCGCAATCGAAACAATACACATTGATCACGACAACAGAGCATTACTCGCACGGAGCACGTGTAACGTAGAGCACGCTTATGATGATGGAAACCACTATATCTTTGACCAGACGTTTGACAAACTCAATATAATCGGTGCACACTATGAATCAATTAATTCACCACGCCACCTCAACGCAGGAACAAGAATAAAGAACTTAGTAGACCCAGTCGCGGAAGAATTAAAAACCAATTTCAACCGAGAGAGAACTAACGGTACACCGACTATTAATTTCTCTCCTCAAAACAAAGCCAGCAATCCAATTGAGGAAGACCAAATCCCCCGAATTTTTTGCGATGTACCGACAGTTATGAAAATTTTCAGATCATTACCGAATAAAACCAGCAGCGGCCTTGACAATATACCACCAATAATGCTAAAACACATCCCAGTTAAAATAATCAGATCTTACACAATCATTTTTAACAATTCACTTAATAATAATTACTTCCCCACACAATGGAAAAAAGCAAAAGTATTGCCAATCTTAAAAAAAGGTAAAGACCCCCACGATCCGGCTAGCTATCGACCTATAAGTTTAACCCCAGCAATTAGTAAAGTTTACGAAGCCATCATTAACACCAAGATCAACGCCTTTTGCGAAAAAAACAACGTCATACCGGAATTCCAATTTGGATTTAAACAACAACATTCAACGATTCACGCCTGCCATAAGCTTTTATCCGACATTAATAGCCAAGTCAACAATAAAAATCTAGTAGGCGCAGCCCTACTGGACCTCGAAAAGGCGTTTGATTCTGTGTGGCATAATGGATTAATCTATAAGCTTATAAAAAAACACTTCCCACTTTGGCTAGTCAAAACCATATGGGACATGATCTCCAACAAATCTTTCGTTACTTGGGATGGTTTCCACCTCTCAACAGAATCTTTTATCATAAAAGAAGGCCTACAGCAAGGCACAGTTAATTCGCCAATATTATTTAACATCTTCACATGTGACATACTGAAACTATACGATATAAACGATAACAGCAATACACGCGGAATAGCGTTTGCGGATGACATGATCCTCTATACGTCGGGAAAAAGATTACTTCAAATTCAAAATGAGCTTGAAGAAAAAACAGAAAAAGTCAACCAACACCTCATGATGTGGAACCTAAAAATCAATCCAACGAAATGTGAAACAATCGTGTTCCGCAAAACTTTCCGTTTCCTAACAGCCAGCAGTAAGCTCGGGCTTAACAACTTCCACATACAAGTCACCAAACCAGGCACCCACCAGAAAGAAATCGTTCCACACCGAAACACAGTTAAATACCTCGGAGTACACTTAGATCATCTGCTCCGTGGCAATATCCATGTTGATACACAAATCAATAAAGCCAGGGCGGCGTTTATGGCTAATAGTCGATTATTCTTCAATCCACAAATTAACAGTAGATCAAAAATCATTGTATACATGCTGCTCGTCCGATCTATACTCACGTATGCCGCTCCCATCTGGTGGAACCTAAATCATACATCAATGGAAAAAATTCGCGCGTTAGAACGAAAATGCCTCCGTCATTGCCTTAGAATGCACCGATCAGAACACACCGAATACCAACACTTTGTGTCCAATAAAATCTTATATTCCATAGCTAACATTCCGCGTATCGATAATTTTATAATAAAACTAATCCGAAACTATTTCAGCAATATCCCTAAGATAAATAATACGATATTACACAACATTAAACAACAAGACCCCATTCAATCAAGATCTCAATTAACAAATGGATACACTACACCCCAGGCATTTATATACTGCGATCAAATAGGAATTATCCAAAACCAAGACAACGTTCCAATTTTCTATCACTGGAAACGTAACAAAGCAGATAAGCGGGTGGCATACCAGCGCTTCGTACCATTTATAAACGACAATAACTTCACGTTTTCCACTGTGATACCGAAAATCGATTATGAAGACTTTTCGCGGTTAAACACTATTAAATATTGGTGGTTAACACCAAATTCGAAACATCTTCCTGAACTATTGACACGTAAGCGCCAGCGGCGTCGATAGTTTATTGATTACCGCGCCGATAGCTGTATCTGGAGCTTATACGAATAACCTAGTCAAATAAGTTATAATATAACTTAATCGCTTAACGCTAAAATCCCCCCCCCCCCCCCCTACTCCTCTTCCCAACGTAACTGTAAGCTGTAAATACTGTAAATTATTGTAAATATTATAATTAGACTAATAGCAAATAAGCAAAGTGGGTTTTTTTCATACTAATAAAAGCAACTTTTTACTTTTTTTTTTCCCCACTAAAATATGTTAAATTATTTAACTAGACCGCACGACCATAAGAGTCGATACAAACAAAAGCTCGAATTATACTAGCTGCTACGACAGCAACGATCGTGTACCCAGTAGAGCGGACTGCGTGCCGCCACCTGAGGAATTTTCATTATACCGCGACTGATTGGTTATTTTTTCTTTGTTTATTAAACCACTGTAAACCATTATTGTTCAGTTGACAAAAAAAAAAAAAAAAAAAAAAAAAAAAAAGCTTTCCTGCTAGGTAATGAAAGTCGGAGGTACATGTATTACGAAAAGAGATTTTCAAAAAATTTTCTCCGAAACTAAGGCCTAGTGAAGCAAAAGCCGTGAGCCTAGTACTCAGGAAGGGTCGCCCTTCAACATATCTAAGACTCATCAAAATCCGTTATTAACATGTTTGGTCCTTCCCTTGTAAGAGTTCCCCTTTCCACGAGACACGTGGGGGCTTGGTGACGAAATAACACGGAATTCTCTGCCCAGTCGCTCGCCTACGCGCGTATGAATAACATTGTTAAATTGTCGAATTATTATTTTATTGTATATGTCGTCCCAGTGACCGATTCTTGCGTTATCATGTCATTTATTGAGTGGAGTTGATGGAGCGAAGAGCGGCTGGGCGCGTCGTGCCTTATTCATCGGCATATAAGATAAGTTATTTGCGTTTCTGCGTATTTGTTTTTCTTCAATGTGAATTTTTGCGTATTTATGTATCGGTGCGATGAAGTTATGCGATTATATTTATTGCATTTGTTTTTCTTTAACGTGAGTTTGCGAATTTGAATATCAGTGGTGTTACGTCCAGATCCGAATATTATAAGTATTCGGTGAACGAAGTACACAAAGGGGTGGTCTCTCTTTTACGTCAAGGCGTTATCCCTTTACTGCGCGGACGGAGACCTCACCTTATCATGTACGAACTAATGACTTTTACCTGGTGTTGGTGGAAGAGCAGTGTTTAATCGCAACCGAACTCCACTTGTAGACTGCGATTTACTGGATCCTGTTGAGACTCGACCGAACAACCAGATGTTGAGGGTCACGTGGTTGAGTGAAGCACGAGCGGTTTTACGTCACACAACGATTTTTAATGTTCGGTTTTAGAGTCACAGTGCAACTTCAATTGTTAAACGTTCACGCAGTTGATTTAACAATGTCGATACTCAAAAGAAAGCGGTACAATTTTCTTTTATAGTATTAATATCACGCGGCTCGTCACCTACGTGAAAGAAGACACTCGGGTCTTGAGGTACCGAAGATCAGAATGTTCTTACGGTATTCTCGCAATAAATAGACTCTGGTCTTTTGCAATAAACCACCGACAGTGTAGACTTATGAGGTCTTGCAGTGCAGCCGAAGAGGGACTCTAGGCCCTTTAGATATTTATTCAATTCAATTAACTGGACTCTTTGGTTCCTTTGTAATTGTTTGGTAATATTTATTTGATTCAAATATCGGGACTCTGTGGTCGCTTAGTATTTATTTAACTTTCGTTGAAGTTTAATTTAATACACTTTAATTTGCCTCGAGTTATTCGTCATTCAATCGATCGACTTTAATGGGCGCGAGGGTCAATTAGTACAGTCATTTGGTGCTCAAAAGAGGGTTACTTGGAAGGTTTTCCGGAAGTTTTGGAAATTGAGGATTTTATAGATTTCGACGTGCTCTTTCCGAATTTTCACTTAGCCACCTCGTATCTCTGCCGCTCGCGCCGCCTTATTGAAAAAGTGACGCCTAAAAACAGTTTTTCGACAATATCTCCTTTCCAACTCATTTAACGATGAAAATAGTAAGGTAATAAATTAAACTAGAGAACATTTCCTACAATTTATGTAGTAACCTTTTTTTCGTAAAATCAATATTTTCAGCGTACGCGAGCCACAAACCAAGATACATCTACACCAACACGCGGTTTTCGTATATTAACGAAAAGTATTTCACTACGCGTTGAAAACCCGTCTACTACTGCCTATAAGGACGCGTCGCTTTGGCGAGGCCGTTTCATTGTACGGAACATCTGCCGGCCGAGCTCAAATATTCTGCCTGAATCATCAGTACAAGTTTATCGTTCTACAGTGCCGTTCGCATCTTTAGAGCCATGGCTTCGAAGAAAGTGAACGGTTTTATTTGTGAAAATTCATTGCAAGGAAGTGAAGTGATTGAAGTGAAGGAAAAAGGATTGGAGACTTTTCGTAAATCAAGTATTCAAAGGAAGGACAACACGGGCAAACTCCTGAAGGGACTGACATAGTCCGATAGTGGTTCACGATGTGTGTCGAAAACGATATAATAATGAGAAATTAATCTCCGCTTCTTTGCGTAGCGGGAGCGATGTCGCGACTCCCCATACGCAACTGCGATCCACTACCCCAACATTCTCATTCAGAGATCATTTTTTTTCTGTGCGGTGTTGAAATCACACCACAGTTTATAGCCAAACAAAAACAGGCGCGCTTGTGTGATCGTAATATTGTGTATAGCGTGCGTGAATTATCGATGAAAGACACTATTTCAGAACTTGCTAGAGCTCGTTATGATGATTGGGGTCAAGCGATTGTTGAGCGTTTCGAGCGTGTTCATGATTTGGTCGCAGTCGATGCACAATATCACAATTCGTGCATGAAAAAATTGTACCACGCACCACCGGATGAAGAAATAAAAAAAAGAGGTCTGTCTGCAAACGAGATCGAAACTGCAATGCAGTATATTTACTCTTATCTCTAGCACAATTCTGAAGAGTGTCAATTTTCTCTGGACGAACTGATCGGCAAAATTGAAGGTGATTACCGCCGGCACATAAAAACGGTAAAAGCGCAACTCCTAAAAAAATATGGTGACGATACTTTGATTAACTTTACTGCCAATAAGGCTCCTGTGGTTTGTTTCCGAAACACAGGGTACAAGTTATTGACGGAAGCCTGGTACAATCGAAAAATCAAAAACATGACAGAAGAATGTCGGCATATTGTAACAACAGCTGCAGCAATCGTTTTAGAGGATATTCGCTCCACGGTCTACGAGACAAAACATTATCCACCATCAGATAATTTTTTTCTAGAAATTGAGTCAGATATACCTAAAACTTTACGCGTTTTCCTAGATAATGTTATCTTGAAAAATAAACGTGGGTCTCTTGAGAAATGGAAGAAACAGAGCATTGCTCTCGCACATTGCATAATTGCCGCAGCAAGCCTAAATCTTTCGTGTCACCAATGCAGGTCGGTGTAGCAGACGGAATTGAGGAACAAGAGGATTACAACGAAGCCGATGATCGCATCGTGGAAAACGAGGAAGAAATTTCCATGTGTGACATTTTGCTCGGTACTGAAGACGATGAACTCGCCAAACCTGGTCCACCAAGGATTGCGAAGCAAGGAGAGTGCGCTGAATTGCGTAATAGTGCATTACAAGAGGATTAGACCTACTAGGGATACCACACAAAAAAAACGCGCCACTTACTCTACTTCATGGTGGTGTGGAAATGAGTTATTTGGCCAAAACGCGTTTTGGAGTGGACTTTGCGGCGCTCGTATGCTATTACTATTGATTCTACAAAAAAAAAAACCCGATTAGTGCATAAATCGTAGGAAATTTTCTTTAGTTTAATTTATTACGTATTATTTTCATCGTAAAATGAGTCGGAAAGGAGATTTTATCGAAAAACTTTGGGCGCCATTTCTCCAATATGGCGGCGCGAGCGGCAAAGATACGAGGTGACAAAGTGAAAATTCGGGAAGAGCACGTCGAAATCTATAAAATCACCAAGTTTTAAAACGTTCGGAAAACTTTCCAGGTAAAACTACCAAATGACTGGAATAAATACCCACTTGGCTAAAAGATACAACTGGGACTGCGTAAATCGTGCCAACTCGACGATACAAAGGATCTTAAGTCTAAACTGTAAAATAGACGGTGAACACAAAAATATTCCAAGACAGTTCGCGTAAACGATTCTAAGTCCAAACCGTGAAATGAAACGGTGGACGCAAAGAGTCGAAGTTTGATGAACGCGAAACGATTCTAAGTCCAACCCAAAATAATAATCGGTGGACGCAAAGACGAGATCCCGTTCTTCCAGAGTAACGGTACTGTTGAATGTTGTCGAATAACCAAATAAATTACAAAAAATCCGGGCTTTTATACTCTGGAACAGTGTCCCTAATTTCTCTTTATCCAGTAAAAAGGGCCTATTGTTCCGTTTCTATCTTACGAGGGGAAGGCATCACCTGGGGCACGCAAATTCCAATGAAACTAGGATGAATCGATAGTTCATTAAAAATTATTAGACACGCGTTCCGGCTTCTTTGTAGGTGGGCCCTAGTTTAATTATTATGAATCTTTCAAAATCACGGTCCCCGCGGCTGATGAACGACCGCGGTCGCGCGCGGTATCTTTCACCAAGCGCCGATAGCGCAGTGGTAGAGTGTCAGTCTAGCAATCACGCTGTCGCTGGTTCGAATCCTTTTGTCGCCGATTTGAAAAAAAAAAATTTTCATTTTTGTAATTCTCTTCATTGCAAACATGTGATATAACCGTTTCATAACGGTCCCCCGGAGATTTAATTTTTTTTTTTAAATAGTTGGATTAATAAGACATGAAAATCATGCAGATACGTTTTGGATTATTTTTTTTTATATAATCGTGATTTATTCTCATTCACATTCTCGTGGATGATAGTAATCGTAGAAACATTTGAAGCACAACGTTTTTCTACAATGAGCGCATTTTATAAATGCAACCCCGCTGCAATCGCAGTTTTCTCGAGTTAGGGTTAGCGGAAAGCAGGTTTGATTCACTTGGCAATGGAAATTTTGTCTGCCAATAGTTTCGAAGCATACCAAGCGTATTTTACCATATCATTGAATATTGGAGCACTGAATTGGTGGTGGACAATCAAATGAATTTTTATGGCATCCTCGCGAGTATTGATTTCTCGTTCTTCTTTTAATAAATTCGATGCATTTTGCAGCTTTTTGATAATGTTTTTCATTTGTCGGTAAACATAAACGTCGCAGGGTTGACCTAAAGGAGTGCATTTTGGAGGATAACTTTAACGGTGCAAGTTACTTCGTCTAATTCGTCAGTGAAGATGTCATCGTAAATAATCGAATCTGCCTGTCCTCCCCACGAATCAAGAAGTAATAAGAATTTGTTTTCACTGACGTAAGGTTTGAGGACATTTCTAGATATTCGATAAAAAAAGCTCTTTTGTTAATTTTCCAGATTTCGAGCACGTTACAATGACATTCGCATATTCTTCAGACAATGGTTCCACTGTTCTTGCGACCCTCGGACAAATTTGTTTCCCGTTTGTTGTGTGCATATAAAAAAAAAAAAATCGGTGACAAACGGATTCGAATCAGCGACAGCACGATTGCAAGACTGGCACTTTACCACTGCGCTATCAGCGCTTGGTGAAAGATACCGCACGCGACTGCATGCCGTTTAACAGCCGCGGCGACCGTGATTTTGAAAAATTCATAATAATTAAACTAGGGCTCACCTACAAAGAAGCCGGATCACGTGTCTAATAATTTTTAATGTACTATCGATTCATCCTAGTTTTATAAGAATTTGTGTCCCAGGTGAGGCCTTCCCCTTGTTAACCTCGTCGCTTAGAAAAATATTGCATTAAATACGTGATTTTCTGCACGTTTGAGACTGCGCATCCGTTCGGTAGTTGACATTGGCCTTCCATAACTAATGATTAATTATTGACGAAAAAAACAAGCGATATCCACTAGGTTCCCGTGTTGCAGGCATCGTTTTTCGCGATGCCATGAAACCTCATATTTATCGACGCGTTTCAAAGAATTAAAACGGCCATAAAGATGGCAATGTTTATATTAGTCTTTATCTACCCGAGAGCGAGCGGTCGGCTACATGCATACTCATGCGCGTGAAAAAAATATAATTTCCCCTTGTTCGCCCAGAGCGAGTACGATTGATGAGTCTCTTTGTCGCTCGCAAGCGTTGGATAGGAGCGAGGACGCAACAGTGGGATAAATTTATACAATTACGTTACATTGTCGAGCATCATTTTCTCCTGTCGTGTCCTCAGTTTTCTATTACAAATGTTACAAAAACATAATAAAATAAATACAAAATAAAAACGATCGAAACTAAAGAAAATTGTTACAATACAATACGATTGATTATTAGTTATGGAAATATCGTTGGTAATAATTTTACGCGGCTCATTACGTGGGCTTGAAAGTTCGAATCAAAACGCACTATCGAACGTTGATCTTTTTTACGGACCATTCTTAAAGTAACTGACAAAAAGTATCAAAACCTTATAAAACTTTCATAACCTATGGAGGAGGGGAGGGGGTAAAAATAAGCTACGCATATGTAGGTTTCAAGATATAATTCGTCTGTGCTGCATATTTAATTATATTACTATCGAACAGAATACAAAGACCTTCGAGTATTTCGCTTTTTTTTTTTTTCGTTTTTTCACACTGAGCATCGGTTTTTCGTAAACGAAGTGAAGAAAAGAAAAACTGAAGAAATTACATAAATACTACAGAATCTACAGTTACAGAACTTACAAACTAAATACAATAGTTCCATTAAATAGTTTGTGTTTGTCATTTATAGTCTCGGATCAATAAATACTTTAAGAACAATGCACGAGTCATAAATATGTTTATTCGACAGTTCGTTAAACTAATATGCTTTTTTATTATCCCAAATACCGGATTTAAAGGACCAGATTAATTCATTTAAATTAGTATATTACACCGGCGACAATGTACCAGTAGAACGAAACAAATGCTTAGCAACGTTACTGCGTTATGTTGAACGTAATTTGAATCTGGATATACCATATTTACCTTTACATTCTCAATAATAATAAGTATCTGTTAATGTTATGCTAGATGACGTCGTAGTTTAGAAAATTCGCATTCACTTATGATTAAAATACGATTTAAAACTAAAACAATCTTTATATTCAGTTACAAAGAATAATGTTCTAGGGTGATAATGAGAATGACAATAATATGTACTAGCCAGACTTAATCAATTGTGAAACGGTAAGGTAAAAAAAAAAAATCCCAGCGAGCCTGCGATATATCAATATATTGCAAACGATTGGGCGACGATCTTTCGAGCACGTCGGTGATACATATTTACACAATTATAAACAAAGATAAAACGTTTACGATTGGATCATCGAATTTCAATAGCAATGGATTCGTTTGAAAATAAAGGAATGATGCCTGTGGAAGGCTAAATTACCACCTCTTTATCCTTTAGTGTAGTAACTAAATCAGCATGACTATTTTCACTATTTGATCCATCCATTTCAATTGCTGAATCCATGTTTGTCCGACCACGGATGTCGCAACGAAAATTTTCTATAAGTACATAAGACTTTACCACCGAAGGTATCCGAATATTTCGGTTGCTAGAGATCTTCAGCATTTAAAAAAAAAATGTAGCTAGCGATTATTCACATACTCATTGCCGGTTCAGTTTAAAAAAAAAAAAATTTCATTAACATAGAGTTATTATTTGTATCTATTTTCTCGTGTTTCTATTTTTAACTGCAGCTTACTATACAATGTTGATGGGGTAGCTAGGATATATGCAGCATTACATTATCATATAACATTAACATATTTAATCTATCAACGGTTTCTTTTTATCTTTTATATCTTGAATACGGAGTTAAATCGGATGGTACTGTTACATATTGTGTTTTACGGGTTAACGCAATTGTTGTCGGAGGCGGAGGTGTATTTAAACGAATTGTGTAAATTGCAATGTATAACTTTCGCAGCTATCAAGCGGTTCAAAGCTACAGCGGTACATCCTTAATCATCATCGAAATTCCAAAAAAATGTCAAAATAATATAAATCGTTGTTACATAATAGATTTCCAGCACAATTAGTTTATAACAATTTATTCACAAAGCTATCGGTTCAATTTCTTCGCGTTATTCACAAGATCTTTCATTTAATAATGCGTTTATACCCGAAATAATGAAATTACACTTTGAACATATTAAATAATTTAGAAATATTTAAATTAGAATTGTTCTGTCGAAGTCGAATAGCTGACCCAATTGACCATGATTGAATTTACATGAATTACAAAATATCCGTACACAATAATCGATTGTAGAGAATCCACAGATCCATAAAATATAATAATGTGCAAATATTCGAAATTTTAATAATAATTTGAATACATTTCATAACTTACAAACATTCAAATGATAATTATTCTACAAAATCGAATAATAATCACAATTTTCCCCCATTTTTATTTCTTTAAATTATAAAACATTTGTATTACATGATAATATTCAAGCAATTACTGATAATTTGAACTCGCGACAGTCGAATAATTTATATGTTTCAGAGAATGGATCTTGTGATTAATTTAACGCTACTTGTCTGTAGTAAATGTATAAAGTAATAGTCCTTAATGCACTTCGATGTTAAACCGCCTCGCTGTATTCTGGAAATCACACAAACGATTGAGAACAAAATTACCAATTGTCAGGAAATCATTTTCCTTTCAAAATTAAATTATTTATCGAAACACGTTGAGGATCGAATAAAAATCTTCATCAGTATGAGTACGACCAGGCTGTACCGATGCACCTTCCGCAAAAATAACAATCTACACAATCCACAATATGATGTATTAGGCCGGCTTGAACAAAAAAACGTTTTTTTTTTCTTTCAATTAAAATCCATTCACGCCAAAGTATCTTCCATCAAGAAAATCGTGTCCAAATATGAGCCCGATCGGACCATTTTTAGGGGTCGCGCAAGATTTTTCTAGTTTTCCCATTTGATTAACATGGGAAGAACGAAAAGTTTCCATTCAAAAAATCGTAGCTCCGCTAATTTTATAGGTACATCGATCCGGTTAGTTCCATTTGAAAGCTATTGAAAAACCGCTTAAAATTACGTGCGAACCTTTGAAATCCGATTGCAACTTTCGTCGATAATTTCTTACGAAACAACAAAATTATTGATGGAAGTTGCAATGGGATCCCAAAGGTCCGCACGCCATTTTAAGCGGTTTTTCAAGAGCATTCAAATGGAACTAACCGGATCAATGTATCTATAAAATTGGCGTAGCTACGATTTTTTAAATGGAAACTTTTAGTTCTTCCCATGTTATAATCAAATGGGAAAACTAGAAAAATCTTGCGCGACCCCTAAAAATGGTCCGATCGGGCTCATTTCCGGGCACGATTCTCTTGATGGAAGATACTTTGGGCGTGGATGTATTTTGATTGAAAGAAAGGAAAAAAGTTTTTTTTTTCACGCCGGCCTAATGATGCATGGGCGCGGAACACCATCGGTTACGGAAGGACTTCACTTGGTTTAAAATATTGTGCGAACATAGATACATTTAATTCCGACGGTTGAATCGACATGCGCATTGCGCCATCGACGATAATTCAACGGAGATACGTTTCGATGTCAACGGGATATTGATTTTGTGTAAACGTTGTTCGATAAGCGCCGCGCCGCGACGAGTCACTTTTTTCGATCGGCTTGCCTCCAAGGATATCGAGCGGAGCGCGAATAGAACGTTTTCAATTGGAAATTCCATTAGAATAATATTATTTTAATAAATAAATCGAATATAACGAGATTCGATTTGTTAAAATTATTCGGATGAATGGAATTATTTGCAATTGATGTTATAAAATATTTTTAAATAAGAGAACTACTCGCAACTCGCTTTTATAACAATAATCAAGTTTTTTTTCATTTCAACATCAGCGTTCAACAAGTATTTTCTGTACATTCGTCGACCCCTCGACGGGCTTAGATTATTGATTTAATTCGACTATTCATGTCCATCGCATAGGCCAAGACGTTATTGTTTAATTGTACTCTAGCATCATGGAAAGACACGTTCATTAACGGCTATCCGAATGGAAGCCAATAGTCGATACGGTACTTTTTATCGATCATTTATCTACGACTCGTGTAACAACGTTATCACTCAATCGTTTATTTCGTCGGGTTATCATTCGCAAGTCGAAAATCCTTTTTTTTTTTTTTTCGAACGGATATTACGAATGAGTTACAATTGTTTTCGATGTAGAGACACGGTGGATGAATTGTATAAAACATGATTTTATCACAATAAAATTGAATATATAAATAAATGAAAAGAAATTTCACGGATTGTTTTTAACGAGACGGTCATTACGATTTAAAAAAAACGTGAATGGTTCGGTAAAAAAAAGTTTAAATAAAACGAACGCACGTTGAAAATAAACATAATTTTCTTCGATTTTTTAAATAAGAAACGGTCTTGATGCATGTGAAAACAATCATGCTCGCCACTCGTTCCCAAGGCCCAGTTAGGAGGATCGCAATATATTGACTATTATGTTTCAGCATTGTATCGGTCATTTTTTATCCATCGTTCTCCGATGGTAAAGGAAGAAATAAAAAATGAATAACTATCGCCAATTAATAAATTTCTTACCCTCAATTATCTATTCATATTCATGACGCGACAATGATTTCAATTAATTATCGTTACTCTTATTTACGGCGCGATAAATGTTATATGTCTTACTGATTTTTTTTAATTATTTTTCTTCATCGTTCGTTTTTTTAGTTTCTTTTTGTCAATCACAGGGGAAAATTAATTTTTGTCTTTATTAAATCTATTATTATACTATTCTAATGATGCTTAAATATACATGCACTTCAATTCATTTTGAAAACAGTTCCGCACTTAAAATTCATTTGTACCTAGGCTCTCGATAAATAGGTGAGATGAAGATTCGAGGAGGCTTCAGCGAATCATGCCAGTAATTCCACAGTTTAATTGAAAATTTTGAATAAACCGTTCAGAAAATTGATATTCCATTGCATCTTTAACTACCTTGGTTTACTTGTCCCCTACGTATAATTGCGACAAAACGGTATGCCATTTCTACGTTATTCCGATTCGCCGTTAACGTCCACATCTCCTCTCAATTGCATAGCGTCCACAACGAGAATGTTGCAGGCCCCAACGATTTCAAATCGTTGCCGTAGTGAAGTCAGTTATACAGAGTATTTTCCAAACATCTTCTCGTCAAACCGGAAAGGTTTTATTCGCGACGTTTGATTTTAAATGTGGAGAAAAAAATCGTAAAGCACAAAAACGCATGAATGCTTTCATTGACAATCATAAGTTTTGAGATTTTGAAACATTTCCGTAACTCTCGAATCCCGCTACTCTGAGAGGAAAAAATAAATCAACGGCTGATTACACATACATGGCGTGGAAGATAATTTTTCGTATAACGTATTACGGTGAATTTATGAGGATATTTTATTTAATTGCAACTGAAGAAACAACCAAATCATACGAAGAACAGCGAAATTTAGGAACAAACAGGATTGGACCACTGATTACTTCGCGAAGCACAATTAGTTTACCACGTGATTTTATTTGCAAGGAATGTGTTGCGTTAGTTCAGTTTACGTGGGCGAATATCAAGAAAAAAAAATATTGAATACACGAAACGAACGGGAAAAAGGTACAGCTTTGCCGAAGAGAATATTGACCGGCCGTTAGAGTACTGGGAATGAGTTCTATTTACTGATGAGACTAACAAGGAAACCGCGCGATTTGTTTCCCTTCGATTTCGATAAAACTATGCACGATTGTAGAGCCGGTCAAAATATTCGACACGTATTTTTTTTATCTGCTGAGTCCCATATTTAGGGGGTGAAAACTGCCCTTGAAAATCGAGCGATTTATCGTTTTTCGATTATAACTCGTGAACGAGGGGAGATAGAAGAAAAGTTTCAATGGGGGAGGGTTATTGCATTTGATGCGCACTATACGTTCGTGATAAAAACGATCAATTGATTCGAACAATTGACCATTATTGATTTTAAAAATGGTTTTTTTTTACATAATTCCAAGGGTTTTAGTGTGAATCACCCTTGAAGTTTTCGATGATATTGTATCATAATTGGTAATTCCATTCGTAATATTTACATCATTTCAGCCAATTAATTTTGCCAATTATGGTACAATGCTATCGAAAAGTTCGTAAGCGGTTTACACCCCCTCAAGGGCGAAATATAGATGAAACCAAAAATACGTAAGCGTCATTTTTCTATCATTCTACATTGACAAAGTCACATTCCGATCGAACTAAAATCCTCGTGTCTCCGGTAAAAATGCGTTTTTAGCGGTCACTTTGGTGCCTACGAATCGGCGAAATGCGATGCCGAGTGACGGGAAAAATAATCATACGGCCATCCCGCCGCAGTAGTCCACGTGTGTCCTACAGTATGGACACTCACCCTCGAGATAATTTCTCGCCGCGACGATACGAATTAATTTTGGATTCATTTTGAAAAATAGACTCCTTTATTTTTCCTTTTTTTTTTGTGGGCGGGACGGTTGGTCAAGACGGTTTGGGGCTCGGTTCGTTGTGGAGGCTAGTGCGGCCCTTGGGTTTACAATTTACTCCCGCCAGTGAGTGGGGGTTTATGCTTACTCGAGTACCCATTACTCTTGCAGGGGTAGCATTCGTTTGCTCGGATATGGAACTATCTCGAAACTATTATCGAGCGCGTCTTATAATGTTAAATCGAATGGCTCTGCCACGTCGATGAGGAAAAAGCCGTGACCATCGATAAGACCTGGGGAAGGGAAATCGACAAGGATAGGTCCCGATACCTGGGGCTCAACTTCCTCGTTTTGAACCATGAGAATAATTTCTAAATTAAATTTGCCAATCACGGGGGAAACTCGACAATTCCACTGATTAAAAATTTTTTTTGTTAGCAAGTTTAGGGTTTGTGGGGAACACGAGTTTTCCGGACAAGCAAAATATTATTTTTCCCTAAAGCTCCAAACGGTTAACAGAAAATATATATTTTTTTCTAATCACGATTAATTATTAGTCGGCGCGTTGTTAATTGCATTAATACTTCGCAAAGGGGTCCAAAATTAACACGCGATTATTACCCAGTTAGTACGCTGTTATTTCAACATACAATTTAGCAAAAAATTTGCATCAAACAATTGTTTTAGTAAATTCAGTATTAATTTAATTTTCGTCCTGATTTAACATCAATTTAGTAAATCTGGTAATTCTATGTTAGTAATAAAGATCGATAGTCTGGCCTACACCGGTCTCCCAGTCGGCGTGGTATATAGCAGAAATGGGAATCCCACCGCTGCCACCAAACCGTCTTGACCAACCGTCCCGCGCACATAAAAAAAAAAAAGAAAAAAAAAGGAGTCTATTTTTCAAAATGAATCCAAAATTAATTCGTATCGTCGCGGCGAGAAATTATCTCGAGGGCGAGTGTCCATACTGTAGGACACACGTGGACTACTGCGGCGGGATGGCGTGCCTCCGCATATTTTCCGCGATAAGTGGGGTTGTGCAGTGCCGCGTGTGCGGGATTCAGGGGGGATCAAAGGGCTACGCCGCCCATAATCTCTCGTGCGCGAATGAGTTTTGGAGGCAGGTGAGGATCCTGCCGACCACGCCGGTGTCCGCCGACTTTCCGGGACCTGAACTGTCCGCCGCAACCCGGTTGTACCATCGAGACGGTACATCGGGGGTCGTCCCGACCCCGAACGAAAAGGCCACGGGCACTGGAAATCCCCGGCCGCAACCTGAAACCATGCGAAACGCCGTTCCGGCCGGGGCAAAGGCCGCGCGAGGCACGAGGACTAACAACCGTCCGAGGATGGCGGCACCCAGCGGTATCGTCCTCGCACCTGCCCGATATCCAATGCGAAGACAACTCGGAAGAGCTTCGCTGCCCACCTGGGGCGGTGCGCCGCCATCGCCGAGAGTGATGGGATTCCCCGCATCATTGATATCAGCCAACCCGTCAGGGTGGCTGCGGGAAGATCCCGAGGAACCAAGGATGCGTCCACCCAGACGCCTAAGCTCGATTTGCGGCCGTGAAAGAAAACCCCATTTTTTAAATAAATAATATTCAATTGTTTAAATTTATTCTTCGTTCTTCTCAACAATGTGTAGTGCGGGTAAAATGCAATAACTTTGCCATTGCAACTTTTTTTTTATCTCATCCCGATTACGAGTTATAAGCGAAAAACGAAAAATCCTACGATTTTCAGGGGTGGTTTTCAGCTCCTGAGAGGGTCGGTCAGCTAAATTGCAGTTCTTAATGTTCAATTATAATGCAAAACTTGCTACGGACATGAAATGTTGTAAATATTACGAATGGAATTACCAATTATCATACAATATCATCGAAAACTTTAAGGGTGGTTCACACCCCCTTATATGCAAGATATAGAGAAACCCAAGAACACCTAAACTTTATTTTTCTATCATGTATACATTGACAAAGTCACATTTCGATCGAACTAAAACCCTCGGAATTATGTAAAAAAAAAAACCAATTTTTTAAATAAATAATCGTCAATTGTTTAAATTGATTGATCGTTTTTATGACGAATGTATATTGCGCATCAAATGCAATAACCCCCCCCATTAAAACTTTTTTTCTATCTCCCCTCGTTCACGAATTATAATCGAAAAACCATAAATCCCTCGATTTTCAAGGGCAGTTTTGACCCCTTAAATATGGGACTCAGCGGATAAAAAAAAATACGTGTCGAATATTTTGACCGGCTCTACAATCGTGCAAAGTTTTATCAAAATCAGAAGGGGGCACATCGCGCGGTTTCCTTTTAAGTTCAATGTTTTCGACTTGGATGGAAGGGAGAGAGTGTAGGGACCGACGAAACGACATTTATTACCTTGTAATAAATTTGAAGCTAACAAGGGGACCCTGTCAACTCGTCATCACCGATTTGGCCCAAATTTACAGTATATGTAGGGCTTGACTATAAATGAAAGTGACGCAAGCGGGAGGGCCAGATGGCCAAGCGTTAATGAGATAAAACATTTTTGGCGCGGACCGGCAAGCGACCGGTAACTCATGAGCCTGCTATATGAGCAGGATTTTAAATAGCTGGTGTTGGCGGAGCGGTAAGAGCTCGGATTCATAGTACGGGGGTCGTGGGTTCGATTCCCCGTGAGGGGAAACTTTTTTTTTTTTTTGAAAAAAAAAAAAAATAATAATAATAATAATAATAGTAATAATAATAATAATAATAATAATAATAATAATAATAATAATAATAATAATAATAATAATAACAATAATAATAATAGTAATAGTAATAGTAATAGTAATAGTAATAATAATAATAATAATAATAGTAATAATAATAATAATTATTATTATTATTATTTGAAGTTGAAAGAAACAAATAATAAATATTAATACTAATAAAATAATTAAATTTACAAATTAACAATTACAATTAAAAAGTTAAACAATAATAAATAATAATAATAATAACAGAAAGTAATTTTTTAAATTGTGAATTTAAAAAAAAAAAAAGTTTCCCCACACGGGGAATCGAACCCACGACCCCCGTACTATGAATTCGAGCTCTTACCGCTGCGCCAACACCAGCTATTGAAAATCCTGCTCACATAGCAGGCTCATGAGTTACCGGTCGCTTGCCGGTCCGCGCCAAAAATGTTTTATCTCATTAACGCTTGGCCATCTGGCCCTCCCGCTTGCGTCACTTTCATTTATAGTCAAGCCCTACATATACTGTAAATTTGGGCCAAATCGGTGATGACGAGTTGACAGGGTCCCCTTGTAAGTCATAGACCCAATTTTCAATCAGAGCTGCGCCATATCATTGAAAATTTAAATATACTGGGTGAATTGGTGGAGGAAGTTATATGAGATCGCCGGGTCCATTGAGGTCCCGCCGTGACACACGGAATAACAAGTTCCCGGCTTTGCCACACCTCACTCAAATAAATATATCCCGTACAGTAACAATGACCGAAACGGACTGTTGCCCGTAACGTAGTAAAGGTCTGAAAAAAGACTTTGAGTTTTCTATGGATCACGATATAAAAGATAAATCCGATTTACTTTGAAGATTTTGACAAGTTGAAGAATGAATGCGGGCGGCATATGTATGCATTCATATGCGTGACGAAACCTTTTTCTCCCCCATAAGATGTAATATATGAACGTAAGAAACCTCTTTAAATACAAAATGTTCTCATACATTAATTAATTTACCTAAAGTTATATATGTTGATCAACGAAAACAAAGTGAAAAGAGATAACAAGATTTTCATTATTTCTTTGCAACCAATAAACTAACACAATCGTCATATTTGAATATTTCTATGAAAGTTCTCGTAGAAATAACCCAAAAATATATTACAACCTGTATAGTCAAGCACGTTTGAGATTGTGTAGTCGTCTTCGGGTATATGAACGCTGCGACGTGGGAGTGGCAAACTGGTATTTATCGATGGGATAATGGACCACACGATGGATACAGATTTTCTCAACAAAAAATTGATGCCATCCGTTGAAAAGTCGAACCATCCGCCACGTGACTTGTTTCCCAAAATAATTAGCCAGAATATAAAGCGCTGAATATCAGTCGGTGGTTAATTCACAACACCCTGACATTTTTCAAATCTTCTTCTCAGTAACGAGACATTAATCCCATCGAGTATCGTAGGGTTGTTTTGGACCAAAATATCCAAAAACGAGTGACGCAAGACAAACAAGATCCAATAACTGCCGTGTCCGATGAGTGAGAGTAGAATGCACGCACCCTCTGCGAGAAATCGGTCCGATCAATTGGATCGATAAGTCATCGTGGGGACCCCACGAAATATCAAAAAGAATAGCCGAATTAATTCTCCTTGAAATGTCATTGAATTCGTTTTTTTTTTGTATGTTCCGATCCATTATGCGCTTAAATTTCGATGTTATTTCTACGATTTGATTGATTTTTCAAGTGGCAATTGAATAAAATGTCATTCGGATGTATAGAATTGTTGATGCAAATCCTCTGAAGAGTATCCCAAACGTTGGAGCAAAAAAATATCGTCAACACCCATCGAAAACAGCGATCTAACTTAGTAATCGTGGGTATTCCAATACTCTCTGCACTCCTGAACACGCTGACACGACGCTGTATAAGAACACGTGATAGTCGACGAAGGGCGAACAGCCGCGGTATGAACGATGATTTGTTATAGAACGTAAATTAGAAGGCGAATGAAGGTTTCAGTCGTTGCGAATCGATCGGGGATACGCGAAAAGCCGGTATTGTCGCTGACGTTTCATGTAATGTCAAACCTTAAGGTCCGAATTTTTGGCTGATCAGCTTTTATATATGGGGCCAACTTGGCCGTTTCACCGGACTGAAACCTTTCTATCCCTCGATGTGGTCGATGATTTTTTTTAGTATCTTTTGGATCCTACGACCTCACCAATTTTTTCAAAAAGATTTTTTAGACCCCCCCCCCCGATTTTGTTTGAATCAAGAGATAACTGCTATTTGCCACCTTTTTATTTGGATGACATTTTTTTCCTAGATACTCTAATTGAAATTAAATAACTTTTTTCATAAAATTGGAGTGGGCAGCGGGTTTCTAATATTTTTTTTTTAGATACCTATTTTTTTTTTTAGGTATCGTATGATTTCACCTTCCGACCGAATAATCGCTGAAGCCTCCGCGAGTCGTGTAATTTCTTTTTACTATTTTTTCAAATCTTTCTCTTGTGTAATTTATCGCTAGAATAATGTGGCGACTGAGACTTTAGATTTCTTAGGATGGCGCGAGACCTACTCGACACAAGAAAAATCGAAAGTTAAGAAAAAAAAATTATATTAATTAAGACAGAAGCCTAATGCGAGTTTTTTTTTCAGAAATCTTAAACGTATCAATTATGTACAATCACTGTTATCGATTTAATAAATTATTCATATATTTATACGAAAACGTTTAGCCCCGTTTCCAAAAGCGAATCAATGCTAGTACAGCTGCGAATCGAATGTTAGTTTAATATAGAAAAGAAAAGGTTCAGACCGTTTTTTTTTTTTAATACAACTTCTCAAGCTGATCTCATCTTGCTTGGTGGAAGCATGTGGCTTACGCATTTCTGTTTCTTATTTTTTTTAAGCCGCTACTACTATTTGACGCCGTTGTAGAATTCGGGGACGTTAAATAACTTCCAAACGCGGGTGATTTGAAGTTCTGGCTCATCAGATCGACTGTTTGCGTTTCGACGATGATCAGTTTTTATGCTGTTATCAAATGCAATACATTTTAAAAAGTAAAGAATATTAATGACTCCGTTTTTAAGTGCCAAAACATATGATTTTGAAAAATCGGAGGTGTTTTTTTTTTTTTTTAAACGTGTTACAATTGATGATCACCTCCAGCTTTTACGCGTACCGATCATGTTAAACCTGACTATCGCCACGCTTTTAGCGTCTACGGCGGGAAGGGAAGTGTTTATGTTGCTCTTTTTTTTTTTTAATTTTTTAAAGGCTTCTTGCTTAAGGGGGGGGGGGGGGGGGTAAGGTTAATTCGGCGAAAAAGAAAGATGTTTTTAAGATTTTTTTCTGGCGAAACAAATAGTGTAAATTCATTCAATCAATTTCCATGTAATAATACAACATTTAAACAATATTTTCCTAAATTTTCATTCCAAAATATTGAAAATTAAGTGGGTGACAGTGAATCTCCGGAGGCGCCTCTACTTCTTCACATAATTCACCAGGTATTGTCGAGATTTTTTTTTTTTTAATAATTATTAATTTTACAGGAAGAAATTAGCTAATTTTTATAGCGAAAACCGGTTTTTTGCTTCCAAGTGCTACGAAAAAATCGAAAATAAAAGAAAAAAAAAAATCCCCTCGTGATTAACTCGAGAAACATCTCCTTCAAGGTAATGGGATACTGCTCGGTCGGTAACAGAAAACTGTAATCAATTGTTTGATTGAATAAATTTACACTATTTGTATCGCCAGGAAAAAATCTTAAAAACATCCTTTTTTTCGCCGAATTAACCTTACCCCCCCCCCCCCCCCCCCCTTAACCCCAAAAAGTTGAAGACCTGCATGTAATACCGTGGTGTGGCCCACTGAACAAAAATAGTCTGGAAAGATATGTTACCTTAATTACTTTTGTTACCTACGTTAGGTATTATCCGTCATTGTTAAGATGTTAAATAGGGAACTTAACTGGAAAATTGAAATCTCAGAAAGTAGGCGCCTCTGCTGATTCGAAATACCCATATTTTGCACGTGAATACTCGAATCGTCTCGTTATTCATTAGTTCATAAAAATTGTCTCGCATAATTGTAAATAATGTCTTCGAGTTGATGGCTTTTCAAATACATTAACTTGCGATATCGTGAGAAAAAATATTATAAAAACTGAATTTACTACGTTGGTAAAAATGATATTATTTTTGGTTAATTTCATAATTATTTCAATAATTTTTTATTTAATACAATTTTTTTTCACCAATTTTATTTGACGACGGAATATGCGGAATATATTATAGGCTGCCGGTTAATTTCATCAAATAATTATTAACAATAGAATACGATAAAATCGTATACCTTTTTCTAAACTCCATAAGTTCTGGAGGCCTGACTAAATTTTATATCTCGAATCTATCGTGAAAACGTTTTTGAGTAGGAAAAAATAAATATCAGAGAAATGTGAATTCTTGATTAAATTGTCGAGCTAAGAGTTTATTGTTGTTTGTTGAAAAATTGAAAATATAAATTGAATCGAGGTCGCTCACGCAGTCATTAATCACGTTTTAAGATGCGTAAGATGCTGTGCCACGCCTGCACGCCATACTGGCGTTATTAACCTCTTGGATAAAATACGATAACGATTGACTGCATCCACGTATTTTATTCAATAAATTAATCGCGCCCGAAAACAACGCCCGATCAATTCGATCAATTCAAGACGAAAAAATTTACTTGTTCCCTCCGAGCGTTATAAAGATGAATTAATTTCGAGTTGCCCTCTTAAAACCATCCGATACAAGTGTATCTGCCGTTGTGTCTGGGTTCAATCTTCGTATTAACAATCGCGGCTGGAGAAACGTGCCACATCATGAATTAGATGAAAAATTTGTTTTTTTGGACTATGTTAAATGTGTGTGCAAGCGAGTGAACTACAACTGATATTTCCGCGTAAAATTTTGCATTGCGTAAAATCGACGATAAGAAAAAAATATTTCTAACGAACGGACTATGGTTGAGGAGTTATTGACATTACAGTTTTTGTTGTCATCCAAGTATTATCGCGCCACCGTGAGTTCGATATAAAATTCGGACTAACATTTAAAAAAAATGGATCTCGAGCCAATCAGTGTGCTCGATTTCTATCTACGACAGCTCATCCACGTTTCTAAAAACAAATCACCGGGGTTTGTATTGTTGTTCAGCTTCTCAGTTGCTTTCAGTTTGCTTTCATAAATGAAATTTCCAGTTAAAACGACATATTTTATTACGAAGTAATAACAGTGAATTTTTAGCACGTCTTCGAACACTCAACAAGCTATTAAAATGGACATCGGATAAATTGATGCGGCTCATTCTAGGAGAACGGTGCATTGAAATATAACTTCCGGACAATACGAACGAATAGGGCCAACCTTCGAGATACATGAATCGATAATTCATTGTGTTCGTACACAATTTAGTTTTCTCGTCGCTGCACTATTAGCACCAATAAACTACTTCGAATCTGTAAAATGTTTAAATACAATACTTATCGTACCTATTCAAAGAGTCTACCGACGGTAGATCGTTTATATTCCTCGTGTAAGAGTTGTTTAACTTTGTTTAAGGCGGATTTATTCGCGATTGTTTGTCGTTTGTTGCATATAGCGCAATCAGTGGCTCGTGCGGGTCAATGGAATAAAATTTTCCGCGAGACTACGTATTAAACTATCCGTGTATTATCGTGGCTCCGGATCGGGCGGACGTAGAAAATAAATAATAATTCCTTGGCCAATGCGGCCACGAGAAAAATTCGTCAAATACATATAAACAATACTAAATTCTTAGGATAATCGCTCCTCGTATTATACTGTAACTAAATTCATTGTTAAGATCCTCATTCGATCTTGACTCATTTGGTAATAAAGTGTTCGCACTTTGCACTGTTGTATACACCTACGATTTTTTTTTCTCTTTCTGGTATACTATAATCTTTCTGGTCGAAAGTTTGCGCAGCTATTTGCGTAAAATCATTTTGTTTTTTCTTTGTTTTGTTTTTTTTTCTCTGTCGTCCTAATGCAATATATATATATATATATATATATATATATATATGTATATATATATATTTATTTGGTCGAATATATATATTTGGTTAAAAAATTGAAAAAAAAAAAAAAAAAAAAAAAAAAAACGATTGCGCCCACGTATTTGCCATACCTGATAACCTTGCTACTATGTAGCAGAGGTGTTTTTTCGGTGGCAATGTCGCCTTCTGCTGAATACAGACGAGGGGGTCGTTCCGTCTATGCCGATTCATGAGTCGTAGGACGACGAGCCATGATCGTGCGCCGGGCTAGGTGGAGTCGATGGGTTTGAACTATTATTCGAGGCTATTGAGTGACGAGGACTTCCTCCAGATGCATGTTCCTGTTAAAAATATATTAATTTTAGCAAGTCTTATTATCGGTAACGAATTTAATTATGACGATGCTGCTCAAAGTCGAATACAGTCATCGGTACATGAAAACGTAACATTTTTTTTTAGGATCAATGACAATTTTGGAGGATTTTAATAAACATTGCCCCCTTAATTCGCACACTTATAATATTTAGTTCGTCACCGATATCGGATTAGGATTAAAAGTTTGATGATGTATAAATATCAATAGATAGAAGAATTAAAACGGTCGACTCGGTTCATTAGAGTCGTTATAAAATAATTACTGTAAAATCCTGACCAGGTTTAATAATGAAAGATAATTTACTAAATAGTTTAAACTGTGTTATTTACTCCAGTAGCTCGGTGAGGCTATTAGGGAATTTTTAGGGGTAACTGGATATTGTCCAGGGAGGACGATCAAGCATCATCTGACACTATTCGACACTCATCAAAAAAATTGAAGACGCAGGAAATTTTTCCATTTTTTTACGTGATTTTTGCGTGACTGTAACTTCGCGAAAAATTGTTGTATTGAGATGAATGAAAAAGCATTTTCAAGCTTGACATGTCTAGTTTGAAAATCTTATGATGGAAGTTTTTCACCTGGTCATGGATAATGGCACAACCAAGAGAAATTTCGCGAAAAAAAATGTCCAAAAAAATTTCCGTTTTTCAGAGTTGTCCCAGGGATCGAGCAAATTTTTTCGGACTTAATCAATAACACAGTCACTTTGCCTAATTTTTTACCTTCGATTTGATTTTTTTTTTTCTGTACGACAATTTTTCGCTGAGATATCGGCCGGTGACTGAAAAAAACATATTTTTTCGTTTGATCATCGATATCTCATGAACCGGTAATCCTATAGTAAATCGATCGGCAGTTTTTTAAACTCAAATGAACTGCGTATGAGGTTTGATTATTGTTTTGTATGAAAAAAACATTTTTTAGATGCCACGCTTCCTCAATGTATCCGCAATAAACCTGTAAAATTTAGAATTTATCTGTCCGTCCACTTTTCTACGCCGAGGTGGCAACCTTTAGGGGGGGGGGGGGGGGGGGGGCAAGCGTGTTTTTAAGATTTTTTTCTGGCGATGCAGATAGTGTAAATACAAAGGGTGGCTTTGCCACCCTCGGAGGCGATTCTCTTCTACAAGAATTGATCTATTCAACGAAAGCCGATTCGATCTCGATCCTAATCGCACTTGTAAAAAAAAAAGTATAAGCTACTCGTGCGGGAATCACCCACTCGGGCGGCTTTCCGCACTCGTTGCTTAATATACTATTTCCATCTCAATAAACATCCGATGATGTTTAAAGAGCAAAAAAGGTGTTCCTTTCAACTTTCGTTAAAGGTTGCCACCTCGGGGTCAACGGACGAACGGATCAATTCGAATTTTTACAGGTTTATACATTGAGGTAGCGTGGCACTCACAAACATTCGTACTTTCAGCAATATTTGCAAAGTACTGGTTAATTTTCTAGATAACCAGAAAAAGTGGTTTTTTTTTGCCTTTTTTTCAAGTGAATGCATAGGGTGAAAAAAAATGTTTTTTTTCATTCAAAACAATAATCAAACCTCATACGCAGTTCATTCGAGTTTCCAAAACTGCCGGTCGATTTGCTACAGGCAAATCTGATTGAGTCCGAAAAAAATTTCTCGATTCCGGGGACAACTCTGAAAAACGTAAAAAATTTTTGGAAATTTTTTTTAGCGAAATTTCTCTTGATTGCGCCATGATCAATGGCCAATAAAAAAATGCCATCATAAGATTTCGAAACTAGACATTTAAAGCTTGAAAATGCTTTTTCGTTCATCTCAATACGACAATGTTTCGCAAAGTTACAGTCACGGAAAACATCACGTAAAAAATGGAAAAATGTTCTGCTCCTTCAATTTTTTTGATGAGTATATTTGTAATAAAGATATAATAAATATTTCGTTGATCTAAAAACCTAATATGAACGGCTTAGAAGATACAGCGCTCATGGAAACATCGAGAAAATAGAGATCGAGTACGACTATAGATGTGAGCCGCAAGCACTACATGGGAACAGATCAAAGTTTACCAAGCAAGGTTAAAACATTTTTTACTTCAGAAAATATGCAGTTAAAGAAACTTTACGATCGAAATCGAGCAATCCCGGAAAGACTACGTTATCACGTGACCTTTCATTGTAGACCGCAGGTGTGTTAATAAATAATGCATTTAGTTAAATTGGAAAAATTTATGAACAATATGTAAACAAAAGTTTACGGTATGAAGTTTAGGTATCAACCTTATCTTGTAGCGACGCAATGCTGCCGAGTGACAGTGGGGTGTGTGATCGCATATGCAATGACTCCGAGTCAGCTTGGTCCACAGGAGTGCGTGGCAGTGACGGTGGTGTAGCAGTTGGTCTCGGTGGCGCTGGCCCTCTTCTCGACGAGGTAGATCCTTTTAAATTTCATCGGAATATTAATCGATCAACACGAATACCTTTTTTTTTTAATGAAAATTCACGATTTTACTTTGAAGAAAATACTATTGAATATGGGGTATTCCATACGAACCTAACCCCTTTTTCAGCCCATGTTTTTTTATTCCCTCGAAATTGAAAGGAGTTTAAGTATGACTAGAAATAGTGGTTGACGCCAAATCTTAGGCCTCTAGATTTATTTCTCACTATACTTCTGCAATTCTGTAATTCTGTATTTTTACTACTTTCGAAGTTTTCGATTCGTGGTGAGTCTTCATTTCTGAATTAAATTGATGTTGTCACGAGTGTTTTTTAACGGAATTTACCCGTTCTTTCAGATAAAATTATGAGAACTCAGTATCAAAAATGTTTTCTTATGATTCGAGGCAAAAGAACACAAAAAACTTCATATCTCGAAAAGAGCTTTTTTTGTTTTGGTCCCAATTTTCTGTAATCTTCCCATGATTATTCTGAGCTACTGTGTAAATTTCCTGATGGAACTCAGAAATTTACGGTACCCAGAAATTTGGGAATATTGTGAAAAACCAGAAATACCCGTATTTCTGTATTTCTGATTTTTCATAATATTCCTTACTATATAATAACAATTTGGGAATGTTATGAAAAATCAGAAATACCCGTACGCCTGTATTTCTGATTTTTCGTATTATTTCTTAATATATAATAATAATTTGGGAGTATTATGAAAAAAACAGAAATACCCTTATTTATGAATTTATGATTTTTCATAATATTCCCAAATTTCTGGGAACGGTAAATTTCTAAGTTCCATCACGAAATTCATACATTAGCTTCGGAATAATCATGGAAAGATTACAAAAAATTGGGACCAAAACAAAAATAGCTCTTTTCGAGATATGAAGTTTTTTGTGTTTTTTTTCCTCAAATCATAAGAAAAAAATTGTGATACTGAGGTCTCATAAATTTATCTGAAAGAACGGGTAAATTACTTTTCAAAACACTCGTGAAAACATTAATTTAATTCAGAAATAAAGACTCACCACGCCTCGAAACCTTCGAAAGTAGTAAAAAAATTAATTACAGTAGTATAGTGAGAAGTAACCCTAGAGGCCTAAGATTTGGAGTCAACCACTATTTCTAGTCATACTTAAACTCCTTTCAATTACGAGGGAATAAAAAAACATCGGCTGAAAAGGGGGTTCGGTTCGTATGGAATACCCCATATACAATGTGAATTTCCGATTATTTCGGCTCGTCCTCAGTGATGTCAGACGGGATGGTGTACTTTGGACTTTGTCTCCGCTTGACACCGACCGCTTTGGACTCGATCCAGGCTTGACACCGACCGCTTTTGACTCAGTCTCCGCTTGACAGCGACCGCGTAGGCCTTCGCCTGTGACGTCGACCGATCCCCACCATTTCTCGCGACCGACCGCATTTGACTCGGTCTCCGCTTGACTACGACCGCGTAGACCTTCGTTCGTGACGTCACCCGATTCCCCTCATTTCTCGAGTAAGCCCGAAGGCGCTTAGGTCAGTGGGTCTCAATCTTCATCTCTCCGTCCAAGCTTACTATAGTAAATTCAGTTGGCGCGATTTTCAAAGCACCGCGCTCGGCTATGATGTTTGAAATTGAATATCTCTTGGACATTCAAAAAAAACCTTATGCGCGAACATTCGTGTTCGATTTTCATACTTTCCTTGTGTAAAAAAAAAACTGAATATCTCCCTGTATATTTAGTTTTTTTAACACAAGGAAAGTATGAAAATCGAACACGAACGTTCGCGCATAAGGTTTTTTTTGAATGTTCAAGAGATATTCAATTTCAAACATCATAGCCGAGCGCGGTGCTTTGAAAATCGCGCCAACTGAATTTACTATAGAAAGCTTGGACGGAGAGATGAAGATTGAGACCCACTGACCTAAGCGCCTTCGGGCTTACTCGAGAAATGAGGGGAATCGGGTGACGTCACGAACGAAGGTCTACGCGGTCGTAGTCAAGCGGAGACCGAGTCAAATGCGGTCGGTCGCGAGAAATGGTGGGGATCGGTCGACGTCACAGGCGAAGGCCTACGCGGTCGCTGTCAAGCGGAGACTGAGTCAAAAGCGGTCGGTGTCAAGCCTGGATCGAGTCCAAAGCGGTCGGTGTCAAGCGGAGACAAAGTCCAAAGTACACCATCCCTGTCAGACGGCCAGGATTTGTCCTGAATCAAGGCCATTCGATGCCCTCTCCACCGACCATTACGGCTGTCGGCGGCTCGGTCTCGCGCATGTACAGCGATTGGAGTGAGGCGCAGCCAATAGCGTCGCTCTGAGGATCTGCCAATCGGCTTCCTTCTCTGCTTATTACTACAGTTTCTAATTTTAGTCTGCTAGCTCGCGCATGCGCCCTGTCCGATTATCCTTTTGACGATAGAGCGGAATGTGCGCAACTCCAATTCACAATAATATTTAAATTTTTATGCCGACCCTCGGTACAGATTTTTGCAAATTAATAATATATATTTTTTAAAGATCTTGAAAGTAATTTATGAATTTGCGCTTTTGAGACTCTTTGGCTCTTTGATTCTCTAAATCGCTTTCGATTGAGGAAACATTCAATGATATTGTGAAATACGCTTGGTATGCATCGAAGCTATTGGCAGACAAAATTTCCATTGCCAATGTGAATCAAACCTGCTTTCCGCTAACCATAACTCGAGAAAACTGCGATTGCAGCGGGGTTGCATTTATAAAATGCGCTCGTTGTACAAAAAACGTTGGGCTTCAAATGTTTCTACGATTACTATCATCCACGAGAATGTGAATGAGAATAAATCACGATTATATAAAAAAAAATAATCCAAAAAGTATCTGCATGATTTTCATGTCTTATTAATCCAACTATTTTAAAAAAAAATTAAATCTCCGGGGGACCGTCGTGAAACGGTTATATCACATGTTTGCAATGAAGAGAATTACAAAAATGAAAATTTTTTTTTTTTCAAATCGGCGACAAAGGGATTCGAACCAGCGACAGCGTGATTGCTAGACTGACACTCTATCACTGCGCTATCGGCGCTTGGTGAAAGATACCGCGCGCGACTGCGTGCCGTTCATCAGCCGCGGCGACCGTGATTTTGAAAAATTAATAATAATTAAACTAGGGCCCACCTACAAATAAACCGGAACGCGTGTCTAATAATTTTTAATGTACTATCGATTCATCCGAGTTTCATTGGAATTAGCGTGCCCCAGGTGAGGCCTTCCCCTTGTTAGTCGGTAGGGACGGACTGGATGGCGCGCCATTCGAGCCACGGGCAGCTCCCGGCTTGGGAGACTAGATCGACGCTGCTTACGAAAACTAGCATGTTTCAAATTTCTTACGAAAACAAGCACGTTCGGCATCACCGCGAAAACTAGCACGTTTCGGCTTTTGCCACGAAAACTAGCACGTTTCGATCTTTACCGCGAAAACTAGCATGTTTCGGCCTGCTTATTTTAGGGGTCGAAGCCGAAACATGCTAGTTTTCGCGGCGAATATCGAAACGTGTTAGTTTTCGCGGTGAAATTAGAAACGTGCTTGTTTTCGTAAGAAATCTGAAACGTGCTAGTTTTCGTAAGCAGCGTCGAGATATTCAGGAGACTCCGACTGTCCACCGTGAAAACGCCCAATTTGCCTTCCGCAAATACTCACGAAAAAACGAGGTAAACATGGCAGCGTTACATGAAAACTACTTGTTCATGTTAGTATTGGAGTACATGAGGAGGGGGTGTATCGGTTTACAGTCCTGCTCCGAGCTTTCCGTATTACCCAAATTTCACTTTTGCAGCCACAATATCCCACAGGTAAGACAAAGGACGCACTTGATATGTTCTTCGAGCAGAAAAGGACGCTAAAACGAGGGGACTTCGAAATTAGGTAATCGTAATTTAGTCAGTCACCCGATGTCCTCAATACTTATGTCGTATAATGGTTCGCTCAAATTCTAATCATTTTGTTTGTTTGCCAAACAATGAATATTAAAATTTTTGATCTTATAGGTCCCACGTCGCAGAAATAAGTGCAAGAATTATGAACAATTACGCGATATTGATTGAAAAATTATAAATTAAGACAAAGGCAAAATTAGTATTTCTCCCGAAGAAAAAAATTTAGTTTCCACGAATTACAACGAAAAACGAGACGCTCATTTTTTTTTACTCGGTAAAAGAATTTAATACAACACCGTTCCTTCGGTTTTTTTTTAAACGTTCGATATCATAGTAAGGCAACGCCTTCGACACATCTAGTTTTAACTTAATCCGGTCACGTAGAGCATGAAATCTTTCATCAAAATTTAGATTCAATATTTTTAATCATTTTGAAATATCAAGCATGTCGGACTTTCTAGCTATGGATTCCTAGAACTATTCGATGGATAATTTTACTACATACTGTTATCTTATTTCAGACTGCGTGAAAGACCATAATTCTATTTCCGTATTTCCTCGTATACCCTTTCGGGTTTTTACGTTACCTTCCCGTCACTTTCCCACCCGGACTTCACTAAGCTAACCTAACTTCCAGTGCACCTGCAGCCGACTTAGCAACACTCGACCGCATTCGCTGTGGGCACGGGGAAACTGCGGAAAACCCGCGCCGGTACGGATAGCCCTCTATTACTCTGATTCCCTATGAATAAATGGAAGTAATTCACTACGGTGCAGACATCGAGGCATCAGAGAGCCTGGCCTCCCGCTCATCCAGCAGCGCCCCGGCCTGCGAACGGCTAAGGGATTACCCATCCGAATAGTGATCGCAACGAGCGGTGCTTAAGGGGGGCGGGGGGTAAGGTTAATTCGGCGAAAAAGAAGCATGTTTTTAAGATTTTTTTCTGGCGATAAAAATATTGTAAATTTATTCAATCAATTTCCATATAATAATACAACATTTAAACAATATTTTCCTAAATTTTCATTTTAAAATATTGAAAATTAAGCGGGTGACAGTGAATCTCCGGAGGCGCCTCGGAAAAGTCCGTGGTCACGATAACGCAAGATCTGCTGGACCAATCGTTTTTGAATTTTGCACACTACTTCTTCACATAATTCACCAGGTATTGTCGAGAGCTTTTTTTTTTTATTAATTATTAATTTTACAGCAAGAAATTACCTGATTTTTATAGCGAAAATCGGGTTTTTTGCTTCCATGGGGTACGAAAAAATCGAAAAAAAAAATCCCCTCGTAATTATCTCGAGTAACATCTCCTTTAACGAATGCATTTTGATTTTTTTGTTTCAGATGATTCTTTTGCGAGTTATGATGAACACCGGAAAGCAACTTTTTTTCGAGTCACCTCCGGAGATTCACTGTCACCCGCTTAATTTTCAATATTTTTGAATGAAAATTTAGGAAAATATTGTTTAAATGTTGTATTATTATATGGAAATTGATTGAATGATTCTACACTATTTGTATCGCCGGGAAAAAATCTTAAAAACATGCTTCTTTTTCGCCGAATTAACCTTACCCCCGCCCCTTAACATGTGTGATCGCCGAAGCCGCGCACCGACCGCGCACCTATCGATGCCGGTGAAAGACCATAATTATTGTTTCTTTTTTTCCCCATTTTTCTAAACAGAAAATTATTGTCATTGAATGGCAATAACAAATCATTCAGCCTTGAGTGACATTAGAATGTGTAAAATGAGATTTTTTATCGAATACCAAGTTTTCCACGCGGAATCGCGCGATACGTTCCATAAATAATTACTCCAATGTTCATAAACTAGATGTATGAAACGAGCATACCGTTTTGTGGTGAATAACCGGAATTCCGCGTCATGTGAGAACTAAGGCGCCGAGTGTCTGAAGGAGGATGCCTTGGTGGCAGTGGTGCAGGCTTACTAGGCGGCTGAAGCGCAGAACCGTAAAACTGTAACGATAAATAACGAAATGAATAAGCGAAGTATAGATGTTTATTTTGTTTCTATTCGATAAAATGGACGACTTACTCGTTGCTGTGGGTTGTTGTGTAAGTGTGTTCCACTATGATGACCGGAATACTGTTGTTGGTCTGCTGTTTCCAATGTCGTAGGTAAGTCTAGAAGTCGTTGGACCTAAAAATTGAGTTTCGAGTCAAGCAACTGTTTTTTTATTCGTAAGGTAACAAGTCGCTTCACAAGGCTTAAACTTCTCCGTGATCCTCTCTATTATAAAACCCAATAAATATACGTATTTCTCGTTTAAATTATTTAAAATTCTTCAGTCGATGTAAATCTGCTGAAATATCTGATCAACTGAATCAGAAAAAAACGTAAGTAATTCATGAATGACCGGATAACACGTTTCATAGATATCCTCAAACGTTATATATCTTGTAATTTTATATTTTTATTTTCAATACGGCACATTTAAGTTAGATCTTGAGGTGGAACACGCTTCTTCTCTGCTTGCTTAGGCCCCACGGCTCAAGTTAACAAGCTGCCTCTCGACATAATGCTTCAAGACCATTTTGTAACGGGAATTCGCGACGAAGAGCGGAACAGCGGTACTCGCGTAGACGTCACGAAGAGTCAGTTACCAAGGTAAACAAAGACGGATTATCACTCGAAAAGGCTTTCGAAATAGCTTGTAGCGTTGAGAGCGCCGAGGAGCAACAAAAACTTTTCAAACAGGGGAATACGAATAAGATACAAACATCGAACTATAATAATAATAATAAGAAGACTTCGAAATGAAAACCTCAAGCTAAGGGGGATCCACAACGGGAGAAAAAGGCATGTTATCGCTATGGAAAATCTAATCGCGAAGCAGACAATTGTTTTCTTCAAGGAAGCTACATGCAACCATTTCAATAAAACGGGACTGTAAAATTGAAAAAATCGAAACAAAGCGCGTCTTGAAAAAAGGAGGACGAGCAAACAAACAAAATAAACGTTGACTCGGACTCAGACGATGTTTACATTTATATTATTTCGAAAGCACATGCGGTTTCTAAAGGGAGGAAATACGCCGTATAGGTAATAATTAACTCAAAAAAAAATTTTATGGATATTGATAACGGCGCAGAAGAATCGTAGATCAACGAAAACAACGTTTAGACGAATATGGCGGCATTCTGAGCCAAAATAGCTTAAAAGAAAGAGTTATTTGCGAGCGAAGGGGAAACGTCCTATAGCTGTAAAAGAGACTACGATCGTCTACGTGAAATATAATGGGATTCGCGTTTAGTTGCCTATCGTGGTGACTGAAGAAAACGACGGGCCAAAATTTTTCGGAGCAAATTGGTTTGATAGCTTATTAGGGAATACGGATCACAGGAATTAACTCGCTTTGTAACAACGAAACAAGCTACGAAGCAATACTTCACGACTTTCCGAGTCTAGAAGAAAATAACTTCCAAGAACAGCGTGACAATTTAATCCTAGACGGGGCATACGGGGTAACCAGTTACCCCACGCGAAATTCATGCCCCTCTCCTGAACAAATATACCTACATTTTGGGTCCGGAACCCTAACCATAATTCACTTCGACTATCCTAGAGTGGGGTGACGTTGTTGGTAGTGCGAGTTGCTCGCTGTCTGCCGAACGAGAACGATCTCAAGAACGTCTGGGGTTACCAGTAACCCCACTTGACCCGTAACGTTCGAGTTTTGCACGGGCAAGTTTATTTCATATTTTTGATGAATATCGTTCCATTTAGAGTATTTTCACAGAATATTATGATTTTTTCAATGTTTGAAACCTTTTTTAGATAATTTTAGGTTATGTTTCATGTCAAAATTTCCAAAAATGTTATATCCACTTGTTGTTTTGCATCTTTCAACTTTTTACAACAGTTTTACATAACAATAACGCTTGAATATCTTTTCAAGAAAATTTGGCTCATTCCATCTTATTGTTCATCGAAAAACGAAGAGATTGACCTATATAAAAGTCAATTTATTGTGAATAATAAGGATTCTGCCTTCACTTTCGTAACTTCTTACTTTTCACTTTTCTGCCAACTTCATACGTTGAAGTAAGTATACGTTTTGGAAAGAACTCAATCATGACCCATATCAGTTTAAAGTAGTATTCATCCCCTTCAAAATGCCGTTTGAAATTTTGAATTTGCTCGATTACAAAAAAATGGCGCAAATTTTTGTGAAGAAATCGACTTTTTCAATTTTTTTCCACTCTTTCAGGTTTAAACAACATTTTCAGTATTTTAACTGGAACGAAACCAAATGTAATATATTATTCTCTTCGTCATTGAAAAAATGACTTATATAAAAGTCAATTTATTGTAAATAACAATGATTGTGGCTTTACTTTCGTAACTCCTCACTTTTCTGCCAACTTCATACGTTCAAATAAATATACTTTTTGGGAAGAACTCAATCATGACCCATACCAGCTCAAAGTGCTATTTATTCCCTTCAAAACGCCGTTTGAAATTTCGAATTCGATCGATTACAAAAAAAATGGCGCAATTTTTTGTGAAAAAAATCGCTTTTTTCAATTTTTTTCCACTTTTTCAGGTTTGAAAAACATTTTTAGTATTTTAACTTGAATAAAACAAAATGTAATATACACCATTCTCTTCGTTATTGAAGAACGAAGAGAATGGTGTATATTAAAATCTTTTTCCGACCAATGGGAAGGATTGTCACGTGGGATCTCAATGGGGTAACTGGTTACCCCATATGCCCCGATGAAGGTCTGAGAAAGCATATGCCCCGTCTAGGGTTAATAAACATTCAGCTCAAACCGGAGGCTAGACCGAAGTTTTTCTAAGCACGCAGAGTTCCTCACGGTTATTTGGACCGCGTTCTCGAGGCGCTTTTAGATATGGTCAAAGATAAAATGTTGAATCCAATCGAACAGTCCAACTGGGCGACGCCGGCGCTCTTCGTTCAAACATCGAATGGAAAAATCCGAGTGGTTGGGGATTACAAAATCACGATCAATCCGTGCATTAAGGATTCCGAGTATCCCTTACCGACAATCGTTGAAGCACTCGGCTACTTCAAACGGAGGAAAAATTGCGAGTCAAACGGTTGAGAGTTGATAAGGAAACAGCAAAAATTCTAACTATTAGTACTCCCATGGGCCTATTCGAGGTAAATGTTCTTCTAGATAGCTTGAACACAGCACCCCGAATTTTCAAAAAATTTATGGATTCTCGATTGCAACGTATACCGGGTGTTCTGGTATACCTTGACAATATAAAAATTCAAAGCGAAACGCGCTCCGAACATGATGATCGGTTTCGCGAGGTAGTTAAAAGACTATCGGATGCGAATGTGCGTTTGAATTTTGATAGATGCGTTTACGGAGTACCAACAATGGAATATCTGGGGTGTCGCATTTCTGTCGAAGGAATGAAGCCACTGGCTAACAACGACTAAGCGATCAAGAAAATGCCAGCTTACCAACTTGCGTCAAAGATCTTCAGGCATTCTTCGAGGGTATACTGTTCAACGACAGATTTGTGGAAGACAGAGCAACAATCGCGGAGCCTCTCCACAGATTACTTGACGCGGACACCGAATGTCACTGACAAGGGGACCCTGTCAACTCGTCATCACCGATTTGGCCCAAATTTACAGTATATGTAGGGCTTGACTATAAATGAAAGTGACGCAAGCGGGAGGGCCAGATGGCCAAGCGTTAATGAGATAAAACATTTTTGGCGCGGACCGGCAAGCGACCGGTAACTCATGAGCCTGCTATGTGAGCAGGATTTTAAATAGCTGGTGTTGGCGCAGCGGTAAGAGCTCGGATTCATAGTACGGGGGTCGTGGGTTCGATTCCCCGTGTGGGGAAACTTTTTTTTTTTTTTTTTTCTAATTCACAATTAAAAAAATTACTTTCTGTTATTATTATTATTATTTATTATTGTTTAACTTTTTAATTGTAATTGTTAATTTGTAAATTTAATTATTTTATTAGTATTAATATTTATTATTTGTTTCTTTCAACTTCAAATAATAATAATAATAAGATTATTATTATTATTATTATTATTTTTTTTTCAAAAAAAAAAAAAAAAAGTTTCCCCACACGGGGAATCGAACCCACGACCCCCGTACTATGAATCCGAGCTCTTACCGCTGCGCCAACACCAGCTATTGAAAATCCTGCTCACATAGCAGGCTCATGAGTTACCGGTCGCTTGCCGGTCCGCGCCAAAAATGTTTTATCTCATTAACGCTTGGCCATCTGGCTCTCCCGCTTGCGTCACTTTCATCTATAGTCAAGCCCTACATATACTGTAAATTTGGGCCAAATCGGTGATGACGAGTTGACAGGGTCCCCTTGTGAACCGAAAATCACCAAAAATCCTTCGTTAAACTGAAAGACCTGCTAATCAACTCGCCTATATTGTGACAATTTGACGATAAAAAACCAATCGTGGTCTCAGTCGATGCGTCACCATTCTGCTCGGGGGCAGTTCTCGCACATACAGAAGACCAGGGACGAAAACATTCGATAACATTCGCCTCAAAAACGCTCACGAAAACCCAGCGTAGATACTCTCAAATTAATCGGAGGCATTGGCACTAATGTTTGCGGTCACGCGATTTCACCAGTACCTTGCGGGACGGAAATTTACTCTTAGAACCGATCAGAAGCCGTTGTTGGAGATATTTAATCCAACAAAACCTACACCAGAAATAATATCACCGAAAATATGCAGATATTCAAGAACGCTTAGTGCGTATGATTACGAGATATTGCATCGACCCGGTAAAAAAAAAAAAACCGGAAATGCGGACATGCTCTCGCGATTACCATTACCGGAAATGATCGACGATGAGGAAGACGTTGAGTTTGCGAACGCTCTCACGATAGAAAATTCAATTCGCAACCCAATAAATCCCGAATAAATCGCGGTGGAGACAAGTCAAGACACGGTCCTGAAGAAAATAATAAACTGGGTCATAAGAGGATGGCCACGTAAATCTCAAAAACAATACGCTTGTCTTTGGAGTAAAAGACAGGATATATGACTCGAGAAGGGCTGCCTGGTATGGGGAAATCGAGTAATCATACCGGAGAAGCTGCTGCTCAGCGTCCTAAACCTATTACACGGCAATCATCCGGGAATAGTAGTGACAAAGGTCAACGCCAGTGCATTCGCCTGGTGGCCAAAAATCGATCACGAGATCGAGTCATTGGTAAAAAATTGTTAAGAATGCGTGGAAGTGTGAAACGCGCCGCAGAAAACTCCGACAGAAAATTAGACGACACGTCGAATTCCATGAAGCCGTATACATTTAGAATTCGGGGGAACTTTTGAAGGACAGCTGTTCTTGGTGATGGTTGATACCTATGGGGTATTCCATACGAACCGAACCCCCTTTTCAGCCGATGTTTTTTTATTCCCTCGTAATTGAAAGGAGTTTAAGTATGACTAGAAATAGTGGTTGACTCCAAATCTTACGCCTCTAGGGTTACTTCTCACTATACTACTGTAATTAATTTTTTTATTACTTTCGAAGGTTTCGAGGCGTGGTGAGTCTTTATTTCTGAATGAAATTAATTTTTTCACGAGTGTTTTGATAAGTAATTTACCCGTTCTTTCAGATAAATTCATGAGACCTAAGTATCAACATTTTTTTCTTATGATTTGAGGCAAAAAAACACAAAAAACTTCATATCTCGAAAAGAGCTATTTTTGTTTTGATCCCAATTTTTTGTAATCTTCCCATGATCATTTTGAAACTACTGTATAAATTTCGTGATGGAACTCAGAAATTTACGGTACCCAGAAATTTGGGAGTATTATGAAAAATCAGAAATACCCGTATTTCTGTATTTCTGATTTTTCATAATACAGTCCGACCTCCCAATAAGAAACCCGGCAGTAAGAAACTTTCCCCAGTTTCTCACTCGAGCGCTTGAACAACTCCGACTCGAACTGCGAGCTCAAGAATTTCGTGCGCGGAACCTCTCTGTAGTGAGCGCGGAGCGCGCGCCTCGTGGGGGTATGCGATATATAAGAAAAACTCTTACCCTTTGGGGCTTTTGGTTTCTTATTGGGAGGACGGACTTTATTCCCAAATTTCTGGGTACCGTTAATTTCTGAGTTCGATCATGAAATGTATACAGTAGCTTCAGAATGATCATGGGAAGATTACCAAAAATTGGGACTAAAACGAAAATAGCTCTTTTCAAGATATGAAGTTTTTTGTATTTTTTTGCCTCAAATCATAAGAAAAGATTTTTGATACTGAGGTCTCATAAATTTATCTGAAAGAACGGGGAAATTCCGTTCCAAAACACTCGTGACAACATGAATTTAATTCCGAAATAAAGACTCACCACGCCTCGAAACCTTCGAAAGTAGTAAAAATATAAATTACAGAAATATAGTGAGACCTAAACTTAGAGGCCTAAGATTTGGAGTCAACCACTATTTCTAGTCATACTTAAACTCCTTTCAATTTCGAGGGAATAGAAAAACATCGGATGAAAAGGTGATTCGGTTCGTATGGAATACACAGAGAAGATCGTCTACACTATGGGATTCGTATCCACAAAAATATGAGTAAAATGGAAAATCTGATACCTGTATCCCATTGCCAGGACCCATGTGACTAATGTGATTGAAATTCGTCGGAGCGGATATCATTTTGGATCGTCTGTCGGTCGGTCGAGCACCTCTGTTTCCTTCCCGCAATGAAAATCGTCTTCTGGGTCTTGTCATTTGTCTCCCGCTCGCGTCCAAAGGTGACAGGTTGAGCGATTCTCCTGCGAACGTTTGAACACATAAAAATTCGTTTGCCATTCATTATTTTGCGTGCATACCGCGGTTATATACGCTGATAATTTTTTACTCACGTTGACGAACGTTGCTCAGGTAAATAACGTGAGGCATATCGTTGATCATGCAAGTTGTGAGGGATCCTGAGGTATTGAGCGGCCGTGCTTTTTTTACATTGAGCGTTTGCAACCAATCACCGGTCGTGCAATCGAATACGTCGACGTGGGTGTCGCTGTAGACTAGTAGATAGCTTTCACAATAGCCTGAATCATCATCGAAAATAATTAGACTCGTGAACGCCAAATTTACATTATTCTTATTGTATTTCATTATATTATATCAATAATTCAACCTGATCTTTTCATTTTCCCAATGCCTTATCGGTTATCTTGATATACTTGTGCCACTATTTTTTTTAACACCGTAGCGTTTTTTCCTCTTCAACATCCTCAATCGACGCATGTTTAATTTTTTCCCCTTGTTTTCTACCTTATAACCTTCCCCCACCCTCTTTCTACCCTGGTATACACTTCTTCTTTGTCCCAACCATATTTAATCTTCCATTTTTTTATCTCATTGAAAACTTTTTTCAAGTAAAACTTCTTTCGTCTCACTAGGATAAAAAACGATTAACCCTAGATTGGGTAACTGGGGTATTACGGGACCCCACTCGACATTCAAACTACGCCTTCAGCTCAGCCAGATCCTAATCGGTCTGAGACCTTAACCATCATTTACTTCGAGTGTCCAACTGTCACTTTCGGTCGGTGAGCAACGAAACTAGTGCTCTGGGGGTACTGTGAACAATAAAGAAGACCGGCTAGGGTCTCTTAAGACCCCAGTTACCCAATAACGTCAGAAAATTTTTTTTGTAAGTGTTTTTTCGTGAAATAATTTCATTTGGGCGTTTCAAACGTGAATTTGGGAGTTGAAATGTAAAAACTTATTTTATTTTAAAAAAATTTTAACTTTTTTTTTTTCTTTTACACAAATCACGATAAAAAGTTTTTCTAATAACAATGGCGAAAAATTCGATCCGATGACTTTTCATGCATCATCAAAAACATGAAAGTTGAACCAATATCCAGTGAGAAATTTGTTCCTCACAATAGACGTATAATGTAATTTTTGTATAATTTTACATATTTTTAAACGTTGATAATAAATTTTAATCGAAGTAATCAATTTTACTAGTAATTTTTAATGATATTTTTCAGTCGTCAGATTCTTGTCATTTCCTCTTTTGCATACGTTTGAAAAATTATATATTTTTTTTTATATAACGCAACCATGTTTTCCTCGCTTTTTCGTGCCTGTTGGCGGGAGGTAACATGGACGTTTTAACAACTATCGACTGTCGGTATGGTAACCCGGCAGTAAATATTGCACAGAAAGACACTAGGCAGTAAATGGCGGTGACTCATCCCTGCTAAGCGGTCGCGAAGATTTTTTTCGACGACTTTTGCCAACTCATAACAGGAGATCAAACTCAAGCGTATCGGCAGCGCCACCAGGCGGCTGCTATCTGTAGGTATACCCAAAAACATCAGCTTCGCCGGTTCCCGCCTTCTACACGTGGTATCATAACCACCCGTTCATTCGCGTTAAATGAGAATCATTCAAAGAAAACTTTGTTCATTGGGGAGGCTTCGCCCCCCCTGCCCCCCACCGGGGCTTCGCCCCTGCCCCCCACCGGGGCTTCGCCCCTGGACCCCACCGGGGCTTCGCCCCTGGACCCCTCATTGCGCGTTACACGGTGATTAGAGGCGTGAAGCTCGGAAAACATGGTTTTGTTATATAAAGTATCGTGTGCACCGTGGGGGCGGGCCGTTTAACGCTTCGCGCGGTTTGCCCCCGTGGTACACAATGTACTATTTTAAAGGAAAACTTGGTCAAATTCTTTTAAAGTGTGACTATTTATCTCTCAAATTTCGTTGGAATTTTTAAGATCGCTAGCATTGTTGGAATACTACGGTAGTAAGTTTTATGAAAAAAGTCGAATTCGCGAAATTTTTAGGTTTTTTTTCGGTTCAGACAACTTAGTCCATATGTTTCCGAAGTTAACAAAAAATGATTGGTACCACTGCCTTCCTTATTGACAAAGGAAGAGATTGCACTGCTTAAAAGTTGTCCTAACCGAATTTGAGCCATCATCCCACGCGACTCAAGTCTGGGGTCTTATAAGACCCCAGTTACCCAATGACGTATAAGCCAGCGATGTTACCCAATCTAGGGTTAATAGAGAAGCTTGTGTAAGGCTCTTCGCGTTGCGAAACCCTACCCTATTTCTCTATCTTGCTCTTCGTGCTATGCTTTAAAAGATCGAACCGTCAGCTCAAGAAGAACACAAAAAATGAAGGGTTCAATCCCATTTGTGTCTCTCTCAATCGAATGCCGCACGTCTGATTGCCATAAGATGTTTTGTAGCCATTTCGTTCGTTCGATGTACGAATAATTATGCCAAAATCAACCACAAAACGTGAATAAAAAATCCAGGTGAATGTAACAGGTCAAATAAAAAAAAACAAACGCGGAGTACAATGTTGTCAAGAATTAATAAGCTTCCGATCACGTTTCAAAATTAGTACACCCATGAAAATTTTAGATTAAACTTCAACGAATTTCAGAACATTTGGCATTGCACAATTGCGCAAGTTGTACAAAAACGAATCTTCTTTCTATCTCAGGTTCAATAAATAAGTTTCCCATCCTTAGAACGTGCTTAGAACACCCTGTCGTTTTCTTATCGTTACGGAATTTAGTAATTTTCCTGTTATTGTCGCAATGAGCTGAGTAACTGTCCTCGAGTGTGAGGGGGTTTTACTTTTAAGTGAGGGGGTTCGCCTGCTTCTCCCCCCCCCCCCCCCCGCCCCTAACTCCCTACCGGGGCTTCGCCACTGGACCCCGACGAGTTTCGCCGCGGGCCATGTCACCCTGCGCGCTGCATCAACTCCACGCCGTACTTTTTCGATGCTGCGAAAAGCTCGGAAATGTTTTGTCGTCTGCGACTCGTTAAAAGCCGATCTTTAACACCTTGTCACACAATATACTATCATGAACTAATTCGGTTTCATCTCCAAAATAGACATATGTATTCCGTCTTATAGAAATCGTTTTATTATATGCAAAGCTGGACCGCTAAAAAATATGAAATCGTGGATATCGATTCGCAGAACATGCGTGTAACAAATTAACGAAACAGTACATGCATCTCACTTTCCCAGGTCAATTATGAATATGGACCATAGATTATTTATCCACTCGATCGATTAGTTCTCAGCCAGTGAGTATTAATATTAACTTCATTGTTATCCATAATCAATTATTAAGTCTGTGCAATAAACGTATGTGAACAAAGACTTACTGACTGCAGTGGGAACGGCAGGGTACATGATTTCACGATCTCGACTCTTTCTTCCCTGACTGTCGACGTAAACCGCCAACGAGTGAAATATCAACAAGAATTCACCACGAGGTAAATCGATGCAACGTAACGCGTCCACGGCACTGTACGTCAAGAATCCCAACAAAGTGTTTTCCTGGTGGACCAATGCTACGTGACCAACATAAACGAGTTATTAGTCAAGTCGTCGATGGATTAGACGGATGATCGCACTGAGGGACCATTCTACTGCAATTAATTACATAATGAAATTTCTATCGAGAATTAAATAACCGAAAAGCCGAAAAAATACGGCTTTCATAAAAATAGCGTTTTTGAAGCCTTAAGCGAAATTTATTCTTCCGATATGACATCTTTTCACAAGTCGAAGACTTTAAAAGAGGGGTTTTCAATCCATCAGTCTCAAGTTTGCCGATATTATTTTTCATGTCGTTTTCTGTATCGGGATGGAAACTTTTTTCTTCTCATGTGAGTTTCATTATTATTATTTTTTTTTTTTCAACAAAAAACTATCGGAAAAATAAGCCAACTTCGACGCTCCACTTTCAAATAACCATTAATTTATTAACGTTCATCCTGAAAAAAATCTATATCGCTCCACAGTTTTCCAGACTAATTCAAAATTTGTATCATTATTATTATTTTGTTTCAGAGAGATAGAAATAAAGACTTTCTACCATCAGGCATAATTTTAAATCAGTGAAAACCATTTTTTTCAAGAATAAAAAAAAAAAAAAAAGATACGAAGATGAAGATAAAGAAAGGCACGACTGATATTGATAAACAAAAAAAATCGGGTATGTACATATATGTATAGCATGAACGGGAGGAATTTTTAAGGCCATTACACCAGAATAATCCATTCATTTTAGGAATTATACAAGCTACTTACATATCGGATGATGATCTCCCAATATGCTGTAGATCGAGAAACCCGAAGGATATCCGACGCAGAGACGACCTTCCGATAAAACTTGCAACGTTTGTGCGTGGCACGGTAACATAAGCTCTTGGATACGTTTGTGCCGTGTCTTCGTACGCGTTACTTCGTATATCATTACATGTGACGCATTCTGGAGTTCGAAAAATTAGTTTTTTTTTTTTTTGTAATCATGACAACTATCATTGTCTCTAATGAAATTATTTAAAACGTTAAGCGTCCACCCTGTTTTGTCTTCTGTTCCGTTCAGCCCACGGTCACGCAGTTTTGTCGTTTTTGAAAAATATTCATTAATAAAAACGTTTTTTTTCGTTAGAAGCAATATCTAGGTACGTTTGTTTATGATCTCAAAATTATCAAAAAATTATTCACAGAAGAACGCATATTATCAGTCAACAGTGACTGACGCATTCCGAAGGGGAGGTCTAGTGTCTGCAATCGGTGATTGTCATGTTGCTTAACATGTTAACAGTAAATTAACTATCACTATTATTTTTTATTAATCGCCTCGCAAAAAAGTCAAGTCAGCCTTCGGAGATTTCTTGAAGAGAAAATTACTGGTACAAGAATGAGTTGAGAGAACTGCGAAAAGAGCAGTGGAATAGAATAAGATGAGGACACATCGGAATAAAACGAAAAAAAGGGAATGCGAGCTCGAACGGTTGCAGAGAAGTCCACAAGGCGGTCGAGAAAAGTTTGGAGCAGCATTTAGGAATGCGGTGGCGAGTTGAGATGGAAGGAAGAATAGATCCGGCAAATATATGAGTGGAAAAGGTACCAGAGGGCAAATCGAGAATCTTAAAGAAGAGACAAGAAACTTCGACGTGGAAATATTTTAGGGCATTTTCGAGGAATTCACATGGGGAGAACCGAAATTATGAGAGAAGGAATAATCGCGATCGAGACAAAGGTCGCGAGGAAGAGTGAGATGAACGTGGAAAAATTAATAAATCGGGACTAACATCAAGGAATTATTACACTTCGAAGTTTTGAAAAAATATTTTTTACGACATCCAACAGAGTATACTTTGAAGAATATGGTAACAAATATCCAATCCGCAATTTTGGTTATTTTGGCTTGCACTGGCCATTGCTAGTTCCCAGTGTGTTTTATGCACGATTTTCTTTTGAATATTCCAAGGCGCAAGTATTAAAAATCTTTCGAGAAGTACTGCATAAATGGGGAGTAATATGCTCGTCATATATATTTAATTTTTCAACTGCCAAAATTCAATTTATCATGGAAATACCCCCTGTTACTGAAATATCCCGTTGTTATTGTAAGTCAGTGGTAATTTTACACCACGCGATTTTATTTTGACCGAATGAAGTTTCTTGATTGTTACCTGTTTTTTTATAGCGACGCACAGACAGTACGTGAGAGGATTGCGTCGCACGATTCCGGTTGTGAGAGTGATGCAACCTTTGGTCTCAGCGACTTTGATCCACTCGACCTCATCACCATCTAACGCCCGAACCGGTACAAGTCGCACATGACGCTGTTTACCACTTAGCACCACGATCAATTGTTCCTCCGTAATGTACTCGAGGAGATATATCTTTTTGCCCTCGCCGACTTTAGCAATTTCTAGATTAAATGCAATATAATTAGACAACAAAAAACATCGATGTTCGGCAACGTCGGGAAGTACACAAAAAAACATTTTTTTTTTTTAAATCTTGATACAACAAGCGCTCACCACTACGATCTAAATCTAAACAGAAGAGTCCCTCTTCGGTGCCAATGACTAGACGATCGGGATCTATAATCGCTCCCGACATCACGTTCTTTATAATCGCTAATGTATTATCCAGCAATTCCTTCGCTCGGAAAATCTGCGAAACAGTATGAGGTAATTTAACATTAATCATTTACAAGTAGACGAAACATTTTATATTACGAATGAAATAGTTGAACGATTAAACCGCAGCTCAGGTTTCATATTTTAACGTTGGTTTAATTCGATAAATACATTGGCGTTCTGAGATACAACTATCTTTTTTCTCATCATCTCGCACATACGCTATGTGCCCCAAAAGTCCGAAGCTTTAAATAAAACTTTCATTAAATGTTATGATCTAGAGAATAATGTGAATATATTGTGAAAGTTTAATAACGCCGTGATAATATTCCTCGGTGACTCGATAAGTTCATTGCAATAAAAAAAGTTATAAGAAGTTATGGCATTTAGTTTTTCTCAGAGAAAAAACATCAGGTTTCATATCACCATGCGACGGTGATTTTTAAGGTCCCCCGAATCGACAAAAATTTATTTTTCCTTCAATTTCTCGATCGACATTTTGCAAAAATGATGAAAAACGCGTGATTGGTTTTGTTGAGGTAACAGCGAACGGAAATTGACTAACGACTTTAGCGCTGTACATAAATCTAAACAAGGTTTCTACAAACAGAGTCTATTCATACCACCGAAGGTAAATAGGGATAGGTAGTGACGCGATTTTTGCACGCCGGCGTTACAGAAGCCATTTCGATTCTGTTTAAGAATTTTAATATCGGTTACGATCCGAACCGATTGTTGTGCAATGATTATTGCAAGATATACAGAAATTAGAAGTCAAAAGTATTTGTTGTACTTTGACATCGAATAACCCGGTCAAAACATCGGTGTCAGGAATGAAAATGGCCTTGGAAAAAAATGCAGGAGAAAAAAGCCCAGTGAAAATTAAGCCAACGGATAAAATAGCCGGGGAAAAAAGTTCAGGGAAATTATAGCCAAGGGACGAAATAGCCGATTGAAAAAATATCGGTGAAAAAACCGCCGGTAAAAAATGGCCGATAGAAAAAAGGTCGGGGAAAAAATGGTTGTTGGAACAAAAAGGCCGATCCAAATGAGTGATGATCGTAACCGTTTATTCGGTCATTAGGACTGGGTATACGCCGCGTGTAGGGGGTTTGGCGGCGAAGCCGCGTGGTTATTGGGGGTAATTCGGGTTATCATTTTCGGATTCAAAGGCCGAAAATACATCAGGGTTCAACATTTCGAGAAGATCGAAGAAGTCTTAATCGACTTTCTTGAAGATGCGGCCATAGCCGCGCTACCCATTATTGCCCACTTCGATTGGCGCGGCTGTAGCTTCGCTACACACGCAACGGGTTAATTCACGGTCAGTTAGGGTACGGACAGAAGAACGAGTGATTCTCTAAGGATTCCGTTTTTACCATTCAGAAGTACGGTACCCAGAAAAAGAATTAAAAAATTTTTAAAGTTCCATGACTTTTGGGACACATCATGTATGATAATCCACTTTGACACCTTTTAGCATTTTTAGTACTCCTAGTCTTTCGTCACCACTGGATTGTTATAAGTGCGACAGGATCTCCGCACTTACGCTCCAAGCCAATGCTCGACCATTCTCGAGTATACTTATATCAAAATCACGAGAAAAAATAGAAAGAAAATAGAACGTCTTGGATGAACAAACTATACAAGTTCTATTGAATTGAAGCTTGTTCGTCGCTTTCCGTACAATTCGGAGCCAACCATCCTGAACGTAACGTCATTTGCTGAAATACTCATTGGCTCGAAATTTCAAGCTCCAATCAACTCAAAGAAAATATTCAAAAGCTTGACAAAGATCGTGAATTATCAAAGTCTTTGGATTCTTACAAAACAATACCGTACAGAGATGTATCCACTATATTAGAATTAGATTTGCAGTTATTGAAACGGAATTGTTTTGTTCGAAATATATAATCGTAGGATCGTATCCGGGTTTTTTTACGGAATGTCAAAACAAAAACTATCATTAAACATGAGAAAGGTGCTACGTACCGTTGTGTTCGGAAGATTGTTCCGCTTCAAGATTCGATGAAGTTCATTCAGAGCTACGACCCACTTGGTTTTCTCGCTTTCCGTGTCAGCGAGCATCAGGGTGTGATTTCGCAACCCTGGTGGCTCTAGCAGTGACGTTGTGATCTGCAAGTATACGGTAATTGAGTATATGCAATTTTATATTCCTCTATACATGATTTGATTTAAAATTAAAAATAAAGTACGAACTTTTAAGCAAGGCGATATTGGCTAATTTTAATCTTATTATTATTTTCCTAACGAGGAGAAGGGAAAAATTTTCGAAAGACACCGATAGTAGTGTGGGTAGTGTCGGGGTTTTACCGGCTGAAAATCTAACCTTCCAGCCCCTTGGATCCTCAAGGATCCAACAGGGAACTAGGTTAGTATTACTTCTGGTTGGGGGGGGTCTGCCCATGTACGTCTCGTTGTCAGTCCTGTTTCTGTCTCGTCTGTCGCGTCAGGTCCGTCATGTCAGGCAGCCGTCGACGTTTTTCTGTCGCAGGATTGTCTCTGTGTAGGTGATAACTAGTTACCACCGTTCGGTCTCGTGGGCCATCACCTCGACAATGTTTCCGAGAGTGATGTATCCCACGGCCGTTTCCAGTCTATGTCTCAGTCTCGTCCAGCGGTCACATTCGAAGGACGTGTGCTCCGCGTCGTCTCGTTCGGGTCCGCAGTATTTGCAGTCCGCTGTTCGTACTTTGTTCGTGTTGTAAAGGTACTGTAAAAAGTAACCGTTTCCCGTTACTACCTGGGTGAAGCAAGAACTTCCTCCCACAAACCCCCCGTTGGGTCCACGGTCTCTGGTCCTTCATCAACCATCCCCTCCAGTTGCTGTCGTTTATTTTGTCCAGCGTTGTGGCCACGTCTGTATCGTTATGCCTCTCCGTCTTTGCCGCGTCCTGTCGTCTCGTCTGAGACAGTCCGGTAGGAGCAGGCGATCTTCGGCGCGCCCCGTCTCCATACTGTCGTCATCCCGTGACGGTATTTTTTCATCTTTAGGGCTTCTGCTCAGATCTCCGCACCGTAGGGAACGATCGAGTGGCCATCAGCATCAGCAGTCTTCGTTCCCCGGTTCTCGGTCCGTTCGTGTTCACCTTTAGACGGTTTAATGATTCTATCCTTTCGGCCGCCTTCTGGGCTGTCTCCTTCATGTGAGGCCAGAAGGTCATCGTTGTGTCCAGGGTCACCCCCAGATACTTGACTTCCCCTTCGGCTTTGATTTCGTGTGTCCCGACCTTCATCGAGAGTCTCGTCTGTATGTTTCCTTATGAGAAACACTAGTTTCATCTTTTCCGTCGCCGGTTGCAGTCCGTGCTCGGTCATTCATCGACCGATCCGTCTCATCGTCTGTTTCAATTTGTACTGCGCTAGTTCTTAAAAGCGCTCCACGATCACCGCCACCACGTCATCGGCGTATGCGATGAGGAGTACGCCAAGCGGCAGCTAGAGTCTGAGCAGACTGCCGTAGACTCTGTTCCAGAAGTCTTGTCCGAGTATGGATCCTTAGGCGACCCCCGCAGTGATTCGTCTCATGGCCTGTCCTGCAATTGTCACGTAAGTTATCCGTCTGTTTCGCAGGTAATATTCCACAACCCGGACCAGGTACGGTGTGGAATTTACCCTCTGTATGACTCCGATTATTGATGAACCCTTCCTGAAACTGAACTGCTGGTCCGAGAGGCCACCATCGGTCTTTATCGCTACTGTCAGTCTTGGTTTCACTAGTTGTTCGTATAGTTTTCCTTTCGTGTCCAATAAGCTGAGCGGCCGGTAGGCCAACGACGTGCTGGGCTCACTCTTACTCTTGTGGATAAGGACTAGCCTGGCCGCCTTCCATCGATCACTGACGGTCCCTGTCGGTAAAACACGTATAGTACAAGGCGGGACGTATCTCCGGCCTCGGATTGACTATCAGCCAGATAATCTGGACCAGTTCTCCGTCCGGTCCCGGAGCCTTACCAATCCTCTTCGCGTTGGATGCTCTCGCGAACACCTCCGCGGTGAAGATGGGGGCAGGCGGTGTCTCATCGTCGTCCGTTGCGCCCGTTCGTGTCAAGTGTGTCGGGAATAGTCCGTCGACAATCCGTCGAGCGGTTTCAGCGTCCTTAAGACGATGGGATACAAACGTTATCTCCTTCTCTCTCGCTCCGCAGCGAGCGCCGATAGCGCTGTCACCTTCGCAATTAGCTTGAGGTCTGGTGGGACCCGGGCCCTTAGTTTCCCGGTCACTATCTTGTAACCAGTTCCCCAAGGGTCCCGATCCACCTCCTCGCAGAGCTTCTTCCAGCATCGCGTCTTGCTGTCTCTGATCGCGTTTTTCAGTCTTTTCTATTCTGTCTTGTATGCATCCTGGAGGGTTTCCCTTTCGGGTCTACCACCGGTCTTCGTGACCCGTCTTCGGATTGCCAGACAGTTCTTCCGCAGTTCGACTATTTCGTCCGTTCACTAGTTTTATGACCGTTTGTTTCGTGTCTGCTGTCGTTTCAACATTGTGCTGTTGCACAGCCGCTCCGTTAGTTCAGCCAGCTCGTCTGCCAGTCTTTTCGCCCTTCGCGCGGCCTATCAGCCCTGGGGGGACATTTGTAATCGAAGCCAGGGCTGTGACCAGTTCACTCAAAAACTTTCGTACGTCGCATTCCTTCCCCAAGGAGCGCCGACTTTCTCTCGAGCTCCGCTGCGGTACAGTTCGGGGTCAGGTTGACGCTGACGTACATGACAGCGCCGGCCTTGGCCCAGACGTGTTCTTCCCTTGCAGCGCGATCGGTTATCGGAGATCGATCTGCGCCTCTTATCCAGATAGCGGCTGTCTCTGTCTCGTTCGTGGTCCAAGTCTGCAGCGTCCATTCTCTGTACGGTTCCCAAAGTATCAGTGTGTCGGCGTCGTATTCATCGGCTATCTGTGGTAGTGGCATGTCTGCTGTCCTATTTCGGTTCAGGTTTCCCTGTATTATCCTTCCAGCCTGCTTCTTGCACTGTTTCAGCGCGGCTCGAAACACCGTGCACCTCCCGTACCCCGCCTCAGCGCACAGGGCAGTTTATTTGTACAGCCCGTCGCGTAGAGTCCCGTCTCGCCGCAATTCCTGCATCTTTTCGTCCTGTCCTTTTTCGTACAGTCAGCTTTATGTGCCCGTAGCACCGGCACTTGTGGTATTTCGTTACTGTCAGTCGCTGTCGGACGCGGCGTCGCCGATCCTATCCCTATCCATCCCCGGCCAAGTAGCTCCTTGGCTTCATGCGATTCAAGGTCGCACACCGCCATGTACTGTTCGATCCGATTCGGACCAAAAATATGGACTCCGAAGTTTCTGCCTCGTTCTGTTTCTCGTTTAAGGGCATGCCCCCCGTCGCCCTCCGTCGTGACGCAATCTAGGTCCACGATATCCAGCTGCACCCTGAAGCTTATGGCCTTGACGATCCCCGCGTCTCCGACCGCAGCCTAGAACGCGCACAAAAAGCTCTCTCCGTCTGTATCTTCAAAAGTGACTCTTCTTGACCTGGACTGTATGCCAGGTTGAGGCTGTTTCCACTCGCGAAGGTCGCTTCGGCGAGGACTCCGCGATGGTCCTGGTCACCTCCCTTTTTCGTTTCGTTCGAGGCGGCTCCCGTTCTTTTGTTTCCGTTGCTGTGTTAGTGGCGTCATGTATCGTTGCCCATCCTCTAGGGGCTGTGTTGGTGCGCTTGTGTAGCTCAGCGTCGGCAGCCTCGAGTATAGTTCTTATTCCGTTTTTTACTGTCATGTTCATGTTCTTCGGTATGGCCGTTGCCTCAGCCATTTTTGTCGATGTTGTCTTCATGAGCTCCAGTAGCGAGCTTAGTCTTAATTCGTCGTACTGTTGTGTCGTGGTGTTCGTTTTTGTCTTTACCGTCCGTCCAGTCGGCGAGATTGTGTTTCTGTCACTATCGGTCGCAGGGGCGGCATAAGTGAAGCTTGCCGTGCTCCCTGCACTCGACACACTGTCCGTCCTGTTGCGTACTGAAGGGCGCAGTGTTGCCCTGTCCGTGTTGCTGTCTGTCCCGTTCGTCTCGTCCGCTCTCCTTGTCTCCATCCTCTTTTCCCCTTCCTTGCACATACCGCGGCCCACAGAATTCGTGCCACTGCCCTGTGCCGCCGGGGTTTTAATCTCATCGGAGCCAGGGGAGGATTTCCCCCCATTGGGTATTATCGCCGGAGATAATATTGAATTCAGTTTATGCATTTAATGTTTTTGTCCCTGTAAGCTAAAAGTCTCGGGGGTCGCGACTCCCCGTACCATGCCTGGAACGCAGCATGTCCCCTGAGGTCGCCTTAGAGGCCATCGGTCAGACACGAGCCGACTTCAGCCCTCCAAGGGTTCCTTGGTGCCCGCAGGTTCGTCACATCCCGAGCGAAAGGGGTTTTGCCCCCTCCCGCCACCAGGGGGATTATTATTATTATTATTGAAATAATAATTATAATTAGTGTAATTATTATAAGTATCATAATTATTATAATTATTATAATTATTATAACTAATATAATTATCATTATAATCATTATAATCATTATAATCATTATAATCATTATAATCATTATAATCATTATAATCATTATAATCATTATAATCATTATAATCATTATAATCATTATAATCATTATTATCATTATTATCATTATTATCATTATTATCATTATTATCATTATTATCATTATTATCATTATTATCATTATTATCATTATTATCATTATTATCATTATAATCATTATAATCATTATAATCATTATTATCATTATTATCATTATTATCATTATTATCATTATTATCATTATTATCATTATTATCATTATTATCATTATTATCATTATTATCATTATTATCATTATTATCATTATTATCATTATTATCATTATTATCATTATTATCATTATTATCATTATTATCATTATTATCATTATTATCATTATTATCATTATTATCATTATTATCATTATTATCATTATTATCATTATTATCATTATTATCATTATTATCATTATTATCATTATTATCATTATTATCATTATTATCATTATTATCATTATTATCATTATTATCATTATTATCATTATTATCATTATTATCATTATTATCATTATTATCATTATTATCATTATTATCATTATTATCATTATTATCATTATTATCATTATTATCATTATTATCATTATTATCATTATTATCATTATTATCATTATTATCATTATTATCATTATTATCATTATTATCATTATTATCATTATTATCATTATTATCATTATTATCATTATTATCATTATTATCATTATTATCATTATTATCATTATTATCATTATTATCATTATTATCATTATTATCATTATTATCATTATTATCATTATTATCATTATTATCATTATTATCATTATTATCATTATTATCATTATTATCATTATTATCATTATTATCATTATTATCATTATTATCATTATTATCATTATTATCATTATTATCATTATTATCATCATCATCGTTGTTGTTTTTCCGCGGGAATTCAAAACCAAATAATTGGTATCGAATCGTGGTCGAACTTCAATGAAAAATAGTCACAATATACTCGTAGTACTGGTTAACCTCGTGTAATTGTTGCAATAAAGACATAAAACATTTTTTTAATGATGAATTATCTCAAATACATGTTTCTTTCCTTTCATACGAGAAAATATGAATCATTTTACCTTCATTAAGTCTGTACCCACAACTATTCAGTAACGTAGTATTTCTAATACAATTACACTCAGATGTTGCATAATCTCGTGTACTATTGATAGACGATAATTGATGTCGGCGAGGCAAAACGTCGGTTTTTAGTGTGCTCTTGGTCGCACTCGGTGTTTTGTCATCAAAGTGTGATTTTATAAGCAGAAAGATCGATAGCGCGGGAAATACTGTCGCGGTGGAAGTGTTGGTGGAAGGAAGGAAAGCTTTTTGGTAAAGGTTTTGGAAGAAAGAGAGGTGACGGCGTGGGTTGAGTTTAAAAGTGGAAGCAAGTTGAGAGTACCAGCGAATCAACGGGGCTCGGCGACGCATGCGCCAACAACGATTCAGCCGATATCGTCGAAGACGGAGTGGCAAGGAGAGGAAGATAAAGGAAGAAGGAAGAGGCGGTGCTTAGGAACAACGTAGAAACGCCAATGAAAGGGGCCGAACCAGCCGGGCTGTCGGTAATGCACCAGGGCATCAGAGCGGAGATGAGGCGTCGAGTCGAGGTTTCCTAGATGTTGGATAAAAGGAGCGAATGAGATTCGAAAGGAAATTTCACTGCTACCGTGCCAATGTGAGCAGATGAATCGCATTATAACGGAATTAGTGGCGGAGTCGAAATCGTGGAGGATGTGTGGAATTAAAGACAAGTGCAGGTGGGAAGACGAAAAGCAGTCACTACTCAACACAATCGAGGATCGATTGTAGACGAAGAGGTAGATGGTTGGATCGAGGTAGACGAAGAAAGTGACGAGTCGTGCATGACAGATGTACTGGACGGAAACAATAATGAGTGTCAAGCGAGGTGTGGAGCGGTTCAAGTGGTGCGTAAGTGTCGAGGGGAGCGCGCGCAGCAATCTTGTTACGGACATAGAGGGGAGCGAGCGAAGGAGGCAGGATGCGCGGGAGAAAGCCAAGAAGAGGTCATGCGCAGAAGTAATGGAGGAAGAAGAGCGGCGCGAAGGCCACATAGGGCGATCGCCAGGCGTGCCGGCAGCGCTCACGGCGATACTTCGACCGAGCACCACATCGAGACGCCACCGGTGCAAAATGGCAAAGCGTCGAACGCCGTCGGCGGGGTCGGAGAGAACGATATCCGCGAGAATTAGAGGCTGATCGGAGAGAAGATGGGACCGACGGTCAAAGTAATTGAGGTACATCGAATCGGAGGAAGGACAAGCATGACACTGGCACCCATGAACATGAAACGCGAGATAATGGAAATTATAGAAGAACTGAAGGGTACCGGGATCTGGGTTGAAGACGACCTCACGGCGAGAGAAGAGAAGGTCACGGAGTGGCTGCGAACGGAAGCGGAAAAGAATGCACGAGGTAGAAAGATAATTTCGACGGGATACATGAAAATTTGTGTAAGAAATCTTTTGCTACAAAAAAACTACATTGTTGTAAGAGGGAAAAAAAAGTCATACACAAATTGATTCGGGGGGCGGGGGTTAAAATGGTGGGGGAAAACAGCAGTACGAGCGGGGACGAGATAAAGAGCCGGAGGGGTGACTTGGTGGGGATAAGAAAAAGTGCATTCAAGAATTATAGGGTGGAGGAATGGATGTACGGAATGATAATCAAAATAATTAGGCGAAATGTAAAGAAAGATGTATGGATTATCGAAGTTTATAATAATGCCGGGATTAAGAGATTTGTAACTAATCAGATTTGGGACAGGGGGGTACTGCCGAAGGGATAGGAGAACGCGAGAATTTCTTCAATACACAATGCGGGAGGTGAGAAGTTACTGAATAATTATAGGCTGGTCTCTTTACTGAACTTAAGACACAAGCTACTTACGGGCATTATGGTCGAACGATTAAGCGGATGGGCGGAAAGAAAAGGTATGTTGAGAGAAAGTCAGGCTGGTTTCAAGGAGGGGAGAGGCACGAGAGACCACATTTTTGTATTAACCAGCCTAATTAAAAACCGGCTAAAAAAAAGAACGGGGTAAGTTGTATGTGGCATTTGTGGATTTCCGGGCGGCATTCGACACGGAAGATAGGGAGAAGATGCTAGAAAACCTATGGGCAAGATGGGTTAAGGGGAAAATGTACAACATAATCAGGGGAATGTATGGTTGGACTACAAACGAGGTTATTGCAGGAGATGGCATTTTGGAGCGTTTTGAGGACGTGCGGGGTAAGGCTGCCCACTTAGCCCGCTTAGCCCGCTGTTGTCCAGCCTGGTGTTGGATGACGTGAACAGGAATTGAGAAAGAAAAAACGATGATGTTCCGCTCGCTGAAAGAATTCGTGACCAAGGCAAAGATGGAAGTAAATGTGAGGAAAACAAAAACAGGTATTGAAGGGTACGTGAAAATGACGCTGGGAGAGGCAAAAAATACTCACAAGTAGATTTGGAATCTGGAAGCGGATATACGCAGCATGGAGGTCAAGACGTGGAGGCGGGCGGGGAATCACATTTTGAAAATATTGAAGATGGAAAAAGAGAGGTGGCTGAAAATTTGTCTGCAGGAGAAAATCGGGGGAATTGGAGATGGAAATCCGTCAAAACGGAGGGGAGATTTGATGAAGGCGAGAAGGGAGGTAGGAGGCGGGCGCACGTTCAATTTGTTAAGGGCATCAGCTGTAAGAGTGGGGGGTGGATGGGAAAAATGTATGAAAAAGGGGCCCGAAAAGAAAAAGGGGCAGAGTGAATCGGATTGGGTCAGAGTAAATAGATCTGCATGCAACGAAAAGTACGGAAGAATAAAGGATAGAGTGGGGCGAGAGAGATACTGGAATGTGAAAGATATAAGGGAAGACCGAAGGAACAGTGGGTCAGACTAAGATGTGGGATATATTGGGAAAGCGGGAAAGGTTCCTAAAAATTGGAAATATAGTGTTGGCGGAATGGAGGAGAAAGACCTGGACCCCATCTGGCGATGCTAGGGAGCTGGAGAAGGAATTAATAAACGATAGGTAGATGGCGTAGAAAAGTGGAGAAACGACAGGGTAGGGGAGAAGCCGGATCGATGAACGGACGAAATTCTTAAAGGGACTATCAGGGTGAAGCTGTGTGAATACGTGAGGGCCTGAACCAGGTTGGCCAGTTCAAGAACGAGAACGGGAACCAAAGCGAATGAGGACTGACTCATAGGAAAGCAAGGAAAATAACAATCGTGAGTGTGAAGGGAAAAGCGAAACAGTTGGAAGGAGGTGTGGATTCGAGGTCACAAAGTATGAGTGCGAATAAGCTGAGGTAAAAGGGTGCCAAAGAAGGCCGAACGCGCTGCGTATCGTTACCCTTAACTTCGTTAGAATACAATTGAGATTAGCGGTAAAACACCCGGTACCATTAGTTCCTAAGGCTGAGAGTTGTAAAAAAAGAGCGATGTCGCTGAACACTTTGAATAAATCGATCTTCTATCTATCTATAGACGATAATTTTCTCACCCTAAATATACATGGAATGTCCTTCTTCGTGGCGTGTATGACGTCGGAGTCGCGAACGCAACTAACACTGAATTCTTCATCCCGCATGTCGAGCACTTGTGAGACGTAGACCGAAGGCAATGCGTTACGATCGGGTGATATATCGTACAAAAAGAGTTTGAAGTCGCAAACAACGACGAATTGACGCACCCAGCCTTTCTTTACACCACCCATTTTCGGTACTTTAACGTAACCTTCGTAAGCCGTACCGATTCCTCTCGTTGGATCGATACCCAGTGGTCGTTTTGCTGTGGGCGTAAATTAATTTTTTTTTTCGTTAATTCTGGCTCCATCATAGGAGGAATCTGTGCAGTATCGCAAAATTTGAAGGAAGGAGTTCGCAAAATCTACCTCAAAGATTTAATTATTTTTCTGCATTCACGGTTGTGCAATTATTTTCAAATATTTAAAATAACAAGTAGTCGGAATGTTCATATTGTGCCACAATCGTAACGGCGGTTGACTTGGTAATAAACTTTTTCATGTTAATATTTTCCGCGATTCCTCCTAGTCGGTACTCATATAGATTTATAAAAGTTCAAAGTCTTTTCATACGTCTACAAATTTTCGTGCGTTTCAGAAAATGTTTCGCAATTAAAAAAATATTAAACTCAGAAAGCTCGAATTCTTCTAAACCCCGATCTCTTCTACCAATCTTCACCAAGTTCGATGTATAATACGGCTCAATAATGAGACTCCATACCTGTATCGAATTCGGTTGGAATTGGTCGAAGTTGACGTTATTAACAGAAAAACATAAATTGTTTTCCTAAACAATTTATGAACATTAAACGTTCTATAAAATCTCAACTTCAAACAACATTGAACATTTTTTTTAATTTGTAACCAATTATTTAGATCGATATCTCAAAATTCGCAAAAACTAAAGCTATAACCCACATTTTTTGGTAATTTGAAAATCTATAAAATTTGATTGGCTGCCTTGGTTGTAAAAAATAACGATAGAGAGATGATGAGGCTCCACATGTGTGCACAAATTCAAGCACTGTAGCTCGAACCGTGCTCGAGTTATATACGTTTGATTTTTGTGGGGTCATTACAGATTCAAACACAGACACACGGAAATACAGCCAGAAATTTTCCCCAATGTATCTTCTGGACGTCTTGGCACATTTTGAACATTTTTATAAGATAATGCCCATATAAATTCCGTTCACCATTACATAGCTTCCCCGTAGCTTTTCTGCTTTAAAAAAAAAAAAAAAAAAAAAAAATTTAAATTTCTACGATCAAAATTTGAAAAAACGTTATTTCACGTTGACAAATTAGCTTGCTTGCGAAAGTTATTTTCACATTTTTCATAAACTATTTGTGCTTTCAATGCTTGTTATAATTTTGATTGGACGTACTACTCAAGAGCTACATTCTTGAATTTTTCAAATTTTTTGCTACGATAATTTAGATATTAGCCCTCTGATAACGACTTTGAGAGGAAATATCTCGTGACTGGAGGGTTCAAATGAAAAGCTCCTGGAACATTACTCGATGCATTTTATAAGACCCATTCAACGACATCTTGCTCGACGGGGTGGGGAGAAAAAAATAATCGAGTACACTTCTAAATCTGCGGAATGGGAGTAAAAAAAAAACTTTTTTTTTTCCAGGAATCTTAAAATCATCGGTTTTCTTCATCAATCTACGTCTGCATACCAAATTTTATCTCAATAGGTAAGTAAATGAGAAAATGAGAGGGCTATTGCATGCAGACAGACGAATAAATGGCCTGACCAAATTATAAGGATTCTTAGATTGCTACAGAACCTCAAATGACCGACTGATCGAAATGAGTAACGGAGATTGTGAAAACTTACTTTTATCGTGGGGTACGGGGCACATCGGTGGCACTTTATCGCAGCAAGGCATGTGACAAGCGAAACCGCAAACCTCGCAAACGACGCCCTGCCTCGTCAAACCGACCATCAATGAGGTACAGTGGTTACACTTGGTCGGGGCTGAGAAGGTTCGCACGAGAAACTGATGTGACTTTGGTTTCGGTTGTAAACTAGTTTGTCCATGCGAGCCGGATGATTTGTTCAATAATTCATGTGAAAGTGGCGACGTTGGGTCCTGAAAATCGTCATTGAATAAACATTAATTCATTAAATGTTTGTCAAAAAATAACATTTTTTAAACAATCTTTTATTTTTTTTATCAATGTAACAACCATCGATTATTCTTAACGGCGTGTAATGAATCAATTATTCGAGTTCAAACTTCTTATATTAGAATATTTTAAAACAAAATGACTAAGAATAAGCTACGAGGGAACCAGAATTGATGAAGATAATTTAACTATCAATCATGTGATAACCGCTTCTGAACGTTTTGGCATTTTATGAACACGTCGACATGAAAATCTCTATATGAATTTTCTTAACGTCACAGAGCTTATTCTGTGAAAAAATTGAATCATCGAAAATACGTGAAAATATACATAAATATTTGAATGTAACATATAAGAGCAAAAAATTTGAAGATAAAAAAGCGTAAATGTAAAAATTGAGAATAGAAAACTGCGTATAGTGTGTGCATCGAAGTTCAATTTGGTCAAATGCAATTTTTCTTTATTTTCGCGGTGAAAAAATGAATAAATATGAAACAGGGCCATAACTTTGGACGTTCCAGAAATATTTCACTTTCCGATTGTTTTGACAAGTTGGATATCGAAAAAGTTATATTAATGAATAATTGAAAATTCGAAAAATGTCTCTGCCTCAAAGCAATTTGATAATGTTACGTGGCCCAAGGTTATTTATTTTCCTTTGCCCTACGATACATGGATAATGATGATGATAATAATAATAATAATGATAATAATGATAATAATGATAATAATAATAACAATAATAACAATAATAATAATAATAATAATAATAATAATAATAATAATAATAATAATAATAATAATAATAATAATAATAATAATAATAATAATAATAATAATAATAATAATAATAATAATAATAATAATAATAATAATAATAATAATAATAATAATAATAATAATAATAATAATAATAATAATAATAATAATAATAATAATAATAATAATAATAATAAACACTTACAATGCTTAATTCAGAGAGATTACTCTTACTACTCGCGATGCTTGGAGCCCGGTTGTCCTCGATGTCACCCTCGACACTATCGACGCTCCCGTGACGCGTGCTACTTGCTGTTTCCTTCAAGAAATGCTCCAAATACGACATTTGTGACGTAGGACGTTCCAAGACTGAAATATTGTTTTAATAAACAGCAAAGGATTAGGGAAAAAAAATGATTCAACGCCAATCTTACTGAGATTTTTTTTTAGGCTTCTGAGATTCACGAAGAGTCGATCAATGTCTATATTACATATTCGAAGAATATTAAAGCAGTATTCCTTTTTGCGATTGAATTAATCGATTTTTTTTCCGACACTTGTTCCAGAAGCCGAAGAATAAGTAGATGAAATGATTTTTCAAAAACTTTCAAAATTTCACCAATTATATTTTACGCCAAGCTTCCGGCATTTCAACTTCAAACTTTCAACGCGTTTTTTTTCCCGAAACTAAGTTTCTACGATTGGTTCCAACGATATGTGGAAAACTAATGGACAGATTCTGTAAATGTAGATTTTTAAATAGATCAAAGACGTGGATTTTAATGAAGTGAAGCGTAAAAGAGTTTAGACAAAAATGACACCACATGTGATAAACATTGCCATTTTCAATCCTGTGGCAATCTTCGTATGATTTTAGTTCATCCAATAATGGCAAGTTATCCGAACTATTTAATCTTGTTACGATTCAAAATTGTTTTTCACATATCTGATTATTACGAATGAAGATATCATGGGAGTCGTGGGAAAGGAATAAATTAAATGTCGTACCAAGGTAATTCGGAAAAGTTACGATAATTTTCCTCAAAAACTGACCCCTGCTCATTTGAAAGACCAATAAATATGTAATAAAATTAACGAGTTTTCAGATTATATTATTCGTATAACATTTTTTTCGTTTCTTCGAAAACCTGTTTGGACATCGAAAAAGGAATACCGCTTCGATGGCGTCTCTGTAGCACAAGTATTCAACTCTTCTACGCATAACCCTTACAAAAGGAGGCCGGCACATTAATTTATCACACCAAATTTGTCATTATTATATAATAGACCCATTTAATTTGTAATGGTAAAAATATAATTATTGTGGTCAGCACGAAAGTGTATTAACGTGAAACGATTAACCAAACGCAAACTCAAGCGATTTTTGTAACTCGAAATCACTGAAATTCTACATAGACCTTACAAAACACTCCGATGAACATCATGCAACTATGCCAATTTCTACGGTATTGAGAGAGCAAGCGAACATGGGTAAAAAATAAAGAAAGAAAAATCGCACATGGTAAAGATTTTTCAGTATTGAGTGTGATGACCGCGCACACGCACATAAAAATACACACGCACAGTCGCGGGAGTTACGTATACGTATACATTAGGGTGGTTCTTATTTGGGTCATTTTTTAAATGTGATTGGGGACCGGTGTCAGTCAATAGCAAAAAAAAAAAAAAAAATGTTTGAGCCTAGTTTAAACCTCTTGGTACTTATATAAAAATGACCCATACATGTGTCATATTTTTTTCCTGAAAGTAGGGTTTATACCCGTGAATTCCATATAGTATTGGATTTTTTCAAGAATAATTAGTCCTCCCACTAATATAATTACCGGGATGGAGAAAAATTGCGTGTATTTTAAACGGGAAACTTTACCTGCTTCTCGGGCGGTGAAGGAGTTGGACTAAGAGGTTCAAACTAGGCTCAACATTTTTTTTTTTTTTTGCTATTGATTGATACCACTCTCCAATCACATTTCAAACTGACTCAAATAAGAATCACCCTAGTTTACATATGGGGCAAAATTTACCAATTCACCGAACTGAAAACCTATCCCCCGATGTGGACGATGATTTTTTTTTAGTATCCTTTGGATCCTACGACCTCACTAATTTTTTTTTTCTCACCATATTCTCACCATATTATTTTTATCAAGAGGTAACTGCTATTTGTCCCCTTTTGATTTGGATGAAATTTTTTTCCCGGATACTCTATTAAAATTGAAGAACTTTTTTCATAAAATTGGAGTGGGCAGCGGATTCCTAATATTTTTATTTATTTTTTTTAATTTTGCAAAAATTTGAGTTTTTTCCGAAATTTGAATGTATGATAATGGTTTTCCATCTAAAAAAAGAAAAGAAAAATGAAACCTATCTTGCAAAAAAACGATATTCCGATTATTTCGATAGAAAATCGATAGGAAATAGGAGTTACGTCCTGATGATAGATAACAATTAATTCATACTCAAAAATCGATTTTCCATCGAAGTAATCGAAATATCGATTTTTTTGCCAGATAGATTTCATTTTTCTTTTCTTTTTGTAGATGGGAAACCTCTATCATATATCCAAATTTCGGAAAAAATTGAATTTTTGCAAAATTTCGAAAAAATAAATAAAAATATTAGGAAACCGCTGCCCACTCCAATTTCATGAAAAAAGTTCTTCAATTCCAATAGAGTATCCGGGAAATAAATTTCATCCATATAAAGAGGGGACAAATAGCAGTTACCTCTTGATAAAAATTAAATGGTGGGGAGAGGGGAGGGAAAGGAGGGGTCCGCAAAATCTAAAAAAAAATTAGTGAGGTCATGGGATCCAAAGGATACTAAAAAAAAAAAAAATCATCGTCCACATCGGGGGACAGGAGGGTTTCAGTTCGTTGAATTGGGAAATTTTTCCCCATATACATATAAATATGATGCCTGTCATCGAATATAGACGAATTTCTCGGTACTTAAAAAACTTTCGAAACGAGAAAATTTTCTACGCTTATGGGTCTTTTGGGTGGTCGTTTTATTTTGTTCTGTTATTTTTTGCCTTATTCGAGGTAGTGCGGAGCCCAACTTCGCACTACCTGGTGTGGGGTCGGTGGATGTCGAATTTCAAAGTATCACGTAACCACGAAAATATGTCCGAATATATGAGGAATCTGTGAAGGCTCGTGGATGATAAAATTATGAAGAAAAAAAATAATAAAAAAAAAAAAATAATTATAATAGAATATATAATACATGAAAATAATGAATATTGTGCAAAATATTGAGATAATTTAGAAACTTTTCGAGATTAAATTGTAATCGAACGGTGCGCATTAAATTTGACGAAAGGTATGAGATAAGGGCTACTCGCACAAGCTCAGCATGTAGTCTAAAAAAGCCAGCTTGTTGTTTGTTTGTTAATTATCAAAAGGATAAAAATAAATAAAAAAATATATAAATAATAATAATAATGAAGTAATAATAATAATACAAGTCGCACTCCCTCGCAAAATTATAAATTTACCAGGCGACGAGACGTTGGCAACGACATTGCGATTGATGATCGAGTTGACCGTAGCAAATCTAGTTAATAAGCGACATGTGGCGATGCGGGGAGCACGCATTACTGGTAAGGGCGATGACAGCTGGTTCACGATGATACGACGGGGTTTGGTTGTGACGATGTTCGAAGTTTTGCTTGACGTTTTGTAGATAGGTAGAACAGCTGTCACAAATACAGTTTGATGATGAGCAATAAGAGGCCCCACACGCAGCTCGTTGCCCCAATAAACAGAGGCACTTTGTAGTCTAGAAATCAGAATTGCATACCGTACCGAGACATCGGGTTACTTATGCTGGTATCCCCGTTAAAACAATCGCAACATTTTTTTTTCTTCTCCATGTTTCATTTTTCATTCATCACTAAAATCGTTGAACCACGGAACGATGGAACGTCAATGTAACGCATCAAATATTTATCTGCCTCTCACCCTAACATTGCCAAATAGAATTGCGGTAATTGAGGAGCTTTCAACGAGAAGGCGACAAGCGCCTCGAAAATACGGATAAATATTGTTCAAGCGGTGACGTCACGATGAAAAATCGTAATTTCGAATTTGCAATATTAAAAAATACCACTCGAGAGATATTAAGAAATGAATATTAGTCTTCATTTACAATTTTTACGAAATCTTCATATTTTAAAAATTAAAAAATAAAAACTGCATAATTTTCGCATTGAAAAATCCATGTTTTCACATACTTAAATTACTGTTGAAAATTCGTTTTTCATCGTAACAACGAAATTTTTGTACACAATTACTCGGGAGGCTCTAGCGGTGAACACAGTAGAAAAACATTATGCAAAAGTTTATTATTAATTAATGTTAATCTAATCCGAATGAAAAACGATGTTTTTCGAGCTTCGCATCAAATAAGTGTCGACGGAAGTTTCGTTCTGAAAAGAATTTCCACCTCACCCATTAATATCAGTGTATTTTCGAACTTTTTGAAAAGTTTCAGCTTTGTAACATCTTTCTTATGAAAAAAAACCCCTGGGTCGAACAAGAACGCGCGGCGCGTTGCGAATGCGGTTCTCGGGAACGCCAGTGTGCGCGTAAGGTTAATTCGGCGAAAAAGAAGCGTGTTTTTAAGATTTTTTTCTGGCGATAAAAATATTGTAAATTTATTCAATCAATTTCCATATAATAATACAACATTTAAACAATATTTCTCTAAATTTTCATTTCAAAATATTGAAAATTAAGCGGGCGACAGCGAATATCCGGAGGCGCCTCGGAAAAGTCCGTGGTCACGATAACGCAAGATCTGCTGGACCAATCGTTTTTGAATTTTGCACACTACTTCTTCACATAATTCACCAGGTATTGTCGAGAGCTTTTTTTTTTTATTAATTATTAATTTTACAGCAAGAAATTACCTGATTTTTATAGCGAAAATCGGGTTTTTTGCTTCCATGTGGTACGAAAAAATCGAAAAAAAAAAAATCCCCTCGTAATTACCTCGAGAAACATCTCCTTTAACGAATGCATTTTCATTTTTTTGTTTCAGATGATTCTTTTGCGAGTTATGATGAACACCGCGAAGCAACTTTTTTTCGAGGCGCCTCCGTAGATTCACTGTCACCCGCTTAATTTTCAATATTTCGGAATGATAATTTAGGAAAATATTGTTCAAATGTTGTATTATTATATGGAAATTAATTGAATAAATTTACGCTATTTGTATCGCCAGAAAAAAAATCTTGAAACATGCTTCTTTTTCGCCGAATTAACCTTACCCCCCCCCTTAACGTGCACGATTTACGATTCGATTCCATCCGTTGATTCAGAAGAACGACAGCGAACACAAACCGAGTAATGCTTCGAACGGACCTGGAATTCGATTACTCAATAAATGTGGCATTATTCAAGAATGCTACATATTTCATGTGTAAAAAAAAATTATGCGTCTCCAAAAAAATTCGAAATTTATTTCCGTCGTGAGAATCTAATCTACGGTTTATCTCCTAAATTCGTTATTGTTTAAAAAAAATTGCTTTACTGAATCTGTTTTCTCCTATAATCAGCTAAGGCGGTATATCTAGCGAAAAAATCGTTTTTTTTTTTTTTTTGCATTTTCGGAAAGAATACCCATTCAAAAATATTTCCTGAAGAACTCATTAAGGAATTCCAAGAATTGTCCGAGTTATCGCTTATTAAAAACTTTGAATGCGTTCATCATGAAACTACATTTTGAAATCGGTGGACAAGATTTCTCGAGAAATACTTGACCGATTTTGTTGAAATTTAGATGGCGTTCGTGTAAAAGTATTTTCTAGAGCTTAAAAGGAGCTTTATCGAAAGAAAATTCAGTTTCCGTTTTATTGTTAAAAACTAATGAAAAATTGGGCCAAAAATCTCACAAAATGTCACCTACCATTGACAAAAAAAAAAAAAAAATTTTTAAAAATTTTTTTTTAAAATGAATCAACCAATTGGGAATCAATTGGGAAATATTGTGCCTAATTCAATTTAAAAAAAACCGCCAGAAGAAGCACGATAACTCCGCTATTTTTTTTATGTGTTTGATTTTAAATTATATGGAAGCTTCTTAAAAAAATGCACTGAACACTTGAAGAAAAATCGTCAATATCTTTATTCCTTTACTCAGGAAAAATTATTGAGTTTTAGGGTCGTCACGCTAGATATAACTCCTTAACACGGAGGAGCTGAAATCAACATTGCAGTCTTTGTAAAGGAGCGATTGTTTTAGTTGATTTATACAGGAAATGTTTCCAATTGAATTTGAAAATTAACAACATCGGATATATTTTTCTGTGCGGTCATCAGCATCACTTTCATAACTCGTTGAACTTCTTGTTCGTCTTAATTTCGTCCGATTTGACTATTAAGGCAGGATTCTACTTTGAAACTTTGAAAAAAAAAAAATTTTTGATTTTTTTAAACATTTTTTGGATGAAAACACCCACCTGGAACACGTCGAAGGCATATTATATGGCCCAGGCATCGCTGATTGAGGGTAAGATAATTTTTTCTACGATTTATCACTCACCAAAACTTTAAACGCGTTTTTCTCGAAACGACATTTTCAAGTACCGTGGTCGTGATAACTCAAAAAGTACTGAACCGATCCTTATGAAATTTGAAACACATATTCTATATGTTTGTACCAACCGACCTAACTACAATCAACTTAAAATTTTGATTGGAACTATTTTTTTATTGCAAAAAAAGACCCAAAAAAAAACGCATTTTTTTTTTTTGTATTTTAGCCGCCGTTTTGTTAATTTTGCACGTATATAAAATATTCCAGTTAGGTCGGTTCCTGAAGACATACTGAACATGAAACTATTTGATTTTTTTGTTTCAGACTATCCGTCGGGAAGATTTCACGACCACGGCAACGGTACCTTCTTTTCGAGGCGTTGGCTTTAAACATATTTTTACGTGTACAAAAAATGGATAAAATACATTTGAAAATTTTTTTTTATGTACTCAAAGAGTGTATTTATCGAACATTTTAAACCCCATATCGATATCTTTAATAGAATTCTCAGAAAAAATTCACGAAACTAGCGTTTTTTTTTCATGGTTTCAAAGTAGAATCCTGCCTTAAATGAATTTACAGAGAAATACAAACATATTCGTATATCATTAATTAATACTGCCCGTTCGGCGCTGAATGCTTAAAACAGCAGATTAGACACCGTTCAAGGGGGCACATCTGTGTAGATTGCCGGAAAAGTAGGTGAATTTTGGGAATTTTTATCTCAGAAACTATTCGTCCGAATGAATTCAAGTTGGTTTTGTTTGAAAGTATATACATTGAGGTATGTTGACGATTTTTTATACAAATCTATAGCGAGTTCTCAAACTTCAAACGCGTTTATCTCGAAACACGCTTTTCAAAGTTGGTTCCCACTTTTTTTTAGATAACGGATTGACCGATTCCTTTAAAATTTGGACACAATATGCACGGATAGGTAATGAAGTTCGGCACGTATAATTTTTTTTTAAACTAATTTATTTATTTTTTTATCAACCAAAAAAGTTCGTAAATTGAGGTTAAAAAGTGAATTTCAATTTCAATCAAGCGACATTTTGTGAAGAAAAAAAATAATCCTACGTGCCGAACACCTCAAGACCCTGCACTTTAAGAATCTTCTTCAAATTTTTGTTTCAGACCAACCGACCCCGAGAAAAAGTGGGAACTGCAAACCGTGCCGTCGACAAAGTTGTTTCACGCCGGCCAGAATAACAGCGCTCCCATTCGCTATATATTTATATAAAAAATCGTCAACATAACCTCAATGTATATGGGGTATTCCTGGGAATTTCGGCAACTTCGGACAGTTGGGTCGAAATTTTTGCCCCCCAATTTTTTTCATTAATATGTGTTCAAAATCAAGAGACACCTATTTCGGCGTTTTTTATTTTGAGCCCCCACTTTTGAAATACAGTCAAATGAAGTTTTTGAAGTATTGACCACATTCGGTCATTCAAATCGATATATCTCAGCAACGGTTAGTGATAACTCAAAAAACCATCAGTGTTTTTTTTTCGTTTTTGAACGCTTTATACATTGAAAACATTGACGATTATGTTGCACAAATTCAACAATTATTTATAAACAATTCAAAATTAAAAATGAAATACAACAAAAAATGTACCCTTAATTTTTAAAATGTATTTTTTTTAAAATTCCTTGAACAAAAACGAAAATTTAGCCACTTTAAACTTTTTGGGCCGACGCTTCGTTCGGGAGTTATAGATTTTTCTCTCTCTTTATAAGTTATAAGAATATATATCGTTATAAAGAATAAAAGCTATAAATTTCGAACGAAACGTCGGCCCAAGTCCGGCCGGGTCTCAAAATTTTTCTTTTCGTCCAAGGAATTTGAAAAAAAATCAATTTCAATCATTATGGGTACTTTTTTCTTCATGCAATTTTTTACTAATAAAATACGTATATTTACCGGTTTTTTATGACAAAAAAAGCTATAACTTTCGAATGAAACGTCGGCCCAAGTCCGGCCGGGTCTCAAAATTTTTCTTTTCGTCCAAGGAATTCGAAAAAAAATCAATTTCAATAATTAAGGGTACTTTTTTTTTCATGCAAATTTTTACTCATAAAATACGTAAATTTACGGGTTTTTTGTGACAAAAAAATCTATAACTTCCGAACGAAGCGTCGGCCCAAAAAGTTCAAGGTGGCTAAATTTTCGTTTTTGTTCAAGGAATTAAAAAAAAAATACATTTCAAAAATTAAGGGTACATTTTTTGTTGTATTTCATTTTTAATTTTGAATTGTTTATAAATAATTGTTGAATTTGTGCAACATAATCGTTAATGTTTTCAATGTATAAAGCGTTCAAAAACGAAAAAAAAACACCCGTGGTTTTTCGAGTTATCACTAACCGTTGCTGAGATATATCGATTTGAATGACCGAATGTGGTCAATACTTCAAAAACTTCATTTGACTGTATTTCAAAAGTGGGGGCTCAAAATAAAAAACGCCGAAATAGGTGTCTCTTTATTTTGAACACATATTAATGAAAAAAATTGGGGGGCAAAAATTTTGACCCAACTGTCCGAAGTTGCCGAAATTCCCAGGAATACCCCATATACTTTCAAATAAAACCAACTCGAATTAAATCGGACGAATAGTTTTTGAGATAATAATTCCCAAAATTCACCGACTTTTCCGGCAATCTACACAGATGTACCCCCTTAACGGAATGGAAATGTATTTTATTCGTAAAATGAGCTTATGATAACCACGAAGTACTCCTCAATTTGTCCAATGAGACAGCGGTCGACAGCAAAAAATCAGAATAAAGATAACAATTGTTCATATCGACATAAATGTTTACACCATCACCACTGCATGCACAACTACTACCGTGAAAGTATTTTTATGTCGCCGATAGACAATTTACAAGCGAGTCGTGTGAATAGCAATGATTCGTAAATGATTTTGACAAGTAAGTTTATCCGCGAAATGTTGTTGAGGAATGGAAAAACCGAAAAACTTTCCATCCACAGATTGATTTTCGTTTAAATGTTTAATTTAGACGTATGCATTTTTCTTTTATCATTTATCAACTCAACGATCCATGTGAATAATTGTTATCAATAACAATTCGGTCACTTGGAAAAGTTTGAATGATCATTCAGAAATTTTCAACGATAAAACGTTTCACGTCTTTCAAGAGTTCTGAAAACAATATTTAACATTCTCAAGTAATTAATCTCCAATTAGTTATTAGCTTTTTCGAAATAAAAAAAACGTTTCCGGACCTTATTTCTTCTAGGCTTTTTTTTGTACTTCAAATATTGTCATAATTGCAATTTTTTAAATCAGGGACGGTTCGAAACTCCGAACGTTAAAATGTTCGACGGTTTGAGGGTTGAAAGATGCAAATATCTCGACCGCTCGATTTTACGACAAATAGGATTTTCGAATTTCGAAAAAATCGACGAGACGACATCGCGACGATTCGAAACTTCGAACAAGCGAAAATGAACGAAAAAAAATAAAAATAATAAATAATACGACAAAAAAGATGCTTGTGGAAATCAAAGGACTGGATAACCTCTCATATAAATGAAATGTTTCTCCGTTCGATTGTACTTATCCGGTACATCGATATTCGATACACAGAATTTAAAAAAAATTGGAAATGCAAGTTCAAACGGACAATTCGACTGAAAAGCTGCTTGTGAACGTACTTTTTGCATATCCATTGCCCTAACACGTCGGAAACGACGAAATTTCAACGCATTCGTTCATTTTTATTTTTTTTTTTTTTTTTTTTTGAATGTACGATGCATAAACGAAGAATAAAAAACTAGCCGAGGAAAATGCGAACGCTCGGCTGTGTTGAAAATACAACGGTAACTTGCAGGCCCATTCAGTGCATACGAAGAGATTCGCAACGAGATCGTCGCCCACTTTCAAACGTTCGTTAACTCGATATATGGGGCAAAATTTCCCAATTCATCGAAGCGAAACCCTCATATCCCCCGATGTGGACGATGATTTTTTCTTTTTTTAGTATCCTTTGGATCCTACGACCTCACTAATTTTTTTTTTTCTCACCATATTCTCACCATATTATTTTTATCAAGAGGTAACTGCTATTTGTCCCCTTTTTATTTGGATGAAATTTTTTTCCCGGATACTCTATTGAAATTGAAGAATTTTTTTCATAATATTGGAGTAGGCAGCGAATTACCAATATTTTTATTTTTTTTTTTTTGCAAAAATTCGATTTTTTTCGAAATTTGAATGTATGATAATGGTTTTCCATCTAAAAAAAAGAAAAGAAAAATAAAATCTATCTTGCAAAAAATCGATATTCCGATTATTTCGATAGAAAATCGATGGGAAATATCGAAAGAAAATCAGGAGTCACCTCCTGATGATAGCAACAATTAATTCATACTCAAAAATCGATTTTCCATCGAAATAATCGAAATATCGATTTTTTGCCAGACAGATTTCATTTTTCTTTTCTTTTTCTAGATGGGAAACCATCATCATATATCCAAATTTCGGAAAAAATTGAATTTTTGCAAAATTTCGAAAAAATAAATAAAAATATTAGGAACCCGCTGCCTACTCCAATTTTATGAAAAAAGTTCGTCAATTTCCATAGAGTATTCGGGAAAAAAATTTAATCCAAACAAAAAGGGGACAAATAGCAGTTACCTCTTGATAAAAATAAAATGATGGGGGGTGGGAAGGGAAAGGACGGGTCTAAAAAATCTAAAAAAAAATTAGTGAGGATCCAAAGGATACTACTAAAAAAAAAATCATCGTCCACATCGGGGAACAGGAGGTTTTCAGTTCGGTGAATTGGGAAATTTTGCCCCATATACATAATTTCGTAGTGCTTGTGAAAAAAAAAAAAAAAAATCGCAAACGCGGCGAAAATTGACGTTATCGTGCGTTGCGAAACTCCGAACTACAAAAAAAACTACTCTTACCCAAACTGACGCGTGTGATGAAAGATAGGTAAAAGCAGAAAAAAAAAAAAAAAAACAAACCAACTCTCTACCTTCCACATTAGCCAGCCAGTGAAATCTATTAATTCCGAGATAAAACAAAGAACATTTATCCCGACTCGTGTATCAAAGTTCGTGTATAAAACTTCGATGATTCATCATAAATTCGGTAATATCGAACATTCCACCAAATGTAACGAAATAAATTTGTAACAGTACGGTGTTGATTGTACTTACAACCCTCACCGGAGTCCAAACTCGTCTGCAACTCTTTGATCTGTAGCTCTTTTCTCTTTATGTCGTGGGACATCAAATCCACCCGTTGTCTAAAGTCACGGAGTTCCCTAAAAAGTAACATCATTGAGTACAAGCAAAATTTCTCAATCAACGGATCATTGCAGGGTTATTTGGATAAAATAAAAATTTTGCTTAAAATTAATAATTCGAACAAACTGCAGGGATAAGTAAAAATTTCGTTTTCAAACTCTGAACGCATTGCTTTTGGAACGATTTTCTTTTGCACGGTGTCAAGCCCCTCAAAGAGAAGTTATTGAGCTATCAGTCTTGAATTTAACCACTTGCATTGTTTACGTCATTCCTCGAAAGCGGTGTGAAAATAAAGATCCATTCCTTATTTTGAAAAGTTTAATTTCTTTAAATAAAAAAAAACTGTCGGAAAAATCGGTCGAACTTGACACTCAATTAAAAAAATGTCCACGAGTTCGTTAATTTTCTCTGGAAGATGAATCTTGTACGTTCATTAATAATCTTTAAAATTTTCTTGTTTCCGCGAATTTTAGAGAACCTTTTTATGTTTGTATTGATCTTACTTGTTAGAAAAACAAATCAGGGTGTTCCTTAAAATGAACACCCTTAAAATGTATACGATGATGAATGATGTTTCTTAAAATGTTTAACTATAAAGATTTTGCTGGTAATATAAAGTTAAGAAACGTCATATAATTTTAAGAAAAGATTCACTTGAAAAGTTTTAAAATTTTATTAAACTCCGAATTGTTCGCACAATTATGCCGATTGTGTACGTACTTTTGAGCGGCAATTAAGTCGGATCTAGTTTTCGTAAGCTCTTCGGATATTGCTTGTTTAGCTTGTATCTCGCTCTGGAGCGAGCTCTGCAGATTGAGAAGCTCCATTTTATCCAATTTTTGAGATCGACGGTTTCGCCAGTTCTTGTCGGTAATCGTCGAACTGCTGCCCGCGCCTCCTACACCGCCCGTGTGCTTTAAAAACTCCAGCTCCTCCGTCATTTTCGTAGCTAGTGCCTGGACAATGGTTAAATTTTATTTAAAAAAATTTTCGCGACATTTTTTTTCAGCCAATCACGATATGAAGTTTCATACGCAAGAAAGCTGCGTCCGTATGGTAACTCTGACAACTAATGTTATTTATATCTTAATATTTAGGGGGGGTGTAAGGTTAATTCGGCGAAAAAGAAGCATGTTTTTAAGATTTTTTCCTGGCGATACAAATCGTGTGAATTTATTCAATCAATTTCCATATAATAATACATTTAAACAATATTTTTCTAAATTTTCATTGCAAAATATTGAAAATTAAGCGAGTGACAGCGAATATCCGGAGTTGCCTCGAAAAAGTCCGTGTTCACGATAACGCAAAATCTACTGGACCAATCGTTTTTAAATTTTGCACACTACATTTTCACATAATCCACCAGGTATTGTCGAGAGCTTTTTTTTTTTTTTATTAATTATTAATTTTACAGCAAGAAATTATCTGATTTTTATAGCGAAAATCGGTTTTTTTGCTTCCGTGTGGTACGAAAAAATCGAAAAGAAAAAATCCCCTCGTAATTACCTCGAGAAACATCTCCTTTAACGAATGCATTTTGATTTTTTTGTTTCAGATGATTCTTTTGCGAGTTATGATGAACACCGGAAAGCAACTTTTTTTCGAGGCGCCTCCGGAGATTCACTGTCACCCGCTTAATTTTCAATATTTTGGAATGATAATTTAGGAAAATATTGTTCAAATGTTGTATTATTATATGAAAATTAATTGAATAAATTTACGCTATTTGTATCGCCAGAAAAAAAATCTTGAAACATGCTTCTTTTTTGCCGAATTAACCCTCCCCCCCCCCCCCCCCCCCCAATCTTTAATGAAATATACACATAGTTGAGTACTAGATTTCGATAAATGTCAATAAAATGTAAATAAATGTGATGTAAAAATTTGATCGAACGAATCGTGGTGCGACAGGTTAAGTATAAGCAATGCGAAAATTATCATTCAAATCCTAGAATTTGCAATTAGTAATTGGATCAAATCGATGAGTTTCTTTTAAAAATATTTTTATTATATTTTTTCAAAATATTAATGATAATAAATGAATAAATAAACATAAATAAAAATGATCTTATTAAATCAAATATTTGTACATTAATTTTAAACGTTGATAAAGCATAAAAATATTGCCCATTGTAGATTGTGTTACGACGGGTAAGAAATATCTACAATCGACAATAATAAATTTTTCCGAAAATTTACCTGCAAGTAACCTCTGGCATCTTTCTCGTCCGAAACCCATTGAATAATTTCCGTAATCTGCGCCTCCCATTGCGCAATAGCTTCCTTTTTGTTTCTCAACTCTTCGTACTCGTCCTCGAGTTGTCGTCTCTCCGCCTGAATTCTGTTAACGCTATCGGTCACGGAACCAATTTCTATAATAAGTTTTTTATTTTCCTCAGCAAGCATTATTTTTTCTCTCTCGTGTCGTCGATTTAATTCGTTAATCGTATCCTCGCTATCGGTTATATTTTCCAATCTCGCGGCGTCCAATTTTTCTTTGACCAATTGAACCTCACGTTCCAACAATTCACGTCGATTTTCACTTTCGTGCAATTGTTCTTGAATACCGCGAATTTCCATGTTGCAACGACCCTGTTGTTGATTCAAATTTTCGTTGTACTGAACCTCAAGTTTTTCGACCTCCGATTTTAATCTATTTATTTCTTGGGTAGCGAGGGCGTGATTCGCACTCGCGTCGTTTCCCGATGTTCGTTGACGTATTTTTTCCGTTTCTTCCTGCATCTGTTTGCAATATTCTTCGCTACGTTCGCGCAATTTTCTCTCCTTGCTCGTTTCCGCCATCGCTTCCTCAACCCTGTTTTCCAATTCCCGACGCAATTTTTCGGCTTTTCTTATATCGTGACGCAAACTGTCGACTTTTTGCATAACCACCTCCAACTCTTCTTCCTTGTCACGCACGTGTCTCGACAATTTTTGTTTCTGTTGTCGCAATTCCGACAATTTGTCGGTAACTTCCGTGTATTCGGCCATCGCGAGTTTACGTTGGGTCAACGCGTCCTTCAACTCTTTATCCTGAAGTTTCAACTTTTCTTGATAATCAATTTTTTCTTTTATCGCTTCTTCCTTCTCGGAACGCAACGAACGCACCAACTTCTCGAGCTCGTGTAGTTTCGTCAAATCACCGTTGTCCATTATACGTATTTCGCGCGGCAACTCCATCGTTTTTAACTGAGTTTCCAATTCTGATTCATACAAATACAATATTACGGAAATATTCATAGAAGAATCATCATTGCGTTTAATTGATGGAGATTTAGAATGAAGTATTTTTTTTTTTGTACAGAGAAAAATTGATTGTAATAAGCGAAACAAAAAATCAGACCGGTTATTTATTTTTACTGTCACAAAAACTGATTGAAATTAATCGTTTAAAATCGATTTTCAATTTTTTTTAAATTAAAACAAGCCAAGACATCTCAAATCTTTTACCGCAATTGTTAACATAATTATATTAACGATAAATAATCTTTTACAAAATAATTTCTCGTTTTTTTTTTAAAGATCTCATTTTTATCATATGAAAATGATTTATTATTCAAAGGTACATTGATACAGTAAGATGTTGAGAATAAAGAAAATGTTCGAAATTGAATGTAAAACTTTGTTATTTGTAACCAAGGTAATTTCGCAAAAATATTCCGTCATTGAGATGATTAATGAAAATCATATTTTACGGTACCTGAAGCGCGAGAAAAAAATTGTAAACTCACCGCCGTTTCTCTTTGTTAGCGTATTTATTTCATCCTGAAGTTTTCTCGTTGCGTTATTGGAATCCGGTGAGATGGTTGGCGATGCGTTGTGAAGAACCACTTGATTCTTCAGATCCGCTATCGTTTCCAACAACCGTGTATTTTCTTCCTCAATCATTTTCGTGGTTTTGTCTTTTTGTGGTATTACCGACAACGAGCCCAGGTCCGATATACAGCTATCCGTGACAATGTCAATGCCATAATTCCCGTAGAGCCTCGAAACACTAGGGTTGTTGCTGATTAGATCATTTTCGAATTTTTTTTGGAACGGCTTGATACTTGATTCCACAAAAAGAAAAAAAAAACAAAAGAAAAGAAAAACAAGTTTACGACTATTTTAAAACATTTAGTCCGTTTCTAACGATCCCCCCCCTCAACCGGGTGAAATCTACCATTTGAAATGCGTGCAAATTTTCTGACGTTCCTCATTATATTAGCGGGACGTCTCGTAATTCCGGGAAAAATCCAATACCATATGAAATTGACGGGTATAAGACCTACTTTGGGGAAAAACAATATACGGGGTATTCGGTACGAACCGAACCACCTTTTAAGCCGATGTTTTTTTTATTCCCTCGAAATTTAAAGGAGTTTAAGTATGACTAAAAATAGTCGTTGACTGGAAATCTTAGACCTCTAGGTTTACTTCTGACTATACTTCCGTAATTGGTATTTTTACTACTTTCGAAGGTTTCGAGGCGTGGTGAGTCTTTATTTATTAATTAAATTGATGTTGTCACGAGTTTCTTGGAACGGAATTTACCCGTTCTTTCAGATAAATTTATGAGACCTCGGTATAAAAATTGTTTTCTTATGATTTGAGGCAAAAAAAAACGCATAAAACTTCATATCTCGAAAAGAGCTATTTTTGTTTTGGTCCCAATTTTTCGTAATCTTCCCATGATTATTTTTAAGCTACTGTATAAATTTTTTGATGGAACTCAAAAATTTACGGTACCCAGAAATTTGGGAATATGAAAAATCAGAAATACCCGTATTTCTGTATTTCTGATTTTTCATAATATTCCCATAACCAGAAGAGGCCTAAAGATTTCCAGTCAACGACTATTTCTAGTCATACTTAAACTCCTTTCAATTTCGAGGGAATAAACAAAACATCGGCTTAAAAGGTCGGTTGGGTTCGTATGGAATACCCCATACCGCGCCACCCATCCCATGCCACGTTTACAATGTTTTTCTGACGATTATGATCGAATTGATTTACAGAGTTTTGTAAGAACTGGGATATTCCAGAATCCCGAATTCTCACATTGATTCTAGTAGTTTGAGAAGGTTTCGCGGGGTATTTCACATCAATTTGGCGACGGAGGCTTTAGCCATAATCGTTATTTCAAAATTCTCCGAACCGATTGAATAATAATCGTCAGAGGAAAGGTGTAAATCTAGCATGAGACGCCCCATGTGTGTATCAGGGTGGTTCTGCTCAAAGATGCAACTTTCGTCGATAATTTTGTTTTTACGTAAAAAAAAAATATCGACATAAGTTACAATCGAATTTCAAAGCGCTCGATGCTATTTCAAGCGGTTTTTAAAGAGCTTTCAAATAGGAATTACGACATCGACGTAGCTATAAAATTCGCGGAGCTATGATGATTTTAATGGATACTTCGTGTTTTTCCCATGCTAATCAAATGGGAAAACTCAAAACCACCCCTTAAATGTATATTTTACTTTGCAAAATCATAATTCATATCCATTAATTTCTTATAGATTACATTATTTCAGAAATAGTCATCCCACTAATTTAACTACCGAAACGTAGGCGAAATTGCATGCATTTTAAATGTAAAACGTTGCCTGGTCAAGGGGAAGTGGTAGAACTGACCTTGAAGGATCAAAATAGGATATTTTAATTTTTTTTTCAAAATCGAGTTTCGAGCTGTGACAAATAAAATTCGAAAATGACCCAAATAACAACCACCTCAGTCGAACACACGTTTGTTCGTTGTCTATTTTCTCGTATTGGATAAGATAAAGATTTATTATTTTTTCTTTCTACCTTCCTTGGGTGAAACTAAACCCCACGAATGGTAGGTGAAGCGCGGAGAATGCTGAATTAGCCGCTGGTGGCACCGCGTCTGAACTTCTCACGTCCGTGTCGTCGACATCGAAATTCGACGTATCGGTCGGCGATGATACCTCGGGAATGTACGGCGCGGTGCTATCCCGAAGGGTCTCCCAATTGACTCCCTCGAACCAAGGATGTTTCTGCAATTAGTTTTGTTCGGTGGATTTTGAAAATTTTTTAAGGAGGGGGTAAGGTTAATTCGGCAAAAAAAGAAGCATGTTTTAAAGATTTTTTTCTGTCGATAAAAATAATGTAAATTCATTAAATCAATTTCCATATAATAATACAACATTTGAACAATATTTTCCTAAATTTTCATTTCAAAATATTGAAAATTAAGCGGGTGACAGTTAATCTCCGGAGGCGCCTCGAAAAAGTCCGTGGTCACGATAACGCAAAATCTACTGGACCAATCATTTTGAAATTTTGCACGCTACTTCTTCACATAATTCACCAGGTATTGTCGAGAGGTTTTTTTTTATTAATTATTAATTTTACAGCAAGAAATTAGCTGATTTTTGTAGCGAAAATCGGTTTTTTTGCTTCCATGTGCTACGAAAAAATCGAAAAAAAAAATCCCCTCGTAATTACCTTGAGAAATATCTCCTTAAACGAATGTATTTTGATTTTTTTGTTTCAGATGATTCTTTTGCGAGTTATGATGAACACCGCAAAGCAAATTTTTTTCGAGTCACCTCCGGAGATTCACTGTCACCCGCTCAATTTTCAATATTTTGGAATGAAAATTTAGGATAATATTGTTTAAATGTTGCATTATTATATGAAAATTGATTGAATGAATTTACACTATTTTTATCCCTATCAAAAAATCTTAAAAACATGCTTCTTTTTCGCCGAATTAACCTTACCTCGCCCTTAACCTGTTACAGTTATCGCTAGATTCATTGATTATTTCTTCATCAATCTAATTCGATGGTGGACCGTTTTTTGAAGGTTTTTTAGACATTCGTTGGACGTGGATATTTTAATTTAGGCAAAAATATTGCAATATCAGTAATTAAAAATACATCAATAACGGAATCAAATAAAAACTACAGATATTACTTAGGCAAGATTAGACCACATAAATTATCAAACCAATCATCGAATAATCAAGTTGATCGGTTATCAACTCGTGAATCATACGTACCAATACGTGGCTCAATTGTATCGTACGTCAGCACACCTATTTATCATATTACGTTAATTTTCCTTTTGTCGTTGTTCTATAAATTGTTACAAACTCTCTTTATGTCCTCTCAATATTTCGTTCGTCGCTTCGGAATATAATCACACCGCGTCCCGCACGAATCGCTCGACTGAGAACAAACCTGAGCTCACCTTAAAGTCATCAATTCCATTTTGTCCCAGTCTCATTTCCGAACTGCATATCAACTTTTTCATGAGATCCTTCGCTTCCTCGGAAACACTGTATACATCTTCCGTCGGGAAGTCAAAACAATTCTGAAATTCGTAATAATTTTTTAGTTGAGTGAAATTAATTGAATAAAATTTTTTTAAAAAAGTTTCGCATTTTTTGACGAATTATAACGATTTCAATCATTTTTATGTACAGCGTTTTATTTAAACATGTCCATTAGGGTGGGTCAAAATAAAACTTTTTTTTTTTTTTTGAATGTCACCCACGAAAACTAGTTCCTAGCTACCTCTCCAAAGTACTCACCGAGTATAAGCTCTTAATATTAATGGGAAGAACTGGCTCATCGTCGTTTTCCATTTTCAATGTAGTCTCATATAAAAATGGTCATATCTTATCACCAATAAATTGTTAAACCAGTTTCATCATGAATATTCATAGGAAATTGAACGCTTTACAAAAATGATCTCTTATATTTTTTTCATTAATCGAACCATTTAAAAGATATTCAAGGTCAAAGATTGAAGAATTTATGAAAAAAATAACTTTTTGTTTTGAATTTTGTAACTTACTGAAAAATAATTATTGTCAAATGAGTATCAATTATTTCTGTAGGAAATTGAACGTTCTACAAAAAAGGTCTTTTGTGGTTAATCGATTACTCGAACCATTCAGAAGATATTCGCATTAGAATTCCAATGCTTACTGAAATTCTAATGCGAATATCTTCTGAATGGTTTGAGTAATCGATTAACCGTAAAAGACCTTTTTTGTAGAACGTTTAATTTCCTACAGAAATAGTTGATACCCATTTGACAATAATTATTTTTCAGTAAGTTACAAAATTCAAAACAAAAAGTTATTTTTATCATAAATTCTTCAATCTTTGACCTTGAATATCTTTTAAATGGTTCGATTAATGAAAAAAATATAAGAGACCATTTTTGTAGAGCGTTTAATTTCCTATAAACATTCATGATGAAACTGGTTTAACAATTTATTGGTGATAAGTTATGACCATTTTTATATGAGACTACATTGAAAATGGAAAACGACGATGAGCCAGTTCTTCCCATTAATATTAAGAGCTTATACTCAGTAAGTACTTTGGAGAGGTACCTAGGAACTAGTTTTCGTGAGTGACATTCAAAAAGAAAAAAAAAAAGTTTTTTTTTGACCCACCCTAATGTCCATTGTAGGAAACTCTTGGTCAGTCGGAATGCTTGAATTTCTTCGGTATCAAATTTGCGTACACCATTGAATTAATTCTCCGAATTTTCGTCCGTTGCATTGAGTTTGTTACGAGCGCGATAAAAACAGCTTGATCTTTTTAAGTCTTGTTCTCCGTCGACGTTAATTTATCACAAGCAAAACGATAACGTTCAGTTGAACAATTCTGAGATGTAGTTAATCGTTTTAAAATTTCGTACGAATGATCAATCACGGCCGAATACTTGTTAAGCCAATAGGCTAAAACGATTGAACTGCTATGGGTACGAGTCAGGCAGCATCGGCCACGCTTAGCAGTGGAGCGAAAAAAGTAAATTAAATTACGGTCAACGCCCGAAATCATTTTTCGTTTATTTTTCGGAAATCGCAATAAAATAAATAAATAAATAAATAAATAAATAAATAAATAAATAAATAAATAAATAAATAAATAAATAAAGTGAAGAAATATCAATAGATGAAAACGGGTTTGAACGAAAATGATTGATAGCAAAGTTCAAGTTTCAACACGGCCAACAATCTTAGCGATTAAATAAGTAGTGAGTAAATAAGGGATTACTTATAATAATAACACTCGTACCTTGTGATTCATAATCCTCCCGTAAGTTTCGACTAGAGATTCAGCGTAAAAGGGCGTTTCGCCGTACAGCATTTCGTACATACAGACACCGAGTGACCACCAATCGCATTCAGGTCCGTATCTGCCTTGACCGTCTTCCATCGCTCGTAATATTTCCGGTGATATGTAGTCCGGCGTGCCAACCGCAACGTTGCTTTGAACAGTTCCGTCTTCGAACAATCTCAAACACGAGCCAAAGTCGGCCAATCGAATGTGGCCATGTGCATCGAGCAATACGTTGTCGGGTTTTATATCACGATGTACGTAACGTAAATCGTGTATCGAACCGATAGCCAGAACCATTTCCGCTATGTAAAAACGTGCCATATCCTCGGGAAGTCTGTCTTCGAACTTGCTCAACAGAGTTAGCAAATCACCGCCGCAGTAATAATCCATTACCAGATACTGAAATTAATAATATTAATATAAATATCTTGTAAATATTAATAAACATTATATGAATTAAAAAAAAAAAAAAACGTAATAATGCCAATAATTGTTATTAATATTCTTGAATATTAACTGTCTAAGTTACTTTATAAAAGATAATGATTAACCATGTTGCATTGGGTCAAATATCTTTTTTTTATTTCATTTTTAAACGAACTCAAAGAGAAATTATACGATTGTCATTGAACAACATTTTTTGTGAACTCATGAACATACGTTTTGAAGAACTTCTCAAAGCAGAACCCGAAGAAAAAAATATTTTTCCATTCGTTTAAACAACAGGTCACGTAGTCTTCTCTACGATAATTTCTGATTAATAATTGTATTTTATTTTATTCAATTTTTTGTCAATCATTCCTCTAAATTTATATTATTTATGTTTGTCTCAATCTGTCAATGAACAAAAAATTCTTGTTATGTAGATAAAAAGAATGAATTAATCGTGCGCAACCGTTCATTTTGCAATATTTCTCATTCCATGAAACAATTCAACACCGGAAAGTTGCTGGATATTAGTCAATTTTCGAAGAAAGTTTTAGTGCTTCACATCTCTAAACGCCCTATCGAACATTTTTCAAAAATGTATCTCTACATTTTTCGTGTAGAACGAATAGTTCGGCTGTGAAACCCGTTTGAAAACGAATTTTCGTCAAAAATTGGTTTCAAATGCCTGTGTCGTGGAGATATCAAATCTTTTGACTTGAGGTTCCGATACTTCTCGAAGTAAATTCAATTCCCTGGAGAATGGCATACGGCGGATTGAGATTCCAATCGTTTTTATTGGCTTACGCATTGAAAGAAGCGAAAAATGTATTTTTCCTATGTTATTTAAATGGGAAAGGGAAAAAAAAAAAAAAACATTTGCGAGTGTGCTCTTCGGGAAAATTTTCTTTAGGCCAATCACTAGCTATGAATACCATGCAATCGAAGGAAAAAAAATAAATTGTTTTTTTTGACACAGTCTAATGTATGTATGTACGTATGTATATTAGGGTGGCTCAAAAAAAAAGAAAAAAAATTGTTCAATTTAAAATGGTAGGCATTCACTACAAAGTATCTTGCATCCGTAGAATTCTGCCAAAAGATGAACCCGATTGAGACATTTTTAAGGGTCGCCTACGATTTTTCAAGTTTTTCCATTTGAATAACATGGGAAGGACATGAAGTATCCATTGAAATTATCATAGCTCCGCGAATTTTATAGCTACGTCGATCCCGTAAGTTCCATTTTACAGCTCTTTAAAAAACGCTTAAAATGATTCCAAAGGTCTTCATGCCATTTTGAGCGGTTAATCAAATGGGTAAACTTAAAGAATCGTGGGCGACCCCTTAAAATTGTCCGATCGGGTTCATATTTGGGCAGAATTCTACGGATGCAAGATACTTTGTGGCGAATACTTACCATTTGGAATCGGAATTTTTTTTTTTTTTCTCGAGCCACCCTCATATATATATGGGGCATTTCATGACAAGCCGATAAAGTTCCGGCGGTCATTTTATAGATCGTTTTTATAATTTTTTACTCGAAAGTACTCGCCAAAAAAAAAGAGAACAATTTTTTTCAAATTAAAAAAAACATATATTAAACATATATATTTTTTAGATTAAAAAAATAAAAATAAAAAAAGAATGTCCGTTTTTTTTCGCCTGAAAAAATTTACAGAATTCTTATGAATTATAAGGAAATTTTCAAACGCTATGGCAAGATGGAGCTTTCAAAACTACCGGAGAAAAAAAATAAAAATCAAAAAATCCGGCAACAAATATTGGTGCTGCATTTGTCGCGTATACAATTTTTTGATTTTTATTTTTTTTTATCCAGTAGTTTTCAAAGCTCCATCTTGCAATAGCGTTTGAAAATCTTCTTATAATTCATAAGAATCCTGTGAATTTTTTCAGGCGAAAAAAAAACGGGCATTTTTTTTTTTTAATTTTTTTTATTAAAAAAATTGCAATTCCTTGCGATTGCTGAATGTAAACAGCGAGCGTACAGGCACGGTCGTAGGTCGTACGTCCTGTCTCTGAAGCTTCGTCGTTTTCCAGCTGTTTTACCGTTGGCTACGCTATTCGGCTCCCGGAATCGAACTCGAAACAATCCTCAATGGTCATTGTTTTTTGAGACAATTAACGATGGACCTACTATTTTTCACGTTGGGTTCCGAACCACCGGGAGCGCACAGAAAAAAACACATAGAACTTCCGTTGGTGTTCAAACAAGTGATTTCTTTAGCAATATAACGAATTGATACTTATGCTACGATAATTGATCAGATTTCATGCATTTTTTTTATTCTTTCAGAGCACTTTAGTGTACTTTTTAAGGCTCTGGGACGTACATGATCCTCGTTTCGGTGTAAAGGTGCGAAAAAACACGTTGCGGACTAAGGGTTAAAGTCATTGTAATTTTTTTCAATACTCATTCTTTAAAAGAAAATATAATTTTGCATCATTGAAATATATCGGAACGGGCCAACATTTAAATTTCCTCTTGTAATAGGCTTTTGAATGGTTCACTCGTTTTGTCGGCAAGATTGTTATTGGTTGACAAAAAAAAAGTAATAAAAAGAAATAATAATAAATTGGAATAATATATAAATAAATTAAAACAAATGAAAGTAGAATTTTCGTGTAACGAACCAAATTATTGTCATCCTGGAACGCATAATGAAGATTCGTGATCCATCTACGATCACCGTATACCAAAACGTCTCGTTCCTCTCTGAAGCAAGCGGTTTCCGCACGTTTGAGCATCTCCCATTTGTTGAGAATCTTCATGGCGAAAACTTTGTCGGATCCTCGCATTTTTACGACGCAAACTTCGCCAAAGGCTCCTCTTCCGATCACCTTAACGATTTCAAAATCCTCGCGAGCCAACTGCAAACTCTTTATACAAGCAGCCACGGGTTTGACTGAAAATAACGACATATTTATTGTTATTATTCATTTTTTTTTTTTCATTTCATTATTAATTTTATTGAGTCGAGAGTGAGAATTGACTTACCAAATTCAATGAAATCGGAGACAGTCTTTTCGCGACGCAACGATGAGTTGCAGCACTCGTCGTAGAGAATCAAGAGAACATCGATTAGCGTTTCGATAGAAAACGTATGGCCCATGCGACCTCCCTGAACCGGACTGCTGGTAAACAGTGTTTCCAGTTCTCGCAATCTTGCGCTTACGCCTGCAGTTAAAATAACAATTAAACCAGTAGCCGTTGAAACTTTCAATCGAAACATTGGTGAGCTAAGCCATTAGCGTTGAATTATCTTCATAATTGATACACCTATTTAAATAACGTTCATATCTATCGTTAAAAAATTCAGTCGCAATAATTTTTGTTGAGATACAATAAAAATAAAAATAGAAAGTAAATAAAGTTGTACCATTATTTCTTTTATTGATTTTCAAATTTATTTTCGAACAATGATACTGCCACCACAATCTTACGATTGCATATAAAATTATATGCAAAAGATACATAGTAAATTTTTTATGTTCCAAGATGTTTACGATTAACTTGAAACATGTTTTCTCAATGGAATTGAAGAAATGAAAACATTTTTATCGATTACATTGTTTTTACAAAATTTTTAGATGTTCGAGGTACGCCGTTTTGACAAGACCTGCGAGGACTTTTTGCACGATGAAATTCATAAATATAAAAATAACAATGAAAATTTAAAAAAGATTATTGCAACCGAGGACTTTTTGCACGATGAAATTCATAAATATAAAAATAACAATGAAAATTTAAAAAAGATTATTGCAACGACAATAAAATATCCTCTATGTTGCAAGATTTTTCTGGGTACAATAAATACTCTACCATTATTTGCCAACCCTTTTGGCATAATGTCAGGCGGGGGGAGGCCGTAGCGGCGAGTGGGATTAGACATGACGCCAAGTTGATGCGGCGACGCTTCGCCCTGACTTTTAGTTGAAAACTCAGCCATCATGGTTTCGGCTGGATGCGGTATCGGTAATGCTCTGCGGCATTACGCAATAGTTCATTCGCTGAAAACAAAATTTATCGACGTTCAAAAAATTTATTTAACATGGAACTTTTTCAAATGACATTGATGCCGCTAGTGTCAGGAAGCCAAGTTCATTTTCCCAACAATGCCGATAGCCAAATGAAATTATTGTTGTTTTGCGCTAAAAAAAAAAATTTCACGATTTATCAATCTAATCCAAAAATCTCATGAAGTAATTATAAGAATCAGAGAACAAATATTTGAGACGATTTTTCAGCTTGAATATTTGATACCGACATGACTTCCGCACAAGCATAGATTTTAACACATCCGGAAACTAAACAAAGTTTGTTTAATTGCTCGATCGTTGTTAGGTGGGATGCATCAAAGACAAAACGTTTCACACAGGATATTATTACAGATGGCATTGTTTACAAACTGTGACGCACCAACCAGACATCGATGAATCTCATGCATCCGTGCAAATATGATTCGGTTGCATCGTCCCTAACAATCAATGAAAGTACAAAAATTCGAATCCAAAATTGCATGGAGAAAAAAAAAAAAAAGAAAAGAAATTGCGCGTAAACGCTCAACGATAGAAAACTAAATATCACCTAAAACAAGGTAATAACAAATTAACTCGGCTATTGGGTTCAGACTTGGGTCAGAAGCCGAGGCCGAGAAAATCCGGCTGATAGCGTTCTTGACGCGATAGCGAAAAGTCGTGGGCACACGGACCCACGCGCGGTAACGTCCGAGATTACGTAACGTCTCGTTGCAACGTTTAAAAAAAAAACGCGAACGAAAAAAAAAGATAAAATAAAAATAATGCGACAAAAATACGTGCCGAGTTAAAGATTACAGGAATGAAGAAGGGGAAGGGTAGTCTCGGCGGTCGGTCGACGACGAAAGGTGATTGTACGACGTTCTCTATGCATACAAAAATAGTGCAATAGGGTGAGGGAGAGGGAGTTCGAGGGGGAGGGGGCGTAAACCTTTTGGCGACTAGATCGGAGCGAGGATAGGTGAAAATTGTGGATAGTCGCAACTGCGGCGGTGGTAGCAGCGTCAGACAGGATGAAAAAAAAATAAGAAAAGAAAAATACATCCGCGGTAAACGGTGGTGTTGGTTAATGAGGGACGTACACGTCCACTAACGCCTATATAATTTAATCCCGACGCGTTGGGACTCGATTCGTTATGTAGCGAAGGAACGAAGTGGGCTATGCATGCATGCATGCGCACACACACACACACACACACACACACGCACATGAGCGCGCAGCAGAAACAGTTTTGTTGAATAAACGTAGGGATAACGGAAGAAATTCCAATAAATGCAATAGCACAATCACCGAAAATGTTCTGGCACACTACGCTGTTATACCACTACAACGTTATCCATTGTTTATATGTGCGCACCATTTAATTATCACAATACATTATGACACCTCCGAACCCCCGGTAGTAATTCACGCTGACCGACTTGCAGGCCCCATGTAGAACTAAAAAAGCCACAAAAATATGGCAGCACTACGTCACTAGGTGGGTGGCTCGAGAAACTCCGACGACACGGCTTTACAGCGCTCTTTTCTCGACTGGCGGCCACGACCGTGCACCTGCGACGCCGAACAATTTTCGTGAATTTTTGCATCGCATACAGAGATGAGAATAGAGATTGCCGATCATATTCTCTTGGTTTACAACACTTCCCATCCGTTAAGGCAAAACCAGAGATGAGTAGAGAGATAGACGCAAAGCCCTATTTTGGCCTGTCCATTTAGCATTGTGCTCTACTATATATACGCGCCGGGGGAAGCTAGTTCGCCGGCTCCCCGGATGGCGGCGCACCAAGTCGGTGAAACGGCTTCCCCGACCTCGCTAGCGATCTCTCCTCTAATCTCTATTCCGTCCATTCTCTCCTGCTTCCGATTCGTTGGCCGTGCATGGGCGACATCTCGCGGTTGGTGAAGAAAAGTCGCAAACGTTTTTGCTCGTCTAGCTCATAGCTCGGAGCAGTTTGACGTATATGTACAGGGCTGCGTTCCGAAACCTTACTCGAGTCAACTCGAGTAAGGTGCGAGTGAGATAGCGCCATCGAAGATTGCGGTGAAGCGAGAGAGATATTGAAGGAACGAGTTGTACTCGAGTTAGGTTTCAGATCGCGGCCCAGGGCTGCGTTCTGAATCCCTACTCGAGTCAACTATAGTTAACTCGCGTCGTTATAATTCTATTACTATAGTTATACTATAGTTGACTCGAGTTGGGTTTCAGAACGCAGCCCAGGAAAGCTGGCCGAAAAATATAGTAGTGGAGGAACGGATTTTCCTGGACAATATACGTGTACCCGATTTTTGCGCATTTATTGCTTGATTATTTCGGATATAATCATATTGTGTATTTCGTAAAATTACTGATTTGTTCTGAATAAATATTGATTAAAAATATTGTTTTCCATCCAACAGAAACCCCCGGAAATCGAGTTTTAATTACGAAAAGATATTTTAAAGGCGTTGCGCAAGTCTCGATATTTGTTTAATGTTACTTTCAGAACGCTGAGAAAATTTCACTTGAAATATGTCAAATCCGTGTTCGGATCGACATAAAAACGGCTACAATTGATCACAATGCAGAAAATTCAATATTAAATAGAATGGTTTTTTTATATCAAAAAATTATCTTTCACATAAAAATACATCATTTTACTTACAATTACAATATCCTGTAGAAAAAAAGGTTATGCTTATGTACATAAGCATAACCTTTTCCCTAGTAGTGAATCGAAAAAATATATACATCATTAAAAATTTGCCTTTTTTTAATTTATTCTAGCAGCGTTTACACAGAACCCAATGTACAGCTGGCATGCATTGCAAGCATTTTTTTTCAGCTTTTAAAGAAAAAATTAAATTTTTTTGAGACAAACTCAATGTCTGAAAAATAGCTCCTTATAATCACTGAATGTAAAGTTCATTTTTTCATTGAATACTAAAAAATGGAGAAATGAATCCGAGGACAAAAATCTTGTGTATGTATTTATCAAGGACAACATCTTGAAATTATTTCAAATATTTCCAGACAGATTAACAGGGATAGACGGCCCAAAACGTCGTGTATATTGGTGAAATGGCTCATATATAAAATAAATATAAGTTTAAATATTCTTGATATTAATTAAAGAATCAGTAATTAGCGATTCATAATTTTTTATTTGATTTGAATAAAGTAACATTTCTCGTTTGATCTTATTAAAATTACATTATTTTGATGATAATAATTTAATTGAAAACTTTTTTTTCAGCTCTATTTAAATTGGATAAAAAATGTTTATATTTCTGTTTATGTTTACGCTTATATTTAAGTTTATGCGTTTATGTTTATGTTTATGTTTACGTTTACGTTTATATTTATATTTATGTTTATGTTTATGTTTACGTTTATATTTATATTTATGTTTATGTTTACGTTTATGTTCATGTTTTTTTTATTGCAAAACAAAGTTCTACCAAATGAAAAAAATTCAACATTTTTTTTCAAAAGTTATGCAAAATTCAAAATTTCACTACTTCTCCAGTTCTTCAAGTTTATTTTTTAAATATCTCGAAAACTATCATAGCTGCAAAATAGCCATTGGATTTATTTTAAACTGCATACTAGAGGCTATAGAAAAAAATATATATCAAAAAAAAATTTTGAAAAATGCCACATTTGTAGAATTTTGAATTTTCCGGACTTTGCAGTGAATGTATTTTGATTGAAATCAGAAAAAAAAAATTTTTTCAAGCCACCCTAATATATATACGCTAGCTGCAAAAATTAAAGGATGCGAGAAAAAATCCCGAATTATTTGGTGATTCACACGAGGCTGTAACTTGGCAAAAAATGGTTGTGGAGCAATGATGGAAACAACAAATTAGAACTTCAAGTCTAGTTGTTTTATGTTGTCTTGAAATCCTTTTATTATCGACCGTTTCTGAGTAATCATTAAAAAATCGACAGCAAAAATATTTCTAAATTTTTGCTTGTCCCTTAGAAAGACCATAAACTAAAATAATTTTTTTCAGTGAATCGACCTGAAAGCTCCTTTAGATTGATTCCTGTTCAATTCAAGTGGTCATGAAACCACTTGAACTTGACTTGACTTAATGAGCCATCAAAGTCAAAAGTGTCATTTTCGGTTTGACAGCGGAGAACTCAGCGACAAATCATCGTTTAGAGCTCCAAAACCGATTAAATTAAATAACGAATCTGATAGAGCTTTCAAATATAGATGCACGGAAGATAATTTATTAAAGTTCTTGGACCTTCTGTAAGGCAAGAAAAATTTCGAAAAAAATGTTATTTCTGAGTTCTTCATGATTGCTCAAAAACGGTCAATGATAAAATATTTTCATTCAGGATCTTAACCCTAGACGGGTCAAGCGGGGTAACCAGTGACCCCACGCGAAATTCATTCCGCTCTTACGAACAAGTATACCTGGATTTTGCGTCCGGACCCTAACCATAATTCACTCCGACTATCCTAGAGTGGGGTGACATTGTTGGTAGTGCCAGTTGCTCGCTGTCTGCCGAACGAGGAGGATCGCAAGAACGTCTGGGGTTACCAGTAACCCCACTTGACCCGTAACGTTGGAGCTTTGCACTGATAAGTCTATTTTATATTTTTGATAAATATCGTTCTATTTAGAGTATTTTCACAGAATATTATGATTTTTCAATTTTTGAAATTGTTTTAGATAATTTTAGGTGGCCTGCGAACACTGCCTACAACCCGTCTGCGAACAGCACAGGCTGACGATTTGCACGACTTGCGACGAAATTCATTAGTTCATTTATTTAAACGCTTTGTAAACAGTTTTTCATGTTTTGATACAATAAAAAAAAATTTCCGGAAAAATTGTATATTAAATTCACACTCCCATCCTCACCTTTCAACTTTCTACAACAGTTTTACATAACAATAACGCTTGAATATTTTTTCAAGAAAACTTGGCTCATTCCATCTTATTGTTCATCGAAAAACGAAGAGATCGACCGACATAAAAGTCAAGTTATTGTAAATAATAAGGATACTGCAATCTTTTTCGTCTTTTCACTTTTTACTTTTCTGCCAACTTCATACGTTCAAATAAATATACGTTTTGAAAAGAACTCAATCATGACCCATATCGGCTTGAAGTGTTATTCATCCCCTTCAAAATGCCGTTTGAAATTTTTAATTTGCTCGATTACAAAAAAAATGGCGCAACTTTTTGTGAAGAAATCGACTTTTTCAATTTTCTCCCCACTTTTTCCGGTTTAAACAACATTTTCAGTATCTCAACTTGAATAAAACCGAATGTGATACATACCATTCTCTTCGTTATTGAAAAACGAAGAGAATGGTGTATATTAAAATCTTCTTCTGACCAATGGGACGGATTGTCACGTGGGATCATAATGGGGTTCCTCGTTACCCCGCTTGACCCGGTGAAGGTCTGAATAACCATATGACCGGTCTAGGTTTAATAGTAGAGACTTGAAAGTTTAATGTTTTCTTCCATCATTGCTCTACAACTATTTTTCGCCAAGCTATATCCTCTTGAAAATCACCCAAAAATGTACGATTTTTTAGGGTTTTAGAAATTTAGGAACCTTTATGGTTCCGGCAAGTCCGTCCGTCCAGCTGTATGTCACAGGCCTCCCATTCTCTCAGTTATGGACCGATTGAGATAAAATTTGGTGGTGGAAATTTTTTTTTGCTCACCCCATTGAGTGAGGTATCTTTGGATAGGTCTCCTCAAATGCAACAAATAATGTCCTGAGACCTTTCCATTTTAACCCTTCAGTCATGAGATATTTGCTTTCAAAGTCGTGATCAGTGCCCCCCCCCCTCTAACTTTTAAACTATCGATGCAAAAAATCTGAAAAAATTCCGATATGTAGCTTTTAATTAGTACATTCAATCAAAATTATAACGAACACTGTAGCAAAAATAGTTTACGAAAAATATGAAAATAACTCTTTTTCGGATACGAGCTAATTTGTCACGGTAAAATAACTCCTATTGCGTATCTTTAGCCACAGCTTCAAAGAAATTTCAACGTTGAAAAATAAATGAATTATGGTAGCGAACCAGATTAAAACAAAATACATTAAATCATACATAAAAAAATAATAATAGAAGAAACAACGGGCCCGCTGCGAGTTGTGCTGGCAGCGAGCTTGTCGACGTGCAACGCGCATGCGCGGTGAGTAGTACGGAACCCTATCATGTGCGTGCCCAACACGCTACTTGACTACTTGTCTTTCACCTTCTATGGTACGGCCTAGTGTAGATATAATTAATTGCATAGTTATAATGTCTATCTAGTGCTCTATATATGTACACATATAAATGCTAATGTTTTTTTTTTACTTCATTCAACATTTACGATACAGAGTATCAAGTCTACCTGCCAACTGAATTGGCACGGCGACATACACACATGTGCATACAATCAATAATTATTCCTCTTCGGTGAGTGTCTTCTTTGGCCCGTTGAATCGAGCAAAACAACCTGAACCAATTATTTTGCAGACAATAACTAAACACGTTGAGGTTGGACGCACCTCAGTGAGGTTGAATGATGTTTGATCGACTCTTCACAGGTCAGCGCGTAAAAATATGATATTAATATTGTTTCTTCAATATTTCGATTCAGCTCTTCATAAGCGTTTGACATCTTGCGATTGGGACACGAATTTTCTGTAAATTTAAAGAGACAATGTTAATTTGGTGCCATGCCGCGATCTAGCTTCGATAAATTTTTTCTTTCTCACTCTATTATACTCGGTAGTTCCGAGTAACGACAGATCCACTTGTGACCAAGTCCGAGGGACGATGATATCCGCGTCATAAACACTTTGCTCGTATCGTTGCCTCGAAAACCCAGTGCAGCCTCATACAACTGAAACATAACGATAACACTGCGTTAGCACTTGTCAATTTCCCTTCTTGAAACGAAACTATACGAAACTCATAAAAATTTCTATCAACATGTTTCAAATATACCAAGCTTAAAGTAATTATCACTAATTTCCGCAGGGCAGCGAGATGTTTACGTGACATAGTTTATCAACACAACCCGTGTATCATGCTAGGCAATCTCCTATCATGTTCAATCTGTGATCAGGTTTCAATCTATAATTTCGTATTGTACGAAGGAAATATTTAAATAACGAATTGAAATTACTTGTTAGTTATTAGGTTTACTACTAATACAAACCATTACTTTTCTACCCAAAATCTCATGTTCTTCCACAAATTGGTATAAAAATGTAGTGTGCTATTTACAAATACAATGTTAACCTTGATACCTCCGAAGCACCGCCACCAACGAACATAAATTGTGCACTATATTGCGCATCCTTTAAGGGCTTGCATGGGTTTTGCAATTTAAAAAAAACCATTAAAATTTTTTTTTTTACGGTACATTATGTCAATAATATTTTCCAAAGTTTCAAGTCAATCGGAGTTAAACTAGCAGAGAGAACTAGAGCTATACTAACTTGCTAACAAAAAATATTTAGTTTTTTAAGTTCATATAAAGCTTTACATTTAAATTTACGTCACCGGTGTCAAAAATCCTTCCATTCTATTTCAGAAGAGAATACTAAACAGATTTTCCGAGAAAATAAAAAATTCCATTTTTGCTTTCCTTCTTGTTCATACAAAATCAGAAGTTGCATTTAGTCAAATCAAGAGGGCCTCACCCCCTTAAAACCCCTTGTTTTTAACAAGGGTAGGACGAAAAGTACACTCTTTTTCATATAATTAAATAATTTGACAAAATTAAATTTTTTTTTGAGAGTGGACAACTTTTTGACCGTTCGAAATCGCATGGAGTGCCTCATATATATAAAAATTCGGTGGTATAAGGAGGCCAATACTATTCCGTGCTACTTTATTTTTTCAAGGTCATACATTTCGGATTTCAGGTCATCGATATTTTTAACTTCCCGATTATAGGAAAGTTATTGTAATGACCCCTAAAATCGGAAATCGTTTTTTTGTCAGATCTTCACGTTTTGAGGTCATTGGAGTAATTTTAGCCTGGTTTGAGAAAAATGTTTGTGTGTGTGTGTGTGTGTGTGCGCGCGCGTATGTACGTACGTACGTACGTACGTATGTGATCAATTTTTCGTTAACCTTTTCTCCAAAACTAATGACGCGATCGAAATGATCGATGATGCAATCGATGTGTCTTGCTGTAACTTAGAGCTGATTAGATTTTGGTCCAATTCGGTCAAGTAGTTTTTTTAGTTTTTTTACAAAAAACATAATTCCAAAATTTTTGCGTAAACATTTACTCTCAAACTAATAACGCGATCCGAAGAAAAATTTTTCAACAAACTTTTTTCAAACTTTTTAAAATCGTTTTTCTTTTGGATCTTTTTTTTTAACTTCCCGATTATAGGGAACTCAATTCTTCGGGGCATATTATGCCCCCGGGGCATATGCCGGGTGGTCGAGCACTTGTATTTTTTATGTTTGGTGTCCTCTGGATAAATCCATGTTGGACCATGAGGAGACGAAAATTCCAATTGTCAACTTGATGAGAATATACTTAATTAATAATGATAATAATATATTTCAACTCGCGAATCGGGAAGTTAATTGTGCGGCCCGTAAAGGGTCACACGCAAAATAAATTTGATTAGCTACAGGTATTACGAACCATATCCACTACTAACCATAGGCACCAATAACCATGGATACTTCTAACCATAGGAACTGCAAACTATGGGCTTAACTATCCATAGACACCACTATTCATAGGCCCGCTAGTTTCGAATGGGACTGCTATGGCGTGATAGTCGAGGAAGACCTCTCCAACGACCTATAACAGAATTGCCTTCGGGTGATCTTACGCATGAAAAATCGAAACACAATTGGAACATTTCACGTTAACATTCATTTGCTTCGGACTATTTCCCTGAACGGAACCAAAATAAAACAAAAAATGTCCACTCAAATGAGCCAAGAGTAATGTTGAATCAGATTCTTAATTACGAACAGCTTTAATTTGCAAACGCTGCTAGGCTAGCAAATCTACGTGCCGTCAGTTTGATTGAAAACTTCATCACGATCAATATTTCCAAGTAATTATAAGCGTTTCTGTTTTTTTCCGGCAGGATGGCAATTTTGAGTGAAATTTAACGAATGAATTTATTATTTATAACATTTTTAATCATTTATTTCTTTTTCCATACTCAGCGGCATGTGAAGGTCATTCTGTTATAAGTTGTCGGATAAGTCTTTACCTCTACGATTATACCATGATAAAAATATATGAAATCTCGATATCGACAATAGTAACTAGCGGCCCCATGATTAGTGGTGTCTATTCATAGTAGTGTCCATAGATAGTTGAGCCCATAGTTAGCAGTTCCTTCGGTTAGAAGTATCCATGGTTAGTGGTGCCTATGTTTAGTAGTGGATATGGTTCGTAATACCTGTAGCTAATCAAATTTATTTTGCGTGTGACCCTTTACGGGCCGCACAAGTAACTTCCCGATTCGCGAGTTGAAATATATTATTATCATTATTAATTAAGTATATTCTCATCAAGTTGGCAATTGGAATTTTTGTCTCCTCATGGTCCAACATGGTTGTATCCAGAGGACACCAAACATAAAAAATACAAGTGCTCGACCACCCGGGATATGCCCCGGGGGCATAATATGCCCCGAAGGATTGAGTCCCCTATAATCGGGAAGTTAAAAAAAAAAAAAGTTCCAAAAAAAAAAAAACAAACTTAAAAAGTTTTAAAAGAATTTTTTTTAAAATTTTTCTTCGGATCACGTTATTAGTTTTAGAGGAAACGTTTACGAAATAATTTTGAAATTATATTCTTTGTAAAAAACTAAAAAAACTACTTGACCGAACTTGACCAAAATCTAATCAGCGCTAAGTTTCATCAAGACACATCGATTGCATCGTCGATCATTCCGATCACGTCATTAGTTTTGGAGAAATCATCAGCGAAGAATTGATCACATACGTATGTACGTACGTACGTACATACGCACACACACACACACACACACACAAACATTTTTCTCAAAATAGGGTAAAATTACTTCAATGACCTCAAAACGTGAAGCCCTGACAAAAAAACGATCATCGATTTTAGGGGTCATTACAATATCTTCTCTATAATCGGGAAGTTAAAAAAAAATATCCATTACCTTGAAATCTCGAAAAGTATGACCTAAAAAAATATTATACGGTACATTATTCGCTTTTAAAAGAAAAAAATGTCTTGTTTATAGCATTTTTTTTTCTATTATAAAAAGAAACAATATTTAAGGTGGTCGAAGTAGTTAGTACACCTCGTATATGAATGTCCAGCGATCTTTGGTACCAATCGGCTGAAAACGACCAACGTGCTAAAATAAAAACAAGCTGCAAGTTGGAATTTGCGGACTGCTTTATCCGAATTTGACATAATGTTCGAAGAAGAACAGAGCGTTCGTGTATGATATCTAATTCAGAGGAAGCACTCGTTTCATTGAATGAATAAAATAGCAACGAAATTCAAGACTTTTAACTTCTAATTACCCTCTCGCCCAGTGAAAACGGCACGACGTTATCATCTTCAGCGTGAAGTATCATGATGGGACAAAGAATCTTCCCGATGTGTCGATCCGATTCGAATCGCAGGTTGTTGTGATAGAAGGGTTCAACGATGATCGAATGGAACCAAGGCAAATGTTTGAATATCTGGGCCAATGGATGCTCGCTAAGTTCGTCGGCTATGTTGTTAAAAGGCGATTCAAGGAATAAACCTGCTGGCTGTTGGCCTTCCTCGGATAGTTGTGCTAGCGCGTGAGCGGATACTCTATAACATTGATTATATATTTATACATGATTCATTGGTAAAACAATATCTCATTTTGGTGAAACAATTATATTCTTACCCCGTTCCCAAGGAATGTCCCCACACAAATATCGGAGCTGTGCCATTTACTACTTTCATCAGCCACTGTAAAACATATTTGCTGTCCGCGACAACGCCAGTCTCCGACAAATCAGCGAGATCACTATCGCCGTAGCCTAATGGAAAAACCGAGCCGCACACACACACACACATACCGCAATATATTTATAGTTTTTAATTTTTCTCAATCCGAACAGTCATCCGAACAGAATCCGAATTTCAGTCATTGAATTTTGATTACGCGCTTAAACTCTAAATTTGATTGGAGCGAAAAATAATGACGAAAGTATAGAAAATAATAATTTAATATGAAATTCAATTTTTAGAACTCACTTCGATAATCGAAACATATAACGTGATAGTCGAGCTGCTGGAAAAGTTTGTAGAGCTCGAGTCTGTGACCACTGGCCCTGTTTCCACTGTTTCCGTGCATATACAAAAATACTGGTCGTTGGGCATTGCTCAAAGCTCTTTCGTACGTTGTATCATTCCAATTTTTGGAGCTGTTTAACAAATACTGCGGTAGGATTTGCCTGCAATGATACATTCTTATGAAATTTCGCGTTGAGACAGTATTTAACTCTGATGGCAAGGATTTTAACGAAAGTTTTACGATTCTCTTTACGGTCCTTAAGGATGAAAATACACTTAGCAAAAAAATTAAAGGAACTGAATAAGCTGCAAATCGAAACTTGCAATTCGCTTCTTATGAATCGTAGGTGGTAAATGAAGATTGCTGTATGAGGATTCGAGAATGAGGGAGCTATGAGGGAGCATCTTTCATTAGGCTTCCTCATAAATGAATGTTCGTTGACTATTCACGATTCGGAGGAAAAAAATTGCAAGTTTCAACTTGTATCGAACTGGGGTTCGATTGGTCGAAGCTTACAGTAGATAAAACGACAAATTTGATTTTTTGAAAAATTCTAAGTATCATAAAATTTGAACTTCTCGACGGATTTGTCTCGAATGCAATACTAAACATCCGTGTGCATAATTTTATAGGTGAAGAAGTATTTAAAGGAATACCGCAAAATTTGCGGACGCTAGCGTGCGTGCAGATACTTTTTTTCAAAGTTCAAAACGTTGTCAGATACGAGCGGCTGCGTCGATTGTTGCAAAAATTAAAGGTAATGTGAAGATTTTGAGGCACCACCGCTGTGCAAAATTTCAGCGCTGTAGCTTAAACCGTTCTCAAGTTATGGACGCTTGAATTTTGGACGGTCGTTACATAGACACGCACACACGGGCACACACACATGCATCCGAAGATTTTCTCAAAATATTATTTCTCGATGTTTTGAACATTTTAAACCTATTGTAACGAACCGTTGCCGTTCGCACGACTCGCTCGGTAAGGGGGATCGTGGCCGTCGAAAACACGCTAGGTTTTGGTCGACAACGAATATCGGTAGCCAAATCAAAATTGCGATTGGAAAATCATTATTACATCTCCGCGGTAACCCAAACCGAAGTAGGGGGCCGCGATCGAAGGATCTTGGCAGTCGGTTACCGATGACCGGCCTAGCCGTGCCGTTATAGCGTAGCCTGATCTGTATATATCATCGTTACCTTATTTTTTTTACATCTATCAATTGTACCGAATAATCTTTGTAATATCGTCTGAGCGTGCGATTTAAGGAATTATCATGAGTGAAAACGTTAAAAAATTTGAGATCCGTGTTTGTGTGAAGGAATGATTTTTATATGTGCGATCGATCGGGTGTATATTTATATTTATGTGTGTTAATGTTATCCGCAAATTAACAGCTACAACGTCACCTTTTGTCGTCCCAAAGAGACATATATTAAATAAAAAACGTGGTTATTAATGATATATTTTCAAAAAGCATTTAGGGTAAACCCGGCACCCAGAATAGCCGCCTCGTGCATCCCGACGAAAAGAGGATGGGAGGACAGAATTGTTACACTATTAACATCAAAATTACGATAAACATTTTTTGGACCGTTACAAAGTTTCCTTGATAAGGGTTTGTTGAGCTTTGTTTTGGTGAAAATTTTTTTGTTGAGATATTCATGAAAACGTGTTCAAAATGTCCCAAAACATCTAAAAATCACATTCAGAAAAAATGTCCAGATGTATGTGTGTGTGTGTGTATTAGGGTGGACCTTATTTGGGGTGTTGTTGAATTTCGACAAGTGCACCCTCCAGATAGGTTCGAAATAAATTTAAAAAAAGATGTGCAAAACCCCAGCCCTGTGGTTCAATGCAAAGACGTGCCTGTAAGCTCGTTTTGTTTCCAATTTTAGTAACTTGGGATTTTCAGACTATTTCAGTAATTATTTTTTTCGAGTTGTCCCTAAGCAGGGAAAAAATTCTTGATTTACATAAATCTATTCTTAATTGGTATATCTACGTGTGAAATTTTTCACAAGGCGTTATCACAACCCTTACGCTCCCCACCCCTCTTCTCTTATACGAGACGGCGAATTGATTAAAATCGACTACCTGTTTTTAGCCGCTTGGCCCGTTACAGTATTTTACCCATTGAAAGGCAGTCCTATTTGCATCATAAGTTTGTGGAAAAAATAATAATATCTGTAGGAAATAGTACATTATGACACTAGTACGAAAAAAAAATTTCTGACGAGTGTGAGTTTGCAGGACGAGCCGAAGGCGAGTGATGCAATCACACGAGCCCAGAAAACGCTTTTCGTACGAGTATCGTATGCATTTTTATGTCACAACGTGCGTAAATGCGGTTTGGCGCGAACGAAGTGAGTTTTAATAAGTGAGCATTTTAATAACTTGGGATTTTCAGACTAATTTAGTCATTATTTTTTCGAGTTGTCCCTAAGCAGGAAAAAAATTCTTTATTCACATAAATCTATTGTTAATTGGTATATCGAGGTGTAACATTTTTGACAAAGCGTTATCACAATCTTTACGCTCCCCACCCCCTTTCTATTATACACGACGGAAAATTGATTAAAATCGACTACCTGTTTTTAGCCGCTTGGTCCGTTACAGTATTTTACCCATTGAAAAGCAGTCCTATTTGCATCATAAGTTTGTGGAAAAAAAAATTCTATCTGTAGGAAATAGTACATTATGATACTAGTACGAAAAAAAAATTTAATATACCAATTAAGAATAAATTTATGTAAATCAAGAATTTTTTCCCTGCTTAGGGACAACTCGAAAAAATAATTGCTGAAATAGTCTGAAAATCCCAAGTTACTAAAATTGTAAACAAAACGGGCTGGGGGTTTTGCACATCTTTTTTTAAATTTATTTCGAACCTATCTGAGGGCTGCCCTTGTCGAAATTCAACAACACCCCAAATAAGGTCCACCCTAGTGTGTATGTATGTAACATTGGTTGAACGTTCACAACTTGAGAACGGCTTGAGACATCGAGCTGAAATTTGTCACACATGTAAAGGGATCAAGGCGCATAGCATGATTACATTTTTAGAAAAATCCATGTAGTTCTTTTGTTTTAACGCGATTTAAAAAAAATTCAAAAAATTATTTTCGGTCTCTAGCTCCCACAATTTTAGAGATATCAAGCTCAAATTCAGTAGAATGTTGTACTTCTACGGGGAGATGCTTGTCACTGAATTTGAAAAAAATGCATGCGGTGCTTTTGTTTTAAACAATTCTGAAAGGTGTCAAAAATCGCTGTGCGCTCTCTAGACGGTGCAATTTTCGAGATCTCGGGGTAAAATTTGGCACAAAGTTGCACTATTATCAAAAGATCTTTCGTATTGAATTTGGGCAAAATCCATGGACCCATTCATATTTTATGTCGTTTTAAAAATTTTCATAAATAGACGCGCCCGCTCAAGCTTCCACAATTTTCAAGATATCGGACTAAGATTCGGCACAAAGTTGTACTATTGTCGAAATACGTTTGGTATTAAATTTGGACAGAATTCATCGAGCCATTCAGATTTAAGCCATGCGATTTACAATTTTTTAAATTTGACATGTAATTCGCCATATATTTATTCCGGACTACATAGATTGACGAGCGAATTTCGTATGAAAACAAGGGTGCAAAGTTGAACTTTGCACATTGCCTCCTGATAATTTTACACATTTGCCAAAGCTTCCTCTACGAGGAAGCCAAAATTGATCGACGCTCAGTTCCTCATAGAGGAAACTCTGGCAAATGCGTAACATTATGGAGGAAGCAATGTGCAAGTTTTGACTTTTTTAGGTGGTTTTTGGAATGCTGTAACATCATGAGACAGTTGACATCGAGATGAAAAGGAAACAATTTGAAGCTTGCCATGGATTGTGAAACAATGTGATGAACGTTTTTTTTTTTTTTTAACACTCAATTAAATGAAATATCGGGAAAAAATGTTTGAAAAATTTGTCCTCTTTTAAAAATTGTCCCAGGGCTGGAAGAAAAAATATTTGCCGTCCTTACCTGAAAATGACACATTATAGCACCAATTTTGGTACGCAATGTGCCGGATTCTCGCTTTTCTGAAGCCATGCGGGAATGTTTGATCCCCGCACTGTTTAATCATCGATATCTCATGAACCAATGATTGTAAAGCAAATCAATCGGCAGTTGTGGAACCTCAAATGAATATTTTATTAGTCCTGTTTATTGTTTTGGGGGACAACCATTTTTTCCCCTTTCCATCAATTTGAAAAAGTACCAAAAAAATCACTTTTTCTTGTTCCTTAGCAAATCCACCGCTACTTTCCAAATATTGCTGAGAGTACAAATGTTTATGGGTTTTTTTTAGCTAAATGTATCCCGAATAACTCCGTAAAGTTTGAGATTGATCTGTCCATCTGTTTTTCTTGCCCAATTGATCAAACTTTAACAAAAATTAAAGAAACACGTTTCTTGCTCTTCAATCATCGTTAAACGGTTTTTTCAATAAAAAAAAATTTCGATATCTTTTTCACAATCTTTTGAATCTCATTAATCGTTTAATGATGGTTAAAGAGCGATAAACATGTACCTCCAGTTCTCGTTAAAGCTCAATCAATCGGGCAACGAAAACGGATGGGTAAATGACGAGATAAGGTACCCACCCCCGGAGGGATTCCGATGGGGGGAGGGGGGGGGCGGTCCACAACATATCCCCATAAAAATTTTGCGGCGGTCACCCCATAAAAAAAAGTTACAGCCCCATAAAATGGGCAAGAGTACAATATCCGTGGCGCCAAGATTTGATGCATTTTTTGTATAGAACAACCGGAAATAAGAAGAAAAACAAGAATAACATTTTTTCATATCTCGCTTTGATTTCGAGATATCGAATTTTCCGTTTTTGCTTCCTCATAAAGGAAGCTTTGTGACGGTCCGAAATTTTTTTTTCGAGATTTTGATGTCAATAGGTTCAGAATGTCCTAAAACATCCAGAAAACACATTCGGAAAAAATGTCCGGATGTATGTGTGTGTGTGTGTGTGTGTGTATGTATGTAACCACCCTCTAAAATTCAAACGTTCATAACTCGAGAACGGTTCAAGCTACCGTACTCAAATTTTGCACATATGTGATGCCTTCTATCTATGTAATCTGTAAATTTCGCAATTATCGACGCACTTGTTCGGCTTCGACGGCGTTTTGAATTTTTCAAAAAATGTCTGTAGCCACGCTAGCGTCCGCAATTTTTGACATTTTCGGCTAAATAGTTTTTTACATATAGAATTAAGTACAAGGACGGTTGGTATTGCATTTGAGCCGAATCCATCAATAACTTTGGATTTTATGATTTTTTGAATTTTTCAAAAAATCAACTTTTTTGCTCTATTTGTTGTTAACTTCAACCAATCGAACCATAATTCTCTGCAAGTATATGATGTCATTGTGCTATAATACATATCAAATTTGGCCGCGATCGGACGAACGGATCGAGTTCTAGAGCAATTCGAAATTTCTAAGTTCCAACCCCTGTAAGTAGAAACTTGCAAAGTGCTTCCTCCGTAATCCTCCGCACTTGAGCCAATGGACGAAATCCTTTATGAGGAAGCCAGAATTAATAAAGAAAAAGGTACTCATGATCCTCATAAAGGACTTCGTCCATTGGCTTAAGTGCGGAGGATTACGGAGGAAGCACTTTGCAAGTTTCTACTTGCAGCTAGTTAAAACAAATTCTACATTTATAAAATATAAAATTATCCGGATGATAGTTCTTTTTATCATAAATAATTTCAGTACACCTACCATGATCCAATTTTAACACCTTCATTGGTGGTGAGATAAAAATTCCTCGCACCTTCCAATCCCACCGTTTCTGGTTTAGAAAAATCGACGCCAGGTGGCCAATAAACTGCACGAACGATTAAAAATTGCATTGTCATTGAGAATGATTTTTAATTGACATAGTCGAGATATCGATGACGTAGATCGTAGGTCACTTACCAAAATTAAGAAATAATATTTTTCTTTGAATGGTGTAAGAATAGTGAAACACGAGTGGGAGCAACCCGAACAAAAATAGGTAGCTCACTATAGACACCTTCATAGCCCATAGTACGAATCTGCAAATCAATTGAGTTGCTTTCAATAAATCGTCCTGATATTAAAGAGTCACTATAATTTTTAGCAAATCTAGTTCGAAAAAATACATAAGAAACATCGAAACAGGAGATGCTGCAAACTATCACGAGAAAATAAAGTGGATTCCAATAAGCATCCACATAGACCTTTTGTCAAATATGTATATTAGGGCGGCTTGAAAAAAAACCTTTTTTTTTTCTTTCAATCAAAATACATTTACGCCAAAGTATCTCCCATCAAGAGAATCGTGTCCAAAAATGAGCCCGATTGGACCATTTTTAGGGGTCGCGCAAGATTTTCCTAGTTTTCCCATTTGATTAACATGGGAAGAACGAAAAGTTTCCATTCAAAAAATCGTAGCTCCGCCAATTTTATAGGTACATTGATCCGGTTAGTTCCATTTGAAAGCTATTGAAAAACCGCTTAAAATGGCGTGCGGACCTTTGAGATCCCATTGCAACTTCCATCAATAATTTTGTTGTTTCGTAAGAAATTATCGACGGAAGTTGCAATCGGATTTCAAAGGTCCGCACGTCATTTTAAGCGCTTCTTCAAGAGCTTTCAAATGGAACTAACCGGATCAATGTACCTATAAAATTGGCGGAGCTACGATTTTTTGAATGGAAGTTTTTCGTTCTTCCCATGTTAATCAAATGGGAAAACTAGAAAAATCTTGCGCGACCCCTAAAAATAGTCGGATCGGGCTCATCTTTGGACACGATTTTCTTGATAGAAGATACTTTGGCGTGAATGTATTTTGATTGAAAGAGAAAAAAAAAGTTTGTTTTTCAAGCCGCCCGGCCCTAATGTATATGAGTGAGCAAGTTCTAACAATCTACAAGCGTAAATTGACTCATTTTGATGTAATATCGTACCCTGTTTTCAGCGCAAGAGCACCACTTTGTTACTCATGGAAAGAAAAGACAGTAGACAACAAGATCAGTGACAAGTAGCACTTGTATATGAGACATTCCACATCAACATGACCGTTTAAAAACCTTAATGTCCTGAATTTTTCTGCAATCGACGTATGCTATAGTTCTCTTCAATACAAAAATATTGATATGTATTAAATTTATCGTGGCATTGATGGGGGTGAAATTACAGGAAAATGCAATTTTTGCTTGTTTTTTCTCACTGATTTTTTTAGATGGAAATAGTGTGTCGGAGCGCAAAATTGCTGAGAATCAATTTTGTTGGGTTTGTTGCAAGGATAACGAAAAAAAAATGTTAGTAGGCAAGATTTTACATTTTTCATGGAAAAAAACCTATTTCAAAAATATAAATCGATTTTTGGACGATTATGGCATTTAAAAAAAATTTTAAATATTTGTTTTTGGATTTCTCGAACTTTTTCCAAAAGGAATACGTCTCTATCCAGATGAAGAAATTTAATCCAAAGGCTCAGCAAAAAAAAAAAAAAAATTGGAAAAAAATTTACGCAAAATTTGAAATAAAAATGTTATATAATGCGAGTATATTTCTCAATATTTATTTACAAAATATTCGCACCTTCAAGCGACATAACACGTCATGTAAGATTCAAATATTTTAAATCAGAAATTTCTTCTGATTTCTTCTATGGTTGAATGTATTTTTCTTCGAGGCTGTCTTCCGCGACAGAAAATTGCACGCAACAGTAGACTGTGTATCCCGAGGATACAGTCTAAATTTTCTGTCGCAGAAGACAACCTAGAAGAAAAATACATTCAGCCGTGGAAAAAATCAGAAAAAATGTCTAATTTGAATTATTTGGATCTTACATAACGTATTTTATCGCTTGAAGGTGCGAGTATTTTGTAAATGAATATTGAGAAATTTACTCGCATTATATAACATTTTCGTTTCAAATTTTGCATAAATTTTGTTTTTCCAATTTTCTTTCTTTTTTTGCTGAGCCTTAAGATTAAATTTCTCCATCTGGATAGAGACATATTCCTTTCGGAAAAAGTTCGAGGAATCCAAAAAAAAATATTTCAAATTTTTTTAAATGTCATAGTCGTCCAAAAATCGATTTAGATTTTACAAATAGGTTTTCTTTAATAAAAAATGTAAAATCTTGCCTTCTAAAATTTTTTTCGTTATACTTGCAACAAACACACACTATTTCCATGTAATAAAATCAGCGGGAACAAACACGCAAAAATCGCATTTTTCTGTAATTTAACCCCTATCAATGCCACGATAAATTTAATACATATGAATATTTTTGTTTTAAAGAGTACTATAGCATACGTCGATTGCAGAATAATTCAAGATATTAAGGTTTTTTAGTGGTCATGTTGATGTGGAATGCCTCATATGCAGAGAGATCAGGGGAAAGTAATCGGTTTTGTATTGGGAAATGACGAGGGTAAAAATTGCAATCAGCATGCACAAAGCAAAATGCGTGGAAGGATCATGAAATTTGTGTTTAAAATTGACTATGCACAAATAGAAACTTTATATATATTTCTTCTCAACGATACATAAAACACCTTATCTTTGTCTTTTTGATCTTTGCTCCGACAATATGTATCCACATAAGCGTGATTATCATAGAAATAGGAATAAACTTACATTCCTGTATACCAAATATCAAGGGCGAAGAATGGTACCAGCGCCGCCAACAGTAGATAACACAACTGCATTTTTTTTTTTCTATCAAATTAGTAGTTACAACCGAGGAATCTTCGTCCAAGTCCTTGATTCCGTCAGCATATTCAATGAGTTGGCTAAGAAGCTGTTTTAATAACGTTTGTTACAAAAAAAAAACTGCAGAAATTAATGCACTGGATGATCGTACATTCTCCGAGCTAAACTGAGAAACGAAAAAGAAGAAAACTGTGCTACTTTATGACACGACACAGATGAAATTGAGAACAGCTGGATTATTCAACAACATTGGTTGTTAAATAGCTGTTTAAAAACCTATGAACAGCTTTATGTTTCCTCCATGGAACTAACTCTCCTGGTGAATCATCGCTACAAAGGTAGCTATTACTAATCTCGCAGCTTCTATGATCTACAGCTAAATTACCTGGTTTCCCAGATCCAATGAATATGGTAAGAAAAAAAAATTTAATTACAAAATGAAAACAAAGAGTCACAATATTGTTTCCCTGATTCATATAGCTGAATTTTTTTCCAAATAGTAAGCTATTGTTGATGATAACATAACAAACGATATATAGAGATATTGAGTTGATATTAAACTCGAACGCAAAATGGTTTTTCTTTCTTGTTTAAAGTTATTGGACAATCGATTGATCTAGTTTTGCATGGAATTTACTCCTAGAACACAGATATTTATTGTGTAAGAAGGATGAATTATTAAGTCCTGTACCATCCATAATTTGGCATCTCATAACTGTAGTAACCACGCAATATGAAAATAAAGGTAAATAAATGAATAATAATGCATTCTTAGTTTTAGATGAACCATTGTTCGATAACATTGACAGAAAATTGATGGAAACATCAAATCATTAAATATTAAATAACATTTTTTTTCTTTTCACTGCTGTCAATTGTTTGGTCGATAGACGCTCACATTTAATATATCATATGTCTGGTTCACAAAATTATGATTCATCACTGTATTACTTGATCAGACAAAAATTTAGTGTGTCAATGTGATGAATTATTTTCTTAATCACTCAGTCTTTTTCTCAATCACAAATGAATGTCTTCTGGCCAGAAATAATCAACAATTATTCTGAAATTAGCTTTAGCTATCGCTAGAAAAGCGGTTGAATTAATCTTAATTTACAGAATCAAACCACACGCGTCCATTTCTGGACTGTAAGTCAATGATATTACCGAAATAAAATGAAATGTCATAACAGAAATTTCTGTGTTACTTCAATTGAATAAAAGCAACGAAAACAGTTGACACATAGAAATAAGTCCTGGACATCTAGTAATTTCTCATGCTGCAGCGATGTGAGAAGCAAGGTCTTATCTTGTCGCAAGCCTACGGCTATAATACAATGGCAATAAATCTGTTCCAATTAGAAATGTTAATATGTTGACAAATCAAGTAACATTTGTCGATCAAATTGTCAAATGACAGCATAGTTGTGCCAAAAAAAAATACAACTCCATGTACGGAATATGTGGAATGATTACCAAGCTGGTCTAGTGCTAATTATATCTTAGCCCGCTCGAAATATGTCAAATTTTATTTATAGCATATAGGCTGCCAAGAAGTAACGTTATTGTGGATTAGCTCCGATACCTCAAGAATCCCTTTCTGACTGTGGTTTCTCAATTATTAACAATTCACTAAGTTGTTAGTTTATCAAAAAATTCGTGACACTACGATTATCACTATCCACTTTTGTCCATAACAGTATCATAAGTACCTTGTGACAAAACGCTTTTTCGGTAACCAGTATACCATAATGATAACAAGAAAAAAATAACAATTCGAACGATTGGTTGCTGGTTCGAGTGTACAATGTATTACGCAGTGGGTTAAAACTCCATGTACCTCCACCACTTTTTATTTTGCGTCAGGCCTATTCTACCATTCTGTAGGGCCAACCTGAGAAACGAAAAATATCTGCTACCCAGCGACGTTCAGGACCATGGAGACTAGAGGCAGAGATGAGTAGGGAGATTGATACAGAGCCGTATATCGGCCATTCCGGCTGCTTCTCATTCGTTGTGTGGCGGCCCGAGCCCACAACTCAGCCGTCAGCCACGAGAGGCGTGACGATCGCCAGACTGAGCCGCCAGCCGCGAGAGGCGTGGCAATCGCCGAGAAAAATGAGAGGGCTACCGCCAAATACCGCTACGATCGTAGCGTCCATCTTAGTTCCTACCAGAGACTGAAAGGCTAACTATTGTACCGTCACACGGATGTTATCTCGTTAATAAAGTTTATTACTATTCGCTAAAATACAGACGCTACTGCTTTCCTGGGCATTTATTATTATTCAATCGTGCACAGACGCGATAGTTGGTCGTGCATAGGCGACGCCTCGTGGTCGACGTGGAAAAGACGCCGTCGTTTTTGCTCGTTTAGCGTATACCGGGTAGCCTAAAGCAAATTCTCGGCCGCATTGAACCGCTTGCGTACAGGCATAGCTCGGAGTGGTGTGTGTGAGTGCACGTACAGGAAGGCTGGCTAGGATGTATTGTAGTAGAGGGAAGGATTTTCGACGCCGCCGTGAATATCTCGTTTCGACAAGCGTTCTTGGCTTGCCGCGCAACGATGATCGAGCGTTGATGTATTTCCCTTTACAGTGTCCCCGTACATCGATGTTTTTGCATTTATTTCTAACTCATTCTGGTTATAATTATATCGCGTATTCGGTGAAATTTATATTTTTGAACTAAATTGTTTAGCATATTATCGAAAAAATAAATCTCCATTGATGGCGTATATTTATGTAAAATTTCTGAGATAAACGATTATTGCAAATATTATTTTGGATTGAACACAAACCTTTGAAAATTAAGTCTGACCGATGAAAAGCTTATAAATAATCGAGTCCATTGATATTTTCATATCAGGTATAACTCACAGCACTCCTGCCTTCTCAAGAGAACACAATTCACTCACGTTTGCACAATCTTTATGATAACTCAAGAACCAGCTAAGATTTTCCGTGGTTCTTGGGCTTAAATTAAAGATACAAATGTAGAAGTGAGGCGTGAGAAATTTTAAATAAGAAAAAATTAAGTTTCTCTATAAGTCAAAATCAAGATAGAAAATTTGGGAATAATCCTTAATGATGGAAATATATTCTTTTTAATATTAATAAATTCAAACATCCATAAGCTTTTCAATAGTGCTTGCAGAAATTTCTTAGCGTTTTTCATCTGAAAGATGTCGACGTTCAAAAACCAGTGATTTTTACGAGCACGTTTGTGGCCTGATAATGTTCTCCGGTAGTGTATAAAATAAAGAATTACTGTTTTAATATTCTGTTTTAATTTTCATGTCATGATCAAAAGTTTTTTTTCAAAATACAAAAAAAATCATTCTTTATTAATGAATAAATGAATTTGAATTATCATTTCAAACTTCACATCCTTTATATATTTCTACTAGCCGAAACAAAATGTCCACGGCCTCACAGAAAATGTTTTTTTTCTGAAATCGGCTCTCAGTCAGTTTCGATGCTTCTTCGGCAATCGAACGTTAATCTCGTAAAATTAAAGTCCTCTAAATGAAAGAATGAAAATGAAAGAAAAATAAGTAATGAAATTAAATGAAAAATTCACGGGTACGCCTCACTATTGAGATTGAGAGCTGAAATTTGGAGGATCTTCTTTTTACGATGTCAACTTAAGATTTTTCAAGTGGAATACATTTTTTTTTAATACAAATAAATTATATAATAATTTTAAAAAAAGTTGACAGGTACGCCTTAATATTAAGATAAAGCGCTAAAATTTGAAAGATCTTGATTCTTTAAGGTCACTACTAAATTTTGCAACTAGGAAAGATTAAAAAAAAAGTTAACAAAAAAGTGAAAAAAGAAAATTCACGGACACGCTTTATCACCATATCATGATGGAGAGCTTAAATTTGAAACGAGTTTTTTTTGAGCTCAACTTTATATTGTTTAAATAGGAAAAAAAAATTTCAAACGTCGATCAAAAAATATTCAACACTTTTCAGGCGTCCCTTAGTGTTAAGATAGAGAGCTCAAATTTACAGGTCCAGTCAATCGGGTCTTTCGGGAGGTTTCCGCAGCTGAGGACAGTTGGGTCAACATTTTTGCCCCCGAATTTCTTACATCAATATATATCGAAAATGAAAAGAGCCGAATTTCAGCGTTTTTTATTTTGAGCCCCTGCTTTTGAGTACAGTCAAACGAATTTTTTGGACTATCGACCATGCTCCGTCATTCAAATCGAATTACCTCAGCAACGGTTAGTAATGACTTAAAGAACCACGGGTGTTCTTGAACGCTCTATACAATGAAAACATTTACGATTATGTTGCACAAATTCAACAATTACTCATAAGCGATTTAAAATTAAAAGTGAAATAGGACAAAAAATGTACCCTTAATTCAAAAAAAAAAAAATTTTTCAATTAAACGGAATAGAAAACTTCAGCCACCTTGAACTATTTGGGCCGACGCTTCGTTCGGAAGCTATAGCTTTTTTTGTCATAAAAAACCCGTAAATATACGTATGGTATTTGTAAGAAATTGCATGAAAGAAACGTATTCTTAATTATTGAAATTTATTTTTTTCCCAATACCTTTAACGAAAACAAAAATTTTGAAACCCTGCCGAACTTGGGCTGAGGCTTCTTTCGAAGGTTATAGCTTTTTTTGTTATAAAAAACCCGTAAATATACATGTTTTAGTAGTCAAAGATTACATGAAAAAAAAAATATCCTCAATTATTGAAATTTATTTTTCTTCAAATTCCTTGAACGAAAACGAAAATGTTGACAACCAGCCAGACTTGTGTCGACGCTCCGTTCTAAAGTTATAGGTTTTTTCTTGACAACCGGGTAAATATTTACGGGTTATTTATGTCGAGTAAAAGCTATAACTTCCGAACGAAGCGTCGGCCCAAAAAGTTCAAGGTGGCTAAAGTTTAATTTCCGTTTAAGAAATTGAAAAAAAAAGTTTTTAAAAAGTATGTAAATTTTTTCTTCTATTTAACTATATATATATATGAGCAAGTCCACCAATTCAAGTACCGGTTTTGGCCGTCGATAGCAGCGATCTGTTTGTAACTTTGAGAAACGGAAGCCCCCATTGAGAAAAGAACTCTGAGTTTTTCTTGGATTTTTCCCTTCGTTATTGTTGCTGTAGTTGTATGGGTAATTCTGTGAGTTTTTTATGTTTTTCTTGTTTTTATTAATTTCTCAAAGTGTTTTGATAGAAAAAAAAATTTGAGTCGACCACCTATCTTCTATGGAAAAAAAACTCAGCTTTTCGAAAAAAAATACAAAAACTTTTTTGGGACCCGAAGAATTACTTAAAATCGCATTTGAAACATCAAAGTCAATATTTCGCAAAAGTATATTTAAAAAAATGTTTCAAGTATTTTTCTCGAAAAGCTGAAAAATTTTTACGTACCTAATATATGTAAAAATTAAATCGGAACCTCGTTAATAACTCGTTGAATCACCAAATGTGTGACAAAACATCTAAAACCTCAATTTATGTTTTCTCATTTTGAAATGATTCATAATACTGAGATCAAGAAACCAAAATGATTTGATTAGTTGATAAGTTTCTGCAGGTAATGACGTCGTTTTATTTTATTTTATCGTATTTTGAAGTGGCAACATTCTGAATTTTGTAAATGAAAAATTGATCATAAAGGTTAATAAAAATTTTTAAGAATATTCTTCTAACGTTACGTTATTGAGTAGTCATTATAGAAATAAATGTATATCAACTGTATCGTCAAAAAAATTATCAATAATATCCTTTTTCAATAACGAACTAATCTGACCTCACCCTTAAGTTGTAGATGGTGCACTTGCGAAACTGACAGCGTCACCACATGACTCTAAGTTTCATCTTTGATCATATGGTTTTCATGTATTTATGGCGAACACGGTTTTACGTCACTGTGCAATTGTAATAGAAACATCAATACGATTCATACACACGCACACACACGGTTCTGTACGCACGTACGTACAGACTGATCGATAATGGAATCGATGTGTTCTGCTCTAACTTAGAGCTGATTCGATTGTTGTCCAATTTGGTATCGTTTTTTAGTTTTCTGAAGAAAACATAATTTAAAAATTTTACTCGCAAATCGAGAAGTTACTTGCGCGGCTCGTAAAGAGTCACACAAAATAAACATAAATAGCTGTAGGGATTAATAGCCATAGGCATTGCTCACCATGGGCACTAACCATAGGCCTCCCAATTTTTTAATATTGTTTCCCGATAGTTCAAAGTGCAGATTTTGACGTGGGGCGATTAAGTCTGAATTTGCCCCGTCGGATATACTGTGCGAGTTTTCCAAATTTAATAATCTTTGAAATTCAATGAAAAATAATAGACACCACTTATACCACTTTCTACAGAGGAACTTGAGGAGTACTTTCAGAAAAAAATTTCATTCAAATTGAAGACCAGCCGGGGCAGAAGTGGGCGGATTTTTCCAATAAAAAGACTTTTTTGCTCATTTATTCGTATTTGTTTCCGTAAATCGTACTCTACTCGTTCAAGGTTCGTGGTGAGTATTCATTTTTTAGTTATCAAAATAATTAAACGTAATATACATTTTCTCCCCGTTTACACAATCTTGTATGTTATGTTCAATTATTACGATTGTATCAAAAACAAATTACAATCATTCCTGTGTTGCATTGTGCCGTTTTGAGCCGAAAATTAGTTCGATTTCATATTGAACGTATAATTTTTATTCAAGACACGGGGTCAGACCATAATTTAACAACATAAATTCTTGCTAGAAACCTTGAACGAATAAAGAACTATTTTCGGAGACGAAGGAAGGAAAATGCCCAAACAAAGTTTTTGACTTGAAAGAAAAATCAAATGTCAGGGAATAAAAATTTAATCGGATTTCTCCAGATGATTGTATGATTAACATTTCGGAAAAAAAAAATTACCTTCGGGACTTGAACCTACAAATTTTCAGTTCCCACGCAAGCACGCTACCACTGTAGCTATCACGGCAGCTCGAATCGGATGCTATCAATATTTTTTAAATTTATTATTCGTGAACGGTTTTCCCCGAAATAACCCAGATAGTGCAATCTATTATTTTTAATCCCGAGAAAGAAATTTTTTTTAAAAACATTTTTTGCTACATATTATTTCCCTATATCTTATTAAAATCAACCTTTTTTAGGCATTACTTGATCCATTTGACGACATTCAAGTATTTCACAACACGCATCGATTATGATGGGTCAAACTTAGCCAGTCCGAACGCTGAACCTCGTTTGCCTACCGATGTCGCGCAGCCCCAGCTGTTATTAAAGGCGCTCGAACGGTCGAATCCGTTCCTGAGTGTGCCACCCGTTAAAGACGCCCCACCACAACTTGAACCAGCCCTATCCGACTCCGCCGAAAATCGTGTTAGGGACAGAAACTGTCGCTACTGCGGCGCTTGAAACATTTGGTGCCACAGTGCCCACCAGTCCTACCTCACCTCGCATGCCCCTCGCCTATCGGACACCAAACCTTCCTCACTCCGCGTCCTCCGCGTGCCCCTCGGCCCCAGCCAGCGGGGTGAGCGGGGGTTACGTATTAGACGCCATCTACCAGTCAAGATTTTTGAGGTGGGTTTTGGAAGGCTTGAAAGCTGAACGCGATTTCGGCGGAGTCGGATAGGGCTGACTTGAACGACGTTCTCCCCACTCCCTTGAAAATGCATGACGCCCCACCACGCCGCCACTTACTTGACAGTGGTGGGGCGTCATGCATTTTCGACGAATGAGAAGTAGTTTTACCCCCAGAGAATAGGCCGCTGTATCAATCTCCCTACTCATCTCTGGTGGTACATCTCTCCTCTAATCTCTGCCCGAACTAACACGCCTGACACCTGTTGGCCGCATGCGGAACTACATGGGCAAAATAGCAGGGCTGCGTTCTGAATCCCTACTCGAGTCAACTATAGTTAACCCGCGTCGTTATAATTCTATTACTATAGTTATACTCAGCCCTATCCGACTCCGCCGAAAATCGTGTTAGGGACAGAAACTGTCGCTACTGCGGCGCTTGAAACATTTGGTGCCACAGTGCCCACCAGTCCTACCTCACCTCGCATGCCCCTCGCCTATCGGACACCAAACCTTCCTCACTCCGCGTGCCCCTCGGCCCCAGCCAGCGGGGTGAGCGGGGGTTACGTATTAGACGCCATCTACCAGTCAAGATTTTTGAGGTGGGTTTTGGAAGGCTTGAAAGCTGAACGCGATTTCGGCGGAGTCGGATAGGGCTGGTTATACTATAGTTGACTCGAGTTGGGTTTCAGAACGCAGCCCAGACAACGTGCCGTTTGGATAGGTCCATCGACATATAGATCAGAGATGATTGGGGAGATTGGTACAGAGGCCTATTCTCTGGTGGTAAACCACTTCCCATTCGCTGAGGAAGAAGTGGGCGTAGCCCGTCACAAATGTCCCACACTTTTAAGAGGAAGGGGAGAACCGCATCCAACGGGTGGCACAATAGAACACGGATGTGACGTCAGAGGTGATCTCTCTTGGCCGGCGCGCTCTTCAGATTTGGCTTCATGCAACTTCTTACTATGGGGTTATTTGAATTATATCGTTTACAACGATCGACCACGGACCCTAGCTCACCTGAAGACAAGCATTCGGAACGCCATCGCCGAAATACCGTTGGGCATGCTTCAGAGAGTGGCGCGAAACTTCATAAATCGACTCAATCACTGCATAGACAATGTGTTGCGTTGGAAGACGAATAATTTATATAAAATATCCTTGATCTTTATTAGCACAGACATTACATGCCAACCGGATCGTTTTCCGTAACCATTCCATCATACATAATAACATTTGTGTATTATAATTAATTTACCGCTGATTTATCACGGCGATATTCCTTACTCACGTTCCTCGCTTTTTGTCGCTTACTGGTACGATATTTTCGTTCGTTTTTATTTTATTTTTCGAAAGTACAACTTTATTCTTTTCGCCTCTGACCAATCGAACACCCTAATTCGTTGGTTAGTGCTATCGAATGATTTTGAGAGTACCTGAAGCACGATTGATCTCTTTTTCTCTCTCTTTTCAAATTATTAGTCGCCATTTTCTTACTCTTCGTCCGATCACGTTGTCGCGAAAAAAAAAAAAAAAAAATACAAAAAATTGAAATAACTCATGGAAATCGAAAATAAAAAAATTCTGTCGACGTACGTAAGAATATAATTGAATGCGGCGAAGTGACACTAACGTTTCAATGCGATTTGAAGGAGATTTACGGTTCGGGTATCACAGGAGAGCTCGTCCGAATCTCGGAGTGGTGTTCAATGCACCGTGGCATTTTATTCTGCAAACCAATATTTCCGAATAATCATAGGAACGAAAACTTTTCCGTGTATTTCAAATTCTCAGAATCGAGTTCTGTTATCGTTACTTTTTTCGTCACTCAGCCTTAGATTTAAAAATATCATCATCGTCGTTATCCGAGTTTTTTTATATTATTGAGTCTATATACATCTATGCGCACTTGGTGCACGAAGGTGCAAGCGCGGGTATTGTCGTCAAAATGATATAATTATAAAGAAAAAAATACGAACGCTCGAGCCCGATGAGTCTGACGATCAACCAAAGGTAAATAAACTGTTTTTACACAAAACAGCTTCGAAAGAAAAACCCATTCGGACCCAATGAAGTTGAAGATTACTGTATATGTTATACCTTTAAATAGAAAGAGGGAATGGACTAAGTTTCATTAAGATCTTTTTCTTGCTCGCGAGGAAGCTTGCAGTCGCCTGTAATTTCTCTCCACTTAACATTAAACGATCTTTTTCTTAGAGAGATTAGAGGCCAAGAGGATATATTTGTTCTTCGTTCAAACGTGATGTAATGTGGCCGACGACGATTTTTTTTTCTTCTAACATCACGTTTAATCGACTCGCTACTTCCGGCCGATCGGACGATCTTTCGGAACCGATTATTTCCTCGTCGTTAGTTAAATTTCGAAGTATTTTTTTTAACCGACGAACTTATTGGACAAAGATACCAACTCACAAGACAAGACAAGACAAGATTCTTGACTTCGTGCAAGTATAATGCAGATATGTAACAGATTTTCACGGTTTTGCAACTCCAATTCAGGGAATCCGGCATATTTTGTTCTGATTTTTTTCCTAATAGCAAGTCGTGGAACAAAATTGAATTTTTTCTGGGGGTGTGGTTATACTTGTTTCGTTACGAAGTTTTTTTAAAAACTCTTTCGTCTTTAAAAAATTCGATTTTACACCGTAATAATTGAACGACAGAACGATATACAACGAACATATGAGTAAAATAAGGAAATGATGTCTAAAGTATTCGTATACTATTATTATATAATAATAATAATTAATAATAATAACCATGGTTGTTGGAGTTGTTGAACTGCTTGAGACGTGTGAGACGGTACCGTATGAAGATTGCATGTATATTGTTGACTCACGACACGTCGGAAGGCCGTTGATAATGTCTTAAGTTACGCCTCCCGGGAAATTTTTAGAATGCGCATTGAAGTCCTCTTTGGTTATTGGAAGTCGAAGGCGGGTCTTCTCCCTCATCGAGCAAACGTTATTCTAAAGAAAATTCGATGGTCGAGGTGTCGGCAGTGAGCAAAAACTGGCTTCCGTTCATCTTCGGTTGATTCAAGTGGGCAAACTCTCCCACTTGGGAGCCCACTCGGGTAGATGTCAATCCATGCCGGAAGATGGAGCAGCGTAACGAGTTCGTGGATCCGAATCTCCGTCACATATGTACTTCCCTTTGAGGTGTACCAACGATTACGTTTGAAGAAGAAATAAATTCCGTTAAACGCCGATCGACGTTAATTTTTTAGCGTTTTTCTAAATTTATAACTTTTTATGTTATTTATGATTTTTATTTTTTGTCTGTTTAATTAATTAATTTTGTAGGGTTCCGTTACTGCAATGCGGAACACTTATGAATGATCTCATATTCGCGTGTTTGCCCGTCCGTCCGTCACAGTCGATTTTCTCAGAAGCCATGGGACGCAAAAACTCGAAATTTACCATAGTAATATTGACCGTCATATTTTGCTCTAGCTGACAATTCAAAATATTGATATACGAATTGAAGGGGGAACAAATTAGGTACTCGACATTTTTTAATAAATTCCATCTATCATGAGGGGTCTCATTAAAAATGCCTTCTTACGTGGAAAGAAAAAATATTTTTGTTCATCATTTGAAATAGCACATTTCAAAAGATAGTCTGAAACATATGCGAAAATAGAAGGTTTCCATCCTTATTCTTTCAGAGACTACTGAATCTAAAATTTAACGAAAATCAGAGAATATAACGCCTTACTTGAAGTTTACAGGAAAATTATAACAAAAGTCCTAGGGCTTATTGATTTCTATGAATTAGTTATTGAAAAATATGCTACGGAAAACCAGCTTGGCTGGCTTTTTTTACGCTTTTAAATATAACTGATTCAGAGTTGAATTTACTCAAATTTTTAAAACTATTGTGCTTCAAGATAGTAAGGAATTTGGGTCACCTGAAACAAATCGCCGTTTGACGAGGCTGAGTCTATAGCCAGGACCGACGAGCTCGAATTCGACACCGGATAGGGTCGTGCCCTCGCAATTAAACTGTGTGAATATAGTTCCCTGAGTCCCCGGTCCGTGTTCAAGCTCGACTCTGGCTTTGAGCGAGCCAACACCGTTTCCCTCACTGTGCTGTGACAACTCGGTGAATTTCCATAACAGACGATTGGTGTCTGGCAACCATTGACCCGATGGTTTACTCTGTAGGCCCTTGAATCCACCCTCGATCGGAGCTGCCACGTGAAGATTGAGCAAAGGGCTCGGCGAAGCCATTGCCCGGCTGTTGTACTTGTAATCGACCTGCAACAAAAACAATTATAGCCCAGTGAATATTCCACTTACTTAGCCGTCATTATACTTAATTTCCACGATTTTTATTCAGTCCTGACCAATAAGGATATTATTACGTAATGATTTCTCCAAAAAAAAAATGGATTATCGTAAATTTCAAAAACATTTTTTCAATAATGTTTTTTCGTGAATTTTCCAAATTTTTTCGGGGTACAAACTTTTGAACTCCTCGAAACACCCGAAAAAATAACGGATCGGGAATTCGTTATTTTTTTTTAACTATAACGACTATAATTCTTGACCGTAACAGAATTGGCCATTTGAATGAAAATAATAAAATGGTAACCGATGGAGAAAAATAGTAAAATTTGCACTTTTTTATAAGCAATTTTTAATTGGAAAGTGTAAAACTAACAATTTGCGGCCGATCGACTGTGATGTTTTTGGGTAAATGAAACACCGATGAACGAGATAACTGAATAGTTTATTTGGTGTAAATAAAAGTCGCGTGAGCCAACAAAAGGTAAGTTAGAGGGAAGTTAAACGGAAACGACGATAGCTCAACCGTCTTTTCGGCGCGCCGCCTATGTATCGGCAAACGAACCAGACGACACTTTCGGATCTAACTCGAATACGTCCCTTCCCGAGGGTGGCGGAGCCGCCTGAGTGGCTATGGAAAGAGAGACGTAATTTCCGTTGGATTTTTTAAATTTCTTTACACAAAACTTTTATTATCGTTAAATTAAACATTTCTCTGGGAAGGTTGGCAAACTGGGTATTAAAATTGAGAGAAATACCTTAATTGACAGCTGCCAAAATGATAGAAAAAAATATCTGAAAATATCCGGTAATTTGTTTGCAACATGCACTTCAAGCTGTGTAAACATCATAAAGATCTCAGATAGTGAAACCCAAAGTTGTCCGCAATTCGATGGATCCACTCATATATATTTATTGACCATTTAAATGTTTATTACTTTTGCAATTAACGTACGAAATCAACGTACCTTCAGATCCGTATGAGTTGACTCGCACTTCCAGTACGCGACGATCTGAAAGGGACACGAACCAGCACCTTCCTTATTCTTTATTTGGTATTTGAGAATGTCCACATTGAAGTATGAGGCCGAAGGATTCTGCTCCGCTTGACGTCTCAGTAACGTGGTTAAGGCACTCATGTTAAAATCGTATATTGTACTATCCACAGTTGTCTGCGTCGCATCCCTGAAAAATCAATGAATATTACGCGAATTATCATTGTCGTAACGGAAAAATTTCACTCAAAATCAACAATGGTAACATTCTATTAGCGGAAGTCCTATTAAATCTCAAACTATCCAATGATCTTTAACAGCGAATTATATATATTTCCCTGTTTCATATCCGTTTGGTTTCATCGAAAATGTGAGCCGAAGTAATGAGAGTGGACGTTAATTAGAGCGATGACGTAATTTTTCTGTTGCCGAAGGAACCCTAATCGTTTTTGACTATACATGTTATTAATGAATAATTATTGAATTTTGTAAGATAACATTTGCGACGAAAAAATTTAATTTAGTGAAGTGAAGTCATTGTTTAAGTACGGCCAAAATAATTCTAAAGACTCTAAAATCGCGACCTAGACATGAAAACAAAATATGTGTATTAGGGTGGTTGTTTTGTGGGTCATGTTTAAATTTTCATTGAGATTACGAATCGATGCGCAAAAAAATTTGCACGCCTGTTTTTGGTCTTCTAATCTAATTTTAAACATCCCTGTAACCAGATAAAGTTTCCCACTCAAAATACATGTGATTTTTCTACCTTTCGATAATTATATTGCCGGGACGAGTAATGATTCCGGAACAAATCCAGTACCATAGGTAACTAACGGGTAAGAACTCAGCTTTCACGGAAAACAATATACATTTTATTATCTTATGGCACGTTTTACACCGTTTTTCTAACGATTATTATACAATTCATCCAAAAAATTTTAAAATATCTAGAATATTTAAGAGTCCCGGGACCCTAGATTGATTGCAATGGTTTGAGAAGGTTATGTAGAGTACTTTGCGTCAATGTTGGGAGGAGGGAGACGCTTAGATAGACTAGTTAAATAAATTTAATGGTAATCTTCAGAAAAACGGGGTAAACGTGGCCTGAGGTGACCCATATATGTACATTTTTTTTTCGTGAAAGTAGGGTTCATATCCGGTAATTTCATAAAATATTGGATTTTTTTCAGTAATACTCAGTCATCCCATCAACATAATTACCGAAAAGTAGAAAAATTGCATGCTATTTTAATGGAAAACCTCGCCTGGTTGGGGGGGAGACGTTTAGAATTGGACTGGAAAGTTCAAAACAGGCTTAATTTTTTTGTGGATTAATTTTGAAGCCTTCTGAATAAAAATTTGAACATGACTACAACGGGTAGGACTCGAAATTCGTATTACTCAGTTGTCCGAAAACGTATATATAGATATAGTGGGGTAGCTCGATCTACCACCTGACCGTCTTCACGCGGTAGAACGAGCTACGCCACTATATCTATATGAGGGATTGCACGTCAACTCAGACGGTCAAAACCCTGACTCCTGCCGATTTAGTTCGTGATTTTTTTTTTTTTGGCTTCCATGTCACTCCCAAAGTACCCCCGATTTTTTTCATAATTTTCGGATCCCTGTACAACCCTTAAAAAATTTCAAAACCACACCCAAATGAAGAAAGGCGTACTCGGACATCATTAAAATCTTTGATTTTTTTTGTGTGATTTCGGTAGGTCAAAAAATAAAGTTTACCAAAATTCCAGAGTGAGCTCTGTATTGCAACTATATTTTAGAAAAAAAATAAATCGGACGGTCAAAACCTGATCTTTGCTGATTCAGTTATCGATTTTTTATTGAATTCAGTTTCACCCCAAAAGTACCCCTGTTTTTTTTTTCAGAATTTTCGGATCCCCCTACAAACCTTTAGAAAATTCGAAACTACCCCCAAATAAGGTAATACGTACTTGGACACAATTAAATTTTTTAATTTTTTTTATGGTTTCAGTAGATCGAATGGTAGAGTTTGCCGAAATTTCAAAGTAGAATCGTTACAACTTTTTTTTTAAAATAAAAAAACGGATTTGTAATCTATTTTTCATTTGTTTTGTGTACTATTGTTTCTCGTTATTCAATCAATAGTGATAATCATATCAACAATTATAATAATCATCGTTATGATACTTATAATTGCATAAACGCTAGTCATATTATTTTGAATCTTTTGATTACTGAAGAAGAAGAAAATTGCTTTCCTGTCACCATTTGGTCTTTGTTCGGAATGACACAGTGCAAGCTTTGCAGTGACTGCACGCGTTTTGCCTTTCTGAAACGTTCTTTCAATTTCTTGCTCTCGTTTTCATAAAAATGTTGAGGTGCGAACCTTACGGTTATATTAGGAAGGTGGATGAGCTTGATTGGCCCAATCAAACAATTTTTTGGCATTTGTAATTTGGTCATCAAGACATCTCTGTAGGCTCGCTCTTGCTGCTTCACGCTTCAAGCTGACACCAAAACCGTCACATGGACCTTTTCCATGAGCAGTAGCGAAGAAATGCCATTCAGCTATACAGCTATGCAACTATAAGTATTATAATGATGATTATTATAATTGTTGACGTGATTATCACGAATGATTAGAAACAATAATACACAAAACAAAAAAAAATCGATTACAAATCCATGTTTTTTTATTTTTAAAAAAAGTTGTAATAATGATTCTACTTCAAAATTTCGACAGACTCTACTATTCAATCTACTGAAATCATGAAAAAAAATTATAATTTTTAATTGTGTCCAAGTACGTTTTTCCTTATTTGGGGGTAGTTTTGAATTTTTTAAGGGGTTGTAGGAGGATTCGAAAATTCTGAAAAAAATCAAGGGTTGTTTTGGAGTGAAACTAAATTCAACGAAAAATCGAGAACTGAATCAGCAAAGATCAGGTTTTGACCGTCCGATTTATTTTTTTTTCTAAAATATAGTTGCAATACAGAGCTCACTCTGGAATTTTGGTAAACTTTATTTTTCGACCTACCGAAATCACACAAAAAAAATCAAAGATTTTAATTATGTCCAAGTACGGCTTTCTTCATTCGGGTGTGGTTTTGAAATTTTTTAAGGGTTGTACAGGGATCCGAAAATTATGAAAAAAATCGGGGGTACTTTGGGAGTGACATGGAAGCCAAAAAAAAAAAAAAAATCACGAACTAAATCGGCAGGGGTCAGGGTATTGACCGTCTCAGTTGACGTGTAATTCCTCATATATACACGTTTTCGGACAACTCAGCAGGTATGAATTTCGAGACCTACCCGACTCAACCAACAGCCACCCTAACGCACACACACACACTTTTCACCATGGCTTAGGTCCCCTGCAACAAAGCTCAATCAGTCGTATTTTCCGGATCCCGTAACAATATAATGATAAATCATCGAAGAGCTTACATGGTGACGAGTTGATTGTTGGGTAAAAGTCTCTCGAGCTTATTACTATTCTTCACGCGAAACGAAAGTTTCGCAGGATTTGGATTGTTCGCCAATACAGCGACTATACCAGCTGGAAAAGAGAGCATCATGTCGCCACTGAGTTTGACCTGGCATCGTGTCTCGTCGGTACCGCGGAAGTACGAGTGAATGATTTCGTGAAACGCGACCGCGAGAGGAATAGTATCGGCGAGGCCTATGGTGAGCGGGGATGGACCTCGCGAGGATCCTACACCGACTCCGGCCGTGCGAAATTCCAGGCTTGCGACACTGTCGGCACGAGAAATCGTTGCAGGCGACATTCTCCCTCGTGTCGTGCCTTCTCCACGACGCGACGGTGGACGGGGAATCGCTATCGAGTTCGTCGGCGTCGAGGACACTGATTGCTTCGGCGGTAAGGCAGGTGTTATGTCACCGACTTCGGAAAACAAATCTCCCTCTATTGACAAAACGAGAAAAAAAGTAGGTTTTTTTTTTTCTTAAAAATTAGAGGTGCGTTCCTAGAAATTAAAGGATTAAGGGGTAACACCACTGTACATTTTTTTTTTAATTTAATTATTTTCCCTTATTTAAATAATACTTTGGACTCTTTTAAATGTGAAATCAGACTCTCTTTCTTGAAATTTTGACCTATTTTCCGAGCGCGTCGGGCTACTCCGAAACGGCTGCCTGCACCGGATAAATACCTGCTGAGAATTTACGGTCTCGTGCTCCACCTTTTGTTTTCTAACATCTTCAGTGACCTGATAGATGTCGCTAGAAAGTGTTTGGGTTTAATCATAAACAATTCCGACAGAAAGTACGTTAGTGTAGCGTCAGCAAGCGTTAGGATCTGTAGAAACGTTGGTTTTTTTTTCTCGCTTGACATCTGTTTTTGTATTTCCCACCAATTATTTCCACAACAACTAGTTATTTCGCATCTCTGGGTGCTCTCGAAATAACAATGAGTGATAAAAAAGTGTATTTGGGCAAGAAAGGTACGAAAAAATCGTATCCAGCGAGAAGTTGGAATCGTGTATAATCGAGACAACCGTTAAATAGTTACAAGGCTTAGGGTAACTCGGAAGGAATCAGTGCCTCAGCGGAGAAATTCAAAGTCTCTTCTAACGGTGTTGATGTGAATTGTTGGTTTTTTCAACAATTGTTCAAAATTTACAGGGCGAAACGTGTCATTCGAACATCTCGTTTCAAGAGCTAAGTCCTCGGGGCTTAGGCTTCGAAATAGTTATTGCTTGGCCGAATTGTCCAGATGTTGCAATTCCAAGTAGTAAATTCATAAGAAATGTATATGAAATCGATCGTCGCATCGTGTTGACAATGCGACTACTAATAGGGCTAATTGGAATTACGGAATTTCGTGAATTTGTGGAATTGCCATGACCGATATTTCAATATTTTTATGATAAAATAGTGAATATGATTTCGATTGCAAGAAGGTCTGTACGAGATTCTAGGGTAAAAAGATCAGCCCAAGAAAAAAGAAAAAATAAGAACACGGACGGTCCAAAGGGATAACTGTGTCCTGTGATGGTTTGTGGAGGAAACGTGGATTTTCGTCACTTTTCGTTATCACATATTTGATTGAATGGTTTACAGGAAAAATCGTCGATGTTGAAATTGGATCAATGTATTTTAAGTCGTGCGAGCACTGAAAAGGTAAATCTGGAACATTTGAGTGTGAGGACTGGCGGCGTAAACACGTCGATCAATGATAGGCGAACCATGACGGTTCCTCTGATCTAGCAACGAATTTGGCTTCATGCAAAATATAATAATGGACTTACAAGCATTCGAAAAATTATGAAGATTGTAGAAATAGATATTAGCATCGTCTTACAATTTCTACTTAGAAGCCGATACCAGGAGAATGAGGCACGCTCTAGCATCGAATCCTCAAGGAAAGTAAACGAGAATGAATATTTTAATTCAGAAGGACCACTCTATAGCCCTGGGATTGTAGACTGATAGTAAAAAAATGGTATTGATGAAATTTTTAATATTTTCACGTCTAAAACTCATTTGTAACTTTGAAAACGTTTTTCTCGAAACACGATTTTTCCAATCGGCAACGCTGCATAACTTCAACTATTCTCATCCTTTTCTCCTCCAACTTCCAATTTTTAACTACATCTTTCATATTACATTTTAAAGAGCAGTACGTAGGGGACTTTCAACAATAGTACATTATGACACTAGTACGAAAAAAAATTTTCCGACGAGTGTGAGTTTGCAGAACGAGCCGAAGGAGAGTGTTGCAATCACACGAGTCCAGAAAACGTTTTTCGTACGAGTATCGTACGAATTTTTATGACACAAGGTGCGTAAAATGCAATTTTTACGCTCACTCCGTTCGCGTCAAACCGCATTTGCGCACCTTGTGACATAAAAATTTGTACGATACTCGTGCGAAAAACGTTTTCTTGACTCGTGTGATTGCAACACTCGCAAAAATGTTTTCGCGCTTGTATCATAATGTACTATTATACAACGCAGCCATGTTTTCCTCGCTTTTTCGTGCGTGTTTGCGGGATGTGAAGTTAGCGTTTTCACAACTTTCGATGGTTGCTATGGTAGCCAGGAGGTAAATATTAAAAATAACCACTACACTCAACTCTCCCTATAACGAAGTTCTCTATAGCGAACGCTCCCTATAACGAACGCTCGATCGTTCTCTATAACGAACAGAGTGCCTTCCCCGTTGCCCCCACTATTTTCCCGACGGAGCGCGCGTAAATTTAAACCAGTAATCCACATCTGTCGATTATAATGGTTAACCTTCATGGTTAAATCGAATAAAATAACCTAGATTGGTTACTTATTTCGATATTACACGATTTTTAATTGATTACGAACCTTCCGAATCATCAAATCCATACTTGGGTTCACCGTTAGCGGTTAAGCCCAGTTAAGCCGGCTGAGATAGGCGGTAGGTTGCTGTACAGACCATCTGTCAACGGAGAGTCGAGGTAACGTAAAGGGTGACGTACATATCGGTGACTCATCGCTGTTGAGCGGTAGTATAGTATATTGTGTATCAAGGAGGCAACAGGGCGCTTTTAACGGCGAGTGCTGAAGACATCGCGCGAATCGTTAAAAGGCCCGCCTCCAAGATGCACACGATATTTTATATAACAAAGCCATGTTATCCGAGCTTTACGCACTATTACGAAGACAGGGTCCAGGGGGCGAAGCCCCGGTGGGCTCCAGCGAAGCTTAATTGATTCCAGGTTTAGTTTCGTTTTATGCTGGCGCTTCCACTCAATAAACGTCCCGTACGTCGATTGGTAAAATTTTTTCGACTTCGACGGCACAAGGTTTTCTTTTGCGTCATCCGCGTCGTCGCGAAGATCGGGTGGCGTGAATGGCATCCACCCGTCGTCGCTGTTTTCTTTCTCACTCATTTTACACTTATTATTTGATGCACGATGTGAAATTGTCAACGCTAGTATAACGAATGAGCTTATAATACCACGTATAGGAGGCGGGAACCGGACAAGCTGATGTTTTTAGGTTACGCTACAGATCGCAGCGGATTTACGGCACTGCCGAACCACTCGGGTTCGTCTCCTGTTATTGTTGCGCAAAAATATATGAAAAAAATCTTTACGACCGCTTAACAGGAATGAGTCACCGATATTTACGTCCTAGTGGTTATATGAAATATTTACGTCCTGGCTACCATAGCAACAGCCGGAAGTTGTGAAAACGCCATCTTTACATCCCGCAAACAGCCCCGTAAAAGCGAGGAAAACATGGCTGCGTTATATAAAAGATTTTTTTCAACGATTTTTGCGAACCAATAACAGGAGACAGAACCCAAGTGGTTCGGCAGCGTCACCAAGCGGCTGCGATCTGTAGCAAAACCTAGAAACATCAGGTTGTCCGGTTCCCGCCTTCTACACGTAGTATTATAACCACATATTCATTCGAGTTCATATCGGCGAAGATATCAGATTGTGCGTGCGGTTATTAGTGAAAAATGACTGAAAAAAGAAACAGCAGCGACGAGTGGATGCCGTCCACGCCACCCAATCTTCGGACATAAGCCGATAGTGCGCGGGAAAATCCGTTGCCGTCGAAATTCAGGAAAATCTACGAATCGACGTACAAAACATACGTTGTATCGAAACACGTACATAAAACTCAATCGAATTCCGAGTCGATAGTATTGGCGTACTTTAGAGAATAAAAGTGTTGCGCACTGAGAGAATAAAAATAAATCATTAATAGTTTTGTGAATATTTATTGCATTTAAATTTGTTTTTCCCTCAGTGCCCCCCAACTTCTGTGATGATTCAAACTCATCTCAATCGAATATGCCCGCCCTAAAGATCTAGGGCGCAGCACCAGACGGATCAAGAATTCGGAGCTTTTCGGATTTCCGAATATCTCCGAATTATCGACCACGATCCGTGGAGATACCACGGATCGAAAGCTCTATGACTAGATCGCAGACCGTCGTGGCGAAAACATCCAAAATCAATTGCTCGAGCCACGCAACATCTATTGTATAAAACTTTAACATTAACATATTTGTAACTTCCTCGAAGATATTAGACTACGTTTTTGACCACTGTACGACGTGAGGAAAACAAGATAATTAACAGACCACATGTAATTTAAACCTCAAATATTGAGAGAATAAATCTGTAAAGTTATTCGTGTGCTTGATTAAAATGAAAATCTAAATAAAAATAAAATCCGTATATACGTATCCTAAGAAAAATAAAAGAAACAAGGAAAATATAAAGAAATATAGATCATTCAAAAAACTACTTAAATCCCGATCCATCATATAAAATGTTCGATTTTACGAAATAAAAAGAATATTAAACCTCCAACCGAGGCTTCGTCCCTGGACCCCGACATACACAGCGACATGTACAGTTGCACGGAGCTCGAAAAACACGGCTTTGGTATATAAAGTATCGTGTGCATCGTGGAGGGGACCGTTTTTAGCTGACAAGGGGAGGACCAAACGTGTTAATAACGGATTTTGATGGGTCTCAGATATGTTGAAGGGGGACCCTTCCTGAGTACTAGGCTCACGGCATTTGCTTCACTAGGCCTTAGTTTAGGAGAAAAATTGTTGGAAATCTCTTTTCGCAATACATGTACCTCCGACTTTCATCACCCAGCACGAAAGCGAGCGTAGCTCAGTGGGCAAGGCTCGGGACTGGCACCCGGGAGGCCAGGGTTCACGTCTTGGAAGGAAGGGTCCCTCTTCAACATATCTGAGACCCATCAAAATCCGTTATTAACATGTTTGGTCCTCCCCTTGTGAGCGCGATGTTTTTGGAACGAGTCGTAGACGAGCGCGGCGCTTTCCCTCCGAGTTACACAATGTACTATGTAACATTATTTATAAACAAATGGATGCCCCATTTTTTGGACTTTTTGGTCCTTCATAATGTTTAGTTGAATAAAATCGTTTAATATTATGAACGACTTTATTCAAACACTCGCCAATCGCTCAAAAATAATTATTTTGGAAATCCCATACGTAGTTCTCTAGCTATTATCATGAAGATTACGTGGATTTTTTCTTCGTTCCAGGATGAAATCTGCATTAGAGCGCGTACCGCAGGGCACCTCGAATTCAACGTGCCTCGGTCAAATGGTTGTAGTGTCGCCGTTTTTATTCATATTCGGATCATAATTTTCCTTTTCGTACTTAAATATAATGTTAATTACTCTATCAAATATCATTATTCTACTACCTTGCCTTCCTTGTCAGAAACATAACTAAAAAACGCCTCTTTTCGAGCGTCTACGGTGGTGATACCGCTTAAGGGAATATTTTCATGTAAAATTCCTAGAAATTCACTCTCAGCTGAAAATTGACAATTCATTGAAGCTGAAAAGATATTGTATGGATCGGACGTCGCTGAATGACCGTAAGGACATATTTATTATCGAAATTCCGTGTTAAAAACTGTGAAAGCTCTTTGAAGAAGTGTTTTTACACTATGAGTCTGAAAAGCAGCTACATCATTCGTTACGTCATTTCTAAAATCGGTATGGTAGGTGCTGTTGTTGTTGTTGGTTTTAAAAAATTCATTTAAATTAATTAATTATATAGAATTTAAAATTTTTCTAAACGGAAAAACTGTCGGAAAAAAGATCAAACTTGACAACCAATTTTGGAATGACTACCGGCTTGTTAACTTTTATCGAAAAAATGTTTCATCTCAGTGTAGAGTTTTCATACTGATTAATAATTTATATCGTCCTTCTATTTTACGCAATTTTTACAGGAGCAGAACCTTCTTCCATTAGTCATTAAGTATTCTACACGTCATATCTGGACTGGTCAAAGAACATTGTGTCAAAAATTAAAAAAAAAGGAAAGATTTCAATTACATAATTTTGTTTAGGGTGCTTAAGGTAGTATCGTACATACTGTAAGAGTCAAAGCACGTCTAAGATATACCATCTCCTGATTGAGGCACGTAGTACTTTGATGTGGCATCGTCGCGCACTATGATGTCTATTAGAGAGAGAGAGAGAACGTCGAAATCAACGCGCTTCGCGAAATAGGTCGCAAAATGTCAGCGTCAATACCGTTGAGTTCAAGTGCAAATGAACGTAAAATATTTCATTGGAAGGGTAAAAGAGTGACGGAAAAAATGTACAAAAAAAGACTGCAAACGGTAGAGCAAGCTGAAAAGTTAAGAACCGAGGATGGTAAATTTGAGTCACCTAACCTCAAAACTGATTCAAATATGGATTCATTTCATGGCGTTGAGGGTCGTCGAATCGTCTACATAAAAACGCTAGGCAAAAATATGTATTGCATGTGCTGCAAATGTGTGCTCTCGTTGGATGACATCGAGGTGGAAAAACGTTTTGGCTTAGCGTCGATTTTTTACATAAAGTGCAGACAGTGCGAGAAGATCACAGGAGTCTCTACATTATGCCTGACACATTTCAAATTGCGCGCCGAGCCTAATCTTTCGCGCAACGTTGCCATGTCTACTGGATCCCCACCAACTCCTCATATACAGTATATTTTCCCGATGTTTAATTGCTTATTATTATCATCACAGTCTCGTGACCTCGACTTTCAAGTGCCCAAAATGTTCTCTGAATATTAAACTTACATTTTACCTTTCTTCATTAAAATCTGACTGGTAGTTTTCGTATTATATCAAATTAAGCAAAGAAAACGCATGATTTCCCATAAGACTCCATGTTAAACGTGTGAAAATAAAAGTGTTGATATATTTTTTCTCGTACTCGCTAGAGCCATAAAAATTTAACCGAACCTTTTTCTTATCAATACCCACAGGTATGATAAGTTTTATCAAATTCTGACTGGTAAGTCTCTTAAGTAGGATACTACCTTAACTGATGTCAATGAGCAAAAACATTCGGACCAATTGTTATCCTGATTTATTTTTGAAAATTTTAAGATATTATCCTTTAATGAGTGAGGAGATCTCAACGTCTTTGCGCGGATACCTAAAAAATTTCATTTTTCACGAGTGATTTATTAAAATGAAATTCGGACGTACTACTGATTTCCCTTTTTCCAGGCAACACCCCTGGCCAGTCAGAAACTCTTTTTCGAAGTTTTGATTTTGAAAAATGAAATCTTTTTACGGAGCGCTACTGATTTGAATAAATGAAAAAAATTCGGACCGATCATTGATCTTGCACTACGGCGAAAATGATCAGGCTACTAACGAGGCGCGCTCGCAAAAATCCCTTCTGTCTTTGAATGTCGACAACTTCGCAACAAAAAAAACTAGAAACTTTTTGTATGCACCATTGGAAAGCTTATAAATATCTGAATCGATTGACATTTTTTAAATAATATTTTCATCACCAAGCACCGAGATAGCCCGTAATATAGATTGGAACAAAATCGGATTTTTCCGAAATTTTCTATCTTGACTTCAACTTGTGGCCAAAGTTAGGTATTTTTTAAAATTTGAATTTTTTTTACGCCTGATCTCTAAAACTTTATCTTTAATTTGAGCCCAAGAACTGTGGAAAATCTTCACTGGTTTGTTAGTTATCATAAAAATGGTACGGACGTGCGCGAATCAAGGGCGGGCCATCGATTGCGCGAGTCGAAGGTCTCGCTTGCCTGTGCTCTCGTAACGGCAGGGCTCCAGTGGATTATGCGCAGGGCCAGTAATCGCATTCGCTTCACGCATAGCCGACTCCGACTCTGGCACGGCGAGAAAACTAGCAAGCGAGACCGTGGTCTCGCGCAATTGGTGACCCACCCTCGATTCACGCACGTCCGCACAATTTTTATGATAACTCTAGTACCAGTAAAGATTTCACATGGTTGTTGGGTTCGAATTGAAGATAACGTTCAAGACTACATGTGAGAAATTTCAAATTTTTGAAACAAATTCCTAACCTTGGCTATAAGTTGAAGTCAAGATAAAAAATGTCGGAAAAATCCGATTTGCTTCCAATCTATTTTACACGGCTATATCAGTGCTTAGTGATGGAAATATCATTCGAAAAATATTAATCGATTCGAATATTCATAAACCTTCCAATGGTGCTTACAAAAAGTTTCTAACTTTATTTGTCGCGAAGTTGTCGACGTTCAAAGGTTGAAGTGATTTTAGCAACCGCGCTTCGTTAGCGGCCTAATAATTTCCGACGGTAGTGTACATAATGGGGAAAAAATTGATGGAAATATGAGAATTTTTCAGGTTCGTCACGCTATAATGTTCTTTTGATTTGAATTATTAATCGTGCGTATTGCCTCACCCGGAAATCGTGTGTGGGAGTGAGTAGCCGGAGCTGACATTGGCGGAACTGACTGGGGAACCGGTGAGGTCGACATAGCTGGAGGACTCTGAAGCGGAGCGTACGGATGACTACCAGTCGGCGTTGAAGCACTTGACGGTGTGCTACTCGGATTGAAAATATTCAAACCAAGAAGATCGGAACTTAGCTTTCCACCCAACTGCTGTGAAACCGACTGAGACCTCTTCATGTGATGATCCGAGTCGGTATTAGATCCTCGGCGACCCTGAAAACGAGAAAAACAATAGAAACCGAAATTTGGTAAATATACCGGGTGTATAAGACTAAATCCGCAGTTTTTGAGTCACAAAACACATGTTTTTTTTTCACATAAAGCAAAAAACAAGTTTATTTGAAGTAGTCGCCCCCGCTAGCTACATATTTTTCTCATCTCTCGGGCAATTTGTGGTTACCACGCCAACAAAATTCCTTCTCTTTCAAGGCGAACCACTTATCAAGCCATTTTCGGAAGTCCTCGTAAGAATCGAAGTGGGTCTCGGCGAACGTGTGACCCATCGAAGAAAACAAGCGGTAGTCGCAATGGGCCAAGTGTGGTCAATAAGCGGCATGGGGTAGCACCTCCCAGTTGATTGTCTCCAAGTACTTTCAGATCATTTCTGACGTGGGCGATTATGTGTTGTCGTAGAGTAAAATCAGCTCGTTATGTCTTTGTTGATAACCCGGCCTTTTGTCCCGCAGCGTACGGTGCAATATGATTAATTGTTGGTGAACATTGGCAGTTACACCAGGTTTCAACAGTTAATAGTAAACGATACCCTGCCGATCCCACGAAACGGGCAGCATCGTCTTCCATCCGAAGCGATTTGGCCTTGAGGAAAGTGTCGATGGTTAACCCGAATCAAACCACGATTTCTTACGTTTTGGATTCTCGAAATGTATCCACTTTTTATCGTCAGTCACAATCCGATGAAGGAACAACCTTATTTTTGCTCTGGTGAGCAAGATTTCGCATGTGTGGCTGAATTCGCATGTGTGATGGATCGACGCCAAACGTCGCTCCATCTGCCTATCGTTCAAACCATGCGGCACCCGTTTTCCGATCCTTTGGACCTTTTCCATGGCACGTAGGCGCATGGAAATGGCTGGTTGGCTAACACTCAAAGCTTGGCAAGCCATTTTTTGGGATTGGATATTCAGCGATACAAAGAACTTATAGATAACAAGTTGAAAATCCACCGATATTGCAATTTTGATCCGCCATTCTTAATTTCGAAATGTTGACATCATATTTGGATTCGGCAATATGAAAAACGTGTAGAAAATCCGCCGATATTGTAATTCCGATCCGCTATATTGGATCCGCCATTTTGAATTTCGAAATTTTTACATCATATTCGGATTTAGCCAAAAAAAAACCTTGTAGATACCAAGTTTCATTTGTTGAATTAGTGCAACATAATCGTAAATGTTTTCATTGTATAGAGCGTTCAAAAACGAAAAAAAAACCCGTGGTTTTTCGAGTTATCACTAACCGTTGCTGAGAGATATCGATTTGAATGATCGAATGTGGTCAATACTTCAAAAACTTCATTTGACCGTATTTCAAAAGTGGGGGCTCAAAATAAAAAACGCCGAAATACGTGTCTCTTTATTTTCAACACATATTAATGGAAAAAATTGGGGGGCAAATATTTTGACCCAACTGTCCGAAGTTGCCGAAATTCCCAGGAATACCCCATATGCATTTTTACTATTCGGAACATATATCCCCACCTCGTTGTTGCTAAGTCATATAACAGAACTGAAAAGTCTGATCTGTCATCTCCCGTGAACGTATCGTGATTTGGAGTAAAAATTGAAAATAAAATAAAATAAAAAATTGCGTGGAGAGGAATTAAGATGTGATGACTCCGAATCACTTCCGCCGAAAATCCGGGAAGCACCTAACCAAAGAAATATTGAATTGAAAATTGATAAAAGTTTGTTTCGTGCGATGAAATTATAAAATTTTTTAATTGATTACTTAAATAATATTCATTACAATTTGTTTTATGCATTCTTTATGGGGGGGGGGGGCTTCGCCGGCCCAAACCCCCGACCGGGGCTTTGCCCCCCCCCCCCCCCCAACCCCCCGACCAGGGCTTCGCCTCTGGACCCCCTACCCGCCGTGCGAGCACTTACTCGGGCGGCTTCGCCACCCTCGGAGGTGATTTTCTTCTACAAGAATTGATCTATTCAACGAAAGTCGATCCGACCTCGATCCTAAACGCACTTGTAAAAAAAATAGTATAAGCTACTCGTGCGGGCAGCCATACTTCAGGAATATACTATTTCCTGAAAGTAGGGCTTATACCCGTGAATTCCATATAACATTGGATTTTTCCAAGAATAATTAGTCCTTTCACCAATGTGATTACCGGGATGGAGAAAAATTCCGTGAATTTTAAACGAGGAACTTCACCTGCTTCTCGGAAGGTGAAGGAGTTGGACTAAGAGGTTGAAATTAGGCTTGATTGACACCACTCCCCAGTCACATTTGAAAAACTGTGTCGATCAATTTTGGCTTCCTCATAGAGGAAGCTTTGGCAAATGTAAAAAATTATGAGGAAGCAATGTGCAAGGTTTGACTTTGCACCCTTGTTTTTATATGAAATCCGTTCGTAAATTGATCTTGTCCAGAATAAATGTATGGTGAATTCCATGTCAAATCTAAAAAATTGAAAGTCGCATCAAATTTAAACGCCTAGATGGATTTTGCCCAAATTTAATACGAAACATCTCTCGATGATAGTGCGACTTTGTAAGAAATTTTTATCCGATATCTAGAAAATTGTGGAAGCTAGAGTGCGCACGACACTTTTTAAACAATTTCAAAATTCTCTAAAAACAAAAGCAATGCATGAATTTCGCTCAAATTCAGTACCAATCATCTTCCCAAAGGAGTGCAACATTTGACTGAAATTGAGCTGAACAAGCGGTACATAAATCTGATGCACATAGAATAAATGATCAATTTTTTTTTATCTCTCAAAACAAATGAAACATTAATAGTATTTTTTCTTAAGGAAATTGTAACCACAATGACACATTGCCGATGACTATGTCAGTCCATGTGACAGGAGATCGAATCAGCTGATATGTCTCTTGTTTGCCAGTCTTTTGGTCTGCAAAGATAGTGAAAAAAAATTTCACGCCCGCTTGACAAAGGCGAAGGGGGGAATATTTACGTCCTAGGAGTTAAATGTGCACTTTTGCGTACGATCTACCGTACGAACAGTCGAAAGTCGCGAAAAGGCATATGTGGCCTCCCGCAAACACGCACCAAAAAGCGAGGAAACCATGGTTACGTTATACAAATAATCATCGACCACATCGGGGGATAGAAGGGTTTTAATCCGGTGAAACAGCCTGGTTTGCCCCATATATTTTTTTTCGAAAATTTATTTGTATTTATTCCAGGCCGGATGGGGATCTACCCATTTCAAAAAGTATTTGAATGGAAACGTATATGAAGTTAATAAAAATGAATAGAAATCCACTTGTGACGCCGGTGATAAGGCGTCCTCTCTCCAGTTGACCACCTGTCTATAGCCAATTCGCTAAGGCGAGTTGACTCTTTTTTTAAAACTCCTACGAGGGAATTTCCCCGTAACGCCACTCATAGCCGCAATCGGCTCTTCGAAATAAATGCCGAGTGGAATTAAATCCAGTATTTTGAGTCAAAATAAATAACAAGTGAAAAACCACTCAGTATTTTAAAGCGAAAAGAATATATCGAGTGAAAAATCACTTAGTATTCCAAATCGGAAAAAAATACCCAGTGAAAAACCACTCAGTGTTTTAAATTGAAAAAAATATTGAATGAAAAATCAGTCAGTATTTAAATACGCCATTTAAATACTTTTCTAACTCGAACGTGCCTATATCTGGTTGCAATAATAAAAGAAAAAAAACTGAATTTCCATTCAAACTCTACGAAATATCAAAGGTCGCAGATTGACGTGTTGAGGTAAGAAGGAGAAAGTCTTGCGTGCGGGTTCGGAAAAATCTAAATACCAAGTTTCACGCCTGTAATATGTCCGGCTGTTGAGATATTGGTGTTCTCATAAAAAAAATCAGTATCTTTTCGTCCGCTACGGACAGAATTTACAGATCCGCTTCCTCAGTGGGTGCCTGCATCGTTATAACAATGTACCTTCGGAATTTCACGTTCCCAGATCAAACGGTTGATAGTCAGTCAGCGAATCGGTCAGTCGATATTTATACCACAAAATGAGTTTGATACGTTAAAATTTTCAATGAAAACTGTAAAATAATGAGCAACACACCGTTAGGGCAGGAGATAAAGAGAGATTCTCGACGGTGGCCCGAAGCTCGTCGACGCTTGCGCTCATAGGCGCACTGCCGTTGCTCAGTGGCTTGATCTCCACCCGAATCTTTCGTTCCCGCTCGTCTTCTGATTCCGTGTCCGAACTCGAATAAAATCCTTTCTCATTTTCCCACGGATCGGACTTTGGCCGTACGCAAAATCCATCCTCGTCCACTTCGGGTGTCGGTGTCGCCGATTTTCTGCTTTCGTCCTTCTCCTCCCTGTGTCGACGTTTGATTCAAAAGAATAAAAACTTTCGTGAATAACGTTATTATATCGGAGACGTCCAGCAGATCTAGTGCTTTGGTACCATTTCTACACATAATTATCTTCAATAGAACATAGATGGATCGTATTATCTCGATTCAGGTAAACATAAGTAGCTTAATTTATTTTAATTTTTTTCCAACGACCCGGTGCACTAGGTATGCTGTACAAGCATGCATATACTGACAGGTCAGACTTTTCTTCCTTATTGCTGTTCGTTTCAACCGAATCCTTCTTCTTCTTCGCCTTTTTCTCCTTCCTTTTCTCTCGTCGGCTGCGCAAAAACCCTGCCGAGAATGCATCCATAACGCGTATTTTAGCATTTTTGCGCAAGTTAATGCAGTTTTAATGAAGAGAAAAAAAAAACTACAAAGTTACGAATGGCGTGACGGATGATGTTAGCTTCGCCCCTTGCAAAGGCGTTCGAAAAATTCATATTCAAGACAAATTGGACGGTAATGTCAATTTCGTTACTTTGCGATTCATGATAATAAAAATGTAGGATTTTCCGTAATGGCTTAAGATAGGTGCGGATTAAGAGAATGAAACGGAAAAGTTGAAACACATATAATTCAGCGATAGATTAGGCAGCTCACTAAGCTCGCTTCTTTTTTTTTCGGAGTATTATCATAAAGATTACTTCGTTTCGCATTGCTGTTCGAAACTTCTTGCAGTAGACCCACCACCATACCACCGAAACTAAATATCAACTCAAGAGCTAACAGAACCACAATTTCAGCTTCAATTGTTTTTCTAACAAATCTTGTCGATACATTTTTTTTTAATTTGTATCTAACTGGGATACTAAGTTTCCTTCCGTGCAAATATCAAATGCAAATTTAAATTGGGTACAACATAAACATATGCGAAGGATAGTTATGAAACACCGTCAGGACGGAATCAACACTAGGTAGACGGGACCTGGCCATTTCGCGGATTTTGGATGTCATGAAAAAAATCACAGGAATAATTAGTATTTCTTTCTGACAACTGTTGCTGACGTTTATTAGTAGAATATAAGTATGCCGAAAATTCGATATATAACGACAAAGTGAAATTTAAACGTATGTAAATCGTGATGTATTTCTTATCATATACATTTTTAATATTTTATATACATTTGTATTATTCTACCGATAAAAGTCAGAAAAAATCGTTAGGAAAAAATTGTTATTATTTTTGCACTTTTTTCATGACATCCAATAACGGTGAAATAAACAGGCTCCTTAAACCTAATATCAACTGTGTGTATGTTTTTTTTTTCAGGGATAATCAAAATGAATTGGAGCGACAAATAACACTCCTGAGCCATGCATTATCGAGATTTGTAAATAATCGGCTCACCTGAGGCATCCCGTCAGTAGCCGCCCACTCTGCTCAACGTAATTCAAGTCCATATAACTCCCGTCGAATTAGAGCGAGAGCCACAGAAAAAAGAGAAAAAGGGAAAGAGGGAGGGAGGAAGAGAGAGAGAGAGAGAGAGAGAGAGAGAGAGAAAGACGGAGAGAGGAAGAAAGATAGTCACAAAGATATCGTGATCCATCTGCAACGGGCTAACTTATTCAAAAAAATTAAACTTTAAGCTGATTACAAAGTGAATTTTTTTCATTAAATCCGACAATCTCAACGTATGGCATGAAGAAAAAAGGTAGTTGCAATAACGATGGACCGAAACGTTGTCTGTTTAAAACGACACAACCACGACAATTCTCGTACGTGTCGACGGAAAAAACGAGTTTCCAAAACAGTAAAAGCGCGTGTCGATGATAAATATGGAACCCTGTGGCTTGCTAAGTGCAGATGTTACCGAAAATAATAAAATAATGATTGTTAGAAAAACAATTTAGAAGTCTGTCGAACACTCAAAAATTATTTCCCAGCGACCATGTGTATGTACTACATCAGCTTTTATGTTAATAATGGTTGATTTGAGTGCATGATCGGAGTTTTAAAAAAAGGTTAGATAAAGATTTCCGTGGCATCGTAAAATCTAATTGCCTAATATAAAAAATCGAAAGGTTAGAGCTAATTAATAAATCATTAGATTCTCAAGAATGGAAAAATTCTGCTATCGAGCGACGTTTTCATTTGTTTATCGCGTTTGAAAATAATGGAGGAAAATTCTTGTGAATCTTTGAACCGAGAGAAATTATTTCATTTGATAAATAATCGATTGAAGTTTGTATTTGTGAAATAATTAGGAAAATAGATTTTGCTTGTGCCTGTGTTAAATAAATCCGATACGCCGATCCGTCCGCTGCGGCTGTTAATAAATGCCATGAGCGTTGTTTTGAGATAGTGCAGGGAATACTCGGTGAAAACGTGTCACGTCAGTTATCCATCAAAAGCCGAGAAAGAGAGCGGAGGAGAGACAACTGGAAAACATTTTATATTTTCTCAAACCTCGTGGAAATAAAACTACGAGAATAATAATAATAATAATAATAATAATAATAATAATAATAATAATAATAATAATAATAATAATAATAATAATAATAATAATAATAACAACACCAACAACAACAACAATTCTGACAAACTCCATAGAATAGGCAATGATAAATGCACCGAGTCCCAGAGAACTTAGACTGAGAAAGTGCTTCGGATTAGACATCAACAAGCAAAGATTTCCCCTTGTCTTTTTTATTTTTAATTTTTGAATGAATTTTGTTTTTTAAGGTAATCCACGATTGAGGCTGTTACATTTAGATCCTCTGAGAGGGTTCCTGGAGATGCTGGGAGGTGGAACGGCAGAAGGTGGGTTGGTTCCCTGAGGCGTGACGGGTGCCGACCCAGACCCCGCTTGCCTCTGTCTCTCTGAAACAACACTCGTCGCTCACTTATTTTTTCCCCAAACTCGACAGCCCTTTTGCGCAAACTCGATTGTTATTTACGTCCAAAATCTTAATTCATGATTTTTTTTTTTTTTATTTTATTTATTTATTCAATTTCGAGCTGAGGACGTACCAACAATGTAACTCGAGACCCCGCCTCGGATTTTATTAGTTTTTATGTATGATTTATACCACGACGAATAAGACCAACATTTTTAGATTTAAGGGTTACCATTAAAATTTTCAGTATAATCATTTGGATAAGTAGAATTCCCAATCAAATCGATCATTTAGAAAACAGGAGAAACTTTGTTTACATTGTAATTACGTCATGCAGTTACGGTAAAATATTTATTTTTAAATACACGACCTTAAAAAGGGATTCACTACCCTTCTGCGATTATGATACGTGAAAATTGCTGATTTGCAGCGAAGATGAAATTTATTTTAAAATAATGATACCCCGAGTTAAGTAGAATTTTTTGAATGGGTAACCAACTATCCGTAAACTGGGTGACGCAAAAACTGGTCAGTGGGAGGCTAGTTTTTGTGAGGCCTTGGTATCTGCACTGAAGTAAGTTACTACCAAACTCACATCGGGGATTCGGAAAAATAAATGTCCGTACCGACATGGATTTTTCGTAGTTTCCTCATGCCTGCGGCAAATGCGGTATCGCGATTGCTAAGTCGACTCCGGGACACACATAACTTATGGTAGTTGAGTGATGCGCGGATATTTCGCGATAAGCTGGGAACGAATAAGTCGTAAAAGCCCGAATAGGGTAGACAGAAAGACATAAATTATAAAATATCGCTTAAAACTTACGAACCACTACGTTATTTTTCCACCCCGAATGGATTCGAACAGGTTAAACTACAATCAATATACAATTTGAGATTTCCGAACAATTGTAATAGCTCTAACTAAATGATTGCAGTGGAATCAAAAACGTTTCGGATTCTCAGAGATTTTTATATGTTATAAATTTCGCGAATTAATATGGTAGAGATTTTTCTAATCATAGCGTCCGAGGGCGATGCATTCTGTTTCCAAGATGTATTCCTGTAATAAAGATAATTTTTAACTGATATCATTCAACTGCAACAATTGCATTTGTTCAGGATTATAAATATGTGCATCGAGGGTAGCTTACCCTTTTCGAATTTAAAACGGGTTGCGGTAAGATTGTAACGTCATGTATGTTTTATACGTACGTCTATTGAACGTATTAGTCAGAAATGAAATTCAAGTTGGACATGAACAAGGATCTTCCATGTACTTTATCCACAAGATGTAATGAATCTTTATTTCGGGGTGTGACGGTAAAAAATGAATATTTCACTGCAATCGAATACCATAATTACAACGGAAACAAAGTTCGCAATGTTTTTTAAAATACCAATATTATTGAAAATCTTTACTAATAATTATTCTGAAATTCTGAATGGTGGTTTCATCCCTTAGATATAAACTTGCAGAAGTACAACAAAAATGCGTGTCCCTAATTTTTTTGTTCACTTAACCATACTTTGAAACAAATTAAATCGGAGGGGGAGACTTTGATTACATATGTTGTGAGCATTGCGATGAAATGTTGGCGATGCGAATAAAAAGCGCTGCGACAAAATTTCAGCTTCCACGCGAACGACAATCCACTTAGAATTTTCTGTAAATAACGCCTGCGGTTGTTCGCCCAACGTTTGTTAGATTTATGCGCAACAAGCATACGCGCGAATGGCGACCACAAAAGCGCGATGGTAATGATATATCGACTTAATTTTGCGTTATTGAAAAGAAAAAAAGAATTTACAGATACCAAAAAATAAACGGTAAAATAGCGATAGAAAACGAACACGTGGTAAAAGAAATTTGACGTATGTATGGTAGAGACGACGGAAGAAAAAAAAATGATGCAAAGGTGAGGCGGTGTATTGGACACGAAAGAAACAAGCTGCAAATTGAAACTTGCAATTTACTTCCTCCGATCGTAGGTAGTAAACAAAGATTGCTTTATGAGGATTCATGAATGAGGAAGCTATGAGGGAGCATGTTTCTTCTGGCCTCCTCACGAGGAAATCTTCGTTGACCATTTACGATCCGACGGAAGGTAATTGCAAGTTTTAACTTGCAGCTTATTTCTATAAGTTAAACAAGTAGTTTAATATCTACCAGATTAAGCAACGAGAAGTAAAAAATAAACGTAAACGTTAGCTTATGCACGTTTATACATGTTGAGGTAATGGGATACTGCTCAGTCGGTAACAGAAAACTGTAATCAATTGTTTGGGGCCCCAATTGTTTTGTCGAATAAAATACGGTCTTGACATCATGCACAATGTTCAGCCGCATGATGTAAGAACCGTGTTTTATTCGACAGAACAATTGTGGCGACAAAAAACGTGATGCCGTGATTGCAGTTATCTCTCTCGCACTCGCCGATGTAGTCCCTCACCTTAACATGTTCGGTCAAGTATTTTTTAATTTTTGGAGGATGGAATTTTTGAATTTTTAATTGCTCTGAAATTCGATCCGTTTGGCCGTTCTCCGCGAAATGTTATCTACATCATATATGAATGATATTGCATACTTATATAAAATTGGAGTTCGATTGGTTGAAGTTCACGGTACATAGGAACGACAAAGTTGATTTTCCGGAAAATGTAAAATATCGTAAAATCCGAACTTCTCGACGGATTCGGCTCGAATGTTAAACTATTTAAGGGGATATCTCAAAATAGAGACGCTAGAGTGCGTACCGACATCTTTTTAGACTTCGAAACGTTGTCAAATTCGAGCTGCTGCCTCGATTGTTGCAATAATTACAGATAATGCGAAGATTCTCTAACGCACCACAGTTGTGAAAAATTTGAGCGCTGTAGGTTAAACAGTTCTCGCGTTATAGTCGTTTGAATTTTGGAGGGTCGTTACATACACAAGCAGACACATACACATACATCCGGACATTTTCTCAAAAGGTTATTGTTAAAGAAAACCGCCGCATGTCTTCACCAAGCGGGCATAGAGACTTGTTTTGTTATTTTTCCCCTAGTCACACAGTCTAGTGACTGTGAGCACTGCGCCGCTCGTCTCCTCTTCCGGTCTCTAGTTCGTCTCGTGGCACGAAACCTAGTACGACGTGTAACGTTAACATCCTCAATAAATGCTATTCTTTATCTACTCCGACTTGAGTTTTGTTACGCGCCTTGTTTAAACAACAGCTTATGGGCCGGGATTGTTTCCACTGTGCAATAAAAGTGTAGAAAGTTTTATTTGGAAAATCATTGCATTTGGGTAAAATCGGCGTGGTCTAGCCGATAGCTACTGTTGGCTCATCGGTTCTATCACACAGGCTCGTCGTGACTTGGGAAGTCAGACCATCGCTCTATAGTCACTTCAATTTCGTCGCCGAACAGAACTTATAAGAGTGTGCATGACACCGAGAGTAGTGTATCAAGCAATACTATGGTGTGAATTCATCGTCGGTCGGAAGGTCCCGACGCCGTGTGAATGTACGAATCCAAAGTATAGCGGATAGTGCTGTGCCTCCTCCCCCTACTCCTCCTCCTCCCCCCCCCCCCGTTTTTTTTGGTGTGTGAGGTAGCAGAGAGTGGTTTGTTCGGTCTCGCGCGTGCAAAGACGATAGAGAACAAGTGTCTCGCATACAGAGCTCTGTAGAATATTTAAGTAAACATGAGTGATCAATCGAATATTCCGATTTCACACAAATTGAACGGTAACAATTATAAGCTGTAGAAGTTTCAAGTCGATGAAATTCTGCGCGGAAAAGAACTAACGAAATATGTGACAAGTGTTGCGGCGAGTAATGCGACGGCAGCTGAACAATAAAATTTCAGCACCAACGATGGCAAAACGATGGCGATTTTGATTTCGTCCCTGGAAAGCGATGAAGCACAAAACGTCTTGACGTGTTCAACAGCGAAGGAGATTTATGATAAACTTGGTGCAATTTATGCCGAAAGAAGTGAAGTCAGCGTCATGACCCTATACGAGGAATACTTTGACCTGAGAATGGCCGAAGGGGAGTCGGTGACAAGTTATGTTTCTAAAGTAAAAAAAGCTCGCAGCGGAAATAGAAGATCAAGGAGAGCGGCTTTCAGATAACACAAAGATGTCAAGAATTATCAGTAGCCTTGAGCCGCGCTTAAAAAATTTCAAAACTGTGTGGTATAACATGAAAGAAGGACGCGACCTCAATAACTTGCTGTCACGTCTGCGACAAGAAGATCAGTTGAAAAAAAACAGTGGATTCGATAGCGCAGTATTCGTCGCTCGTAAAAATCGAGTTTCAATCGTCGAGCCGAAGAAGTCAACGGAATGTCATAACTGTGGGGAAACGGGGCACTGGCGTCGCGAATGACCGCTGAAACAGAGAAAAGGAACCGTGGACAGGAAGGCTCGTGTTGCGTTCGTGGCAATGCCAAGCGAAATACAAAATGTTGCACTAAGGGATGTGGGGATCGTTGATTCGGGCGCATCTCAGCAGATGACAAGTCGAAAAGAATGGTTTAACGAATTAAACGAAATAACGTCGGGAAAATAGAGACTCCCGATTCATGGCCATGGTTCAATATGTGCATCGATGTGGAACCGAACAAGCTGGAACGCGTGTGTTCCCGATAATGTGCAATACGTACCTGACCTCGGACCAAACCTTTTTTCAACCGGTACACGCAACGTCACGAGGATTTGTGATGGTTGAAAAAGAGCGTGACTGTGAATTGCGATATCCGGACGGATCGATACGGGTAGTTGGCGTCAAGGACAGTCTGAATCAGTACCGACTGGGTTTTCATCTGGGAAAGGAAGCAGGGGCGAGTTCGACGGCGGTAGTGTCACTTCGCAGATGGCACCAAAGACTTGGACACTTGAGCGTAAGCATAGTAAAAAATATGGTGAAAAATGACGTTGTGGATGCTATATCGTTCTTGGACGAGAATACATTTTTCTGCGGAGATTTTGCCATGGGAAAAATGCATCGAGTTTCCCATCCGTTGATAAAAGAGCGGGAACGCCAACCTGGCGAAAGGCTTCATGCAGATGTATGTGGTCCAATGAATGTCGCATCAGTGAGAGTGTACAGATACCTTTTGGTATTCAAAGATGAAAACACGAGCTTTCGCTACGTGTATCTTCTGGTGCACAAGTCAGACGTCACTAGCAAGATTGGTGAACAACTCAGTGCAGTGGAAGTCGTGACTGGACGTCGAGTAAAATCCATTCGAACGGACAATGGACGAGAGTTTGTCAATGAAAAAATTTTTAAGCTGTTGCAAGAAAAAGGTGTGTTCTATGAGAAGACGTCCCCGTACACGCCAGAGCAGAACGGCCGTGTAGAGCGAGAGAATCGTACGATTCAATAATCAGCAAGGACGATGCTGCTAGCAAGTGGGCTTCAAACAAGCTTGTGGGCCGAAGCCGTTCGGAGCGCTGTTTACATTCTGAATAGAAGCCCGAGCTCTCATAACATAAACAAAACGCCTTATGGTTCGGAAATGGTTCGGAAAAAAACCGAATGTAGGCCATTTGAGGAGTTTTGGCACGGAAGCATACGTTCATGTGCCAAAAGAGCTCGGAAGAAAGAAGTGGGATGCGGGAGCGAGAAAGGTCTATCTCGTCGGCTACGAACCAACATCGGTTCTACAGATTGTTTGATTGATTGAAAGTGATTATCAGTTGCGACGTGAAATTTGATAAAGACGGCACATCTGGAGGGTCGTCGAGAGCGGAGGAACTAACGAGCGTTCAACAACCGGATGAAGAAATTCACGAGGAAGTCAAGATTGTCAATGAAGACGAGAACGATGGAAGACCACCGACTCCCGAAGTATATGTTGAAGCCCATGAAAGCGAAGATCGTTACAACCTGCGACCCTACATTTACGAACCGAACCGATACGAAGCCACCGAAAACTGTGCAACCATCGAAGAGGTCAGCACATGTGAAGAGGCTGTCAACTCCAAGGATCCGGCCGAGTGAAAACAAGCAATGAAAGAAGAGCGAAGCCCTTGAAAAAAAACGACACTTGGGAGCTAGTGCCACGACCGACTGGACGAAGCACTGTCACGTGCAAGTGGGTCTATAAGATAAATCCTGCATCAGGTGCAAACGGAGTAAGAGCAAAAGCTCGCTTGGTGGCAAGAGGTTTCACGCAGCGCGAGGGTGTAGATTACACGGATGTTTTTTCGCCCGTCGTAAGATATGCTGCGTATTGCAGCAAGAGAAAATCTGGACTTAGCCGAATTCGACGTTAACTCCGTGAGTGTGCAGCTCGGCTACAGCCGCGGACACAGAAGTGTCCAAGAATGGGTAAAAAAAAGTCATCGGATTTTCATGAAACTTCGTATCTACAAGTTTTTGGTATCGCTGAATCCGAATATGATGTCGAAATTTCGAAATTCGAAATGGCGGATCGAAATTACAAAAATCAATGTATTCCCGTGAAACTTGGTATCTACAAGTTTTTTGTATCACTGAATCTGAATATGATGTCAACATTTCGAAATTCAAAATGGCGGTTCCATGTGGCGGAGTAAAATCACAATATCGGTGGATTTTCATGAAACTTGGTATCAATAAGTTCTTTGTATCACTGGATCCAAATATGATGTCAAAATGTCGAAATTCAAAATAGCGGATCCAATATGGCGGATCAAAATTACAAAAATGAATGTATTTCCCTGAAACTTAGTATTGCCTTTAAGGTGTGTTCTTGATTTCTAAATTTCGACATATTCGGATTCAGCGATACCAAAACCTTTTAGCTAGGAAGTTTTATAAAAATTCACTCATTTTTGTAGTTTCTATCCGCCATTTTTTATTTCGAAATTTTTACATTATATTTGGATTCAGCAATATGAAAAACTATTAGATACCAAGTTTCATGAAAATCCACCGATACTGTAATTTCGATCCGCCATAATGGATCCGCCATTTTTAATTCCGTAATTTTTACATCATATTTGGCTTCAGCGATATAAAAAACTTGTAGATACCTAGTTTCATGAAACTCCGCCGATATTGTAATTTCGATCCGCTATATTGAATCTGCCATTTTGAATTTCGAAATTTTGACATAATATTCGTATTTAGCCCAAAAAAAACTTTGTAGATATCAAGTTTTTATGAAAATCCACTTAATTTTTGCGATTTCGATCGGCCATGTTGGATCCGCCATTTTGAATTTTGGAATACTGATATCATCTTCGGATTCAGAGGGCAAAAAAACTTCAGGATACCACATTTCAGGAAGATCAAAGAAGTCTTAATTTACTTTTTTGAAAATGCAGCTATGGCCGCGCTACCCATTCTTGGCCACTTCGGTTGGCGTGGCTATAGCCGGGCTACACACGCAACGGGTTAAGACGGCATTTCTCCACGGTGAGCTGAAAGAAGAAATTCTCATGGAGCCGCCAAAGGGACTCAACATTGCGAGCACAGAATTGGCGTGTCGTTTAAGAAATGCTTTGTACGGACTGAAGCAAGCTTCAAGGGCATGGTACGAGACGTTCACGGATTGTCTCAAGAAGTTTAATTTGGTACCGAGCATAGCAGGCCCGTGTGTGTTTTGTGGAGCGATCGATGGACATAAACTATATTTGCTGCTCTACGTGGACGACGGTCTGGTGCTGTTAAAGAGCAGCGGAGCAATCGATCAACTACTCTGTCACATGAAAAAAAAACGTTTCGAGATAACTACTGGAAACTGCCAGTATTATGCGGGCATGGAGATAAGAAGAGATCGGGCCAAGAAGAAAATTGGCATCGGACAGGAAGCGTATATCAAGAAGTTGGTGTTTAAATACAACTTGGCCGACGCAGTGCCAGTAAACACACCCGCTGACGCAGATGTGAGGCTCGTGAAGAATCCGAGACGGGAGTGAAGTGCGTTTCCAGTACCGTGAGGCCGTAGGATCGCTCCTATATGAAGCACTAGTTTTCCAGACCTGAAATCGCATTCGCGGTGGGAGTCGTGAGTCGTTTCCTCGAGAATCCAGGCACCGAGCACGTAATAGCGGTCAAACGTATACTGAGATATTTAAAATCAACGTAAAATCTCGGAATCGTTTACGAGACAACAGGACCGCTAATCGGGTACACAGGTGCAGATTTCGCCGGTATGGAAACGCGTCAATCAACGACTGGACTTTTTTTTACCATGGGAGGTGGACCAGTGACCTGGCGTAGCCAGAGACAGAAAAAGGTCACACTGGCGACGATCGAGGGAGAGTATGCAGCTGGCTGTGAAGGAGCACGGGAAGCTTTCTGGATCCGTCAACTACTCAAGGACATCAACAAGGAGTCGGGAAACCCGGACACCGCTGTGCATCGATAATCAGAGCACTCTGAGGCTAATAAAGAACCCAGAAGTGCATGCCAGATCAAAACATTTTGATGTGCAGCTGCATTTCGTTCGGGAGGCGAATGAATCAGGAACTGTTGCGGTGAAATACGTGCCTAGCAACGAGCAGCTAGCGGATGTGCTAACTAATGGGGTGGACAGGGGGGGAGAGAGAGCGAGCGCGAAACAGAGAGTGAGAGAGAGAGAAAGAGAGAGAGAATTCGGATAAAATAAAAATGCTTTCATTATTATCTGCCTATATGTTCTACGTGGAAACAATCGATTGCCGGTATTTCCGTATCGAGGCTAAGTACTATCTTTGTCGATAGCACAGCAAAAAAATAAGTTTTATAGCGTTATTAATAATTTTTTTCACTTAATATTGGTTTTCGTTTCGTTCGTCATTGTTTTTTGTAACTAACTTTCGACCTACCCTGGGAGTTGGACATGAACAAGTTGAGTAGAGAGGTGGCACGACGGGAGGCCTTGGTTGTCTGACTCGTCGAATCTTTATCCTTATCCTTCTCGGGAGGCCTCTCGTCCCTCAAGCTCGCGGTAACCACGATACCCACCCCCTTTTCACTGTGATTTTTCTTTGAATTTTGTTTGTTACCGGCTACACCTGTTTCTCCGTTGGCGCTCTTCGGTATCGATTCCTTCCCCACCTCGGTCATTCCTTCCACTTGGCTCTGATTCGACATTTCTGCGATGCTCGTTATCACCTCCTCGTACTCGATCACACCTAAAGCATTTGTTCAACGAACCCATACCAGCAAACATAGAATTAAGGGTGTTGTTTACTGGAGTTTGCTCAAGGGAGTCTTCGACTTTAAAATGTTGAAAAATATATATATGAAGGATTCCACGGAAAATCGGATACTTTAAACAGTTGACTACACATTTTGCCCGACGATTCTTCATATTACTTTATCAATGAAAATCAAGAAAACACGTATTCCGGGTTTTTCGATTTTGAACGCATGCCATTAAGGTACAATTAAATTACGTTTTTTAATTATTGCAAATATTAAGTCATTCAAATCGATATATCCCAACAACGGCCAGTAGTAAATTGAAAAACAAGGTGTTTTCTCTTCGTCTATGCACGGGCTATGCGATGAAGATATTGGATGATAATCGTCAGAAGAACGGTGTTAGCGAGATATGAGATTATCCATGTATGTATATTAGGGTTGTTCTTAATTGGGTGATGTCGGAATTTCCGTGGTTTCCGCCTTCAAAAGTAATCAACATAAAGAGAAAAAAAAATGGCAATTCGCAATGGGGAATTTGTTCGATAAGTCTAACCCAAAGCGACAAGCAATCGAATTTTATAGGGGAAAATGTATGCATTTGGAATTTTGTTGGGGAAATTTTTTTATTACTGCAAAACTATACACGATAAAAAAAAATCCTGTAACGGTTTTGTAGAAAATTGAATGCTCTACAAAAAAGGTCTTCTGTAAAATTTCCGCGAGTTCAATATTGATTACGTAAAAATGGCTTTTCATGGCTGGCTCAATAAAGCTATTTTTTTGCGAATTACGTAATAAATATTAGATTCTCGAAAATTTTACAAAAGACCTTTTTTGTAGAGCATTCAATTCCCTACAAAACTGTCGGATTAAATTTTCTTATCATGTATAGTTGTTTTTGCTTTTTTAAGCCAGCCATGAAAAGCAATTTTTTTGCAAATTACGTAATAAATAACCTAAATAACCTAAATTTTACAGAAAACCTTTTGTGTAAAGCATCAAATTTCCTACAAAATTATCAAAGGAAATTTTTGTATCATGTATAGTTTTGAAGTAATAAAAAACTTCCCCAACAAAATGCCAAATTCATGCATTTTCCCCTATAAAATTCGATTGCTTGTTGCCCTGGGTTAGGCTTATCGGACAAATTCCCGATTGCGACCAATTTTTTTTCTATTTATGTTGATCATTTTTGAAAGCGGAAACCACGAAAATTCCGACATCACCCAATTAAGAACCACCCTAATGTATATTGCTTTACGTGAATGTAGGGGCTCATACACGTTAATTTTATATGGTACTGGATTTTTCCAGAAATAATTAGTCAGCCCGCAAATATCATTATAGAAAAAAAGCAAGATCACATGTATTTTCAACTGAAAACTTTACCTCGAATCAAGGCGTAGTAAGAGTTGGACTAGAAAGGTGAACTTAGGCTTAGTTTTATTTTTGTTTAAAATCTTCACTATCTGGGATTTATAATATTTACACAGCTTAAAGTGGATGTTTGAAAAACAAATTCCCAAATTTTTCCAGATTTCTCAGAGAAAAACATACAAAAATAACGGATTGGGGTATTACAATTTTCAATAGCTTTGAAGATCGTTGTAGGTCTCGATAAAAATATGATAATCGTAAAAAACAACGATCAAACATATTTATATAGTCGCAATAACGCCTACGCGTAAAATGAAAAAAATGGGAAAATTACATTTTTGCAACCTCTACATTAAACTTTTGTTCTTTAATGAATTATGAGAAGTTATAGAGAATCCAACTCGAGAAATACGTATTACGTGTAGCATTTTTTTAGCTTCCCGGCAAAGGTATTGAAAAGACTCCCAAAATTTGGGCAACGGCCGAAAAATAGCTTTTTACGTTGCAATTCAATTTTAATACATTTTTAAGGGTTGAAATAAAAAAGATATTTTTTCGGAAAACCTAAGACTATTTCGCGTCAAACCAAAGTTCTAAAATATGGGTCATTCTTTTGAAACCTGACACACTTGTGGACCTCATAGTGCTCGATCGCCTTGTATCTTTGATATTCATTTATATATGTCAAACAGAGGACACTCCATTTCTTTCAGATTCTTGAAACGACATTTATGTCCAATAAATGTCATTGGTCCTTTGGCAGTTTTTGAAATGTTAACTTATAAATGAATTTTTTCAGCATATCATCAACGTGGAAAAAAAAATTCCGGACAGAATAGTTTTTTTTTGTAAAAAATTTTCAGCTTTTTAATGAAAATATTGCCGATCCAATTCGTCTACCGGAAAACACAGAGAAATGCGAAAACAATTTGAAAAGTCGTTTTTCGTAATGAGCCTTCAATTTAAGATCAACAAAAATATTTATTCGTATTCCTTGCGGTGTTTTACCTATTCAGTGAAGTTTATAGGGTGGGGTAAGCCACTGGGTCACTGGAGCGATAGTTTTGGTCAAAAAAACGAGAATTACAAAAAAAGCCACCCGATATTTATCATGTTTATAAATCTCTTTAATTGTCTAATAATGTGTATACTAGGCCGGCTTGAAAAAAAATCTTTTTTTTTCTTTCAATCAAAATACATTCGCGCCAAAGTATCTTCGATCAAGAGAATCGTGTCCAAAAATGAGCCCGATCGGACCATTTTTAGGGGTCGCGCAAGATTTTTCTAGTTTTCCCATTTGATTAAGGGGACTGAGTCACCTAAAAAGTCGAAGGTAAAACAAATTTTTTTTTGTGACAAGATCAATCTACATTTTCATTTTAATTTATCCTTATAAAGTATCTATACTTAGCTATCTTTTCAAATTCTTTCAGAACCATATCAAGCATCCGAACGCTGTGATATTTTCCCAAAGTTTGGGAGCTTGTCGTAAGATTCAGACCGAACAAATGAACCGATCTTAGATTCTGACATCCCATTTTGTTCAGAAAACACATAATTCCAGAGTGAATGTGGAAATTTGGAATGCGAGGTACGATGAAGTTATGGTGAACTATTATTCAACTGTTTTTCCACAAACTTTGTTTCCTTTTTACGTTATAGGCTGCCAAAATGTTTAAAGTGCAACAAAAAAAAAATCCCACATTCACTCCGGAATTATGTGTTTTCTGAACAAAATGGGACGTCAGAATCTAAGATCGGTTCATTTGTTCGGTCTGAATCTTACGACAAGCTCCCAAACTTTGGAAAAATATCACAGCGTTCGGATGCTTGATATGATTCTGAAAAAATTTGAAAAGATAGCTAAGTACAGATACTTTATAAGGATAAATTAGAATGAAAATGTAGATTGATCTTGTAAAAAAAAAATTTTTTTTTTCCTTCGACTTTTTAGGTGACTCAGTCCCCTTAACATGGGAAGAACGAAAAGTTTCCATTCAAAAAATCGTAGCTCCGCCAATTTTATAGGTACAGTGATCCGGTTAGTTCCATTTGAAAGCTCTTGAAAAACCGCTTGAAATGGCTTGCGGACCTTTGGGATCCCATTGCAACTTCCGTCGATAATTTCTTACGAAACATCAAAATTATTGATGGAAGTTGCAATGGGATCCCAATGGTCCGCACGTCATTTTAAGCGGTTTTTCAAGAGCTTTCAAATGGAACTAACCGGATCAATGTACCTATAAAATTGGCGGAGCTACGATTTTTTGAATGGAAACTTTTCGTTCTTCCCATGTTAATCAAATGGGAAAACTAGAAAAATCTTGCGCGACCCCTAAAAATGGTCCGATCGAGCTCATTTTTGGACACGATTCTCTTTATGGAAGATACTTTGGCGTGAATGTATTTTGATTGAAAGAAAAAAAAAAGTTTTTTTTTCAAGCCGGCCTAGTGTATACACATTATGATGAACGAAATTCCGCTCGTTCGTTTGTTGGATTTTAAACTTCTGATTATTCTATGAATCGATTTTTACTCAATGAATAATCATTAAATAATAATTCGAAATATTGCCGCTTGAAAAGTTTCTCTTTTAGTTATCAGTCAATCATACAATACTCTCCTTGATAATTATATTTGTTTACTGGCGTCTATAATATTTGCAAGATAATTTATCGAATATACTAAAAATCAATCAAAAATAAAAACTTTGAGTAAAGTAATAGTAGCCCACGCAAGCCCCTACTTGATATTCGGCCCTGGCGTGGAGAGCCAGGCCCTCGCAGAGACTCTCGAGTCGTGCTACCGACGGTCCACATGTGGATTCAGCGGGCTCACACATATAAATTGATATCTCAAGAACTCGTTAAGATTTTTCGATTTTTTTTCGACGGATCTACTCACTTTTCATTTTTGATTAATTTTTAGTATATTCGCTAAATTATCTTGCAAATATTATGGACGCCAGTGAACAAATATAATTATCAAGGAGTGTATTGTATGATTGACTGATAACTGGAAGCGAAACTTTTCAAGCGGCAATTTTTCGAATTATTATTTGTTGATTATTCATTGGGTAAAAATCGATTTATAAAATAATCCGAAATTTTAAATCCAACAAATGAACTGAACCGCCTTTTCAGCCGATGTTTTTTTATTCTCTCGAAATTGAAAGGAGTTGAAGTATGACGAGAAATAGTGGTTGACTCCAAATCTTAGGCCTCTAGGTTTATTTCTCACTTCTGTAATTGGTATTTTTACTACTTTCGAAGGTTTCGAGGCGTGGTGAGTCTTTATTTCTGAATTAAATTGATGTTGTCACGAGTGTTTTGGAACGGAATTTTCCTGTTCTTTCAGATAAAATTATGAGATCTCAGTATCAAAAATGTTTTCTTATGATTTGAGGCAAAAAGACACAAAAAACTTCATATCTGGAAAAGAATATTTTTTTTCTTGGTCCCAATTTTTTGTAATATTCCCATGATTATTCTGAAGCTACTGTATAAATTTTATGATGGAACTCAGAAATTTACGGTACCCAGAACGTTTGGAATATTATGAAAAATCAGAAATACCCATATTTCTGTATTTCTGATTTTTCATAATATTCCAAAATTATTATTATATATTAAGGAATATTATGAAAAATCAGAAATACGGGTATTTCTGATTTTTCATAATATTCAAAAATTTCTGGGTACCGTAAATTTCTGAGTTCCATCATGAAATTTATACAGTAGTTTCAGAATAATCATAGGAATATTAAAAAAAATTGGGACCAAGAAAAAAAATATTCTTTTCCAGATATGAAGTTTTTTGTGTTTTTTTGCCTCAAATCATAAGAAAACATTTTTGATACTGAGATCTCATAATTTTATCTGAAAGAACAGGAAAATTCCGTTCCAAAACACTCGTGACAACATCAATTTAATTCAGAAATAAAGACTCACCACGCTTCGAAACCTTCGAAAGTAGTAAAAATACCAATTACAGAAGTATAGTGAGAGATAAACGTAGAGGCCTAAGATTTGGAGTCAACCACTATTTCTCGTCATAACTCTTTTCAATTTCGAGACAATAAAAATCGGGTGGCTTTTTTTGTAATTCTCGTTTTTTTTACCAAAACTATTGCTCCAGTGTCCCAGTTGCTTAACCCCGGTCTAAAAACTTCACTGAATAGATAAAATACCTCAAGGTATCCGAAAAAAATATTTTTGTTGATCTTAAATTTAAGGCTTATCACGAAAAACGACTTTGCAATTTGTTTTCGCATTTTTCAGTGTTTTTCTGAAGATGAATTGGATCGGCAATATTTTCATTGAAAACCTGAGAAATTTTTACAAAAAAACTATTCTATCCGGAATTTTTTTTTCCACGTTGATATGCTGACAAAATTCATTTATAAGTTAACATTTGAAAAAATGCCATGGGACCAATGACCTTTATGGGACATAAATTTCTCTGTTCGACATGTATAAATGAATATCAAAGTTACAAGGCGATCGAGCACTATGAGGTCCACGAGTGTGTCAGGTTTCAAAAGAATGACTCATATTTTTTTAACGCCGTAAGCATGTAACAAAATATACTTGGAAAAAAAGAAAACGAAAAAAATTAAAAATACATTACTTGACAGCTGCCAAAATGATAGAAGACATATGGAAAATTTGGAAATTTATTTCTCAACATGTGCTGCAAGCTCTGTAAATATTATAAAGATCCCAGATAGTGACGCCAGAACTTGTCCGGAATTCGATGGATCCACCCATATATGAGCGATACCACCAATTCGAGTTTCAAGTTTAGGTTTTATTATCAGCGATCTCATTGTAACTTCGAGGAAGGAAAGCCCTCATCAAAAAACGAACTCTTAATGTTTCTCAGATTTTTCCCTTAGTGATTTTCGCCTTGTTTGTATGGGCCGTTCTGTGAATTTTTCATGTTCTTTTTTCGTAATTTCTCAGTGTTTTGATTTTTTTCTAAATTAATCTTAGCCAAGATTTTTATGTAAAAAAGGTTCAGTTTTTCGGAAAAAAATACAGATTGTTGGGTCTTGAAAAGTTACTTGAAATCGCATTTGAAATATAAAAATCGATTTTTCGGTGTATTTAAAAAATTTTAATAAATATTTTTGTCAAAAAGCTGAGAAATTTTTTCATAATATATGAAGAAATCAAGCTGGGAACTCTATAGTAACTCGTTAAATCAACAAATATTTTTAAAAAACAACTAAAACCTCAATTTATTTATTTTCATTTTCAAATAATTCGTATCACTATTCCTACTACAAGTTGTTTTATGGCACGTACGGATAAGAAAGTTGGACCATAGAATTTATCTTGGGGTTATATAGATGCTTCGTTCTAACTGTACCCATGAAAAACTCACAGAATGACCAATACAATTACAGCGGAAATAAATAATGGAACAATCGGAAAAAATGGAGACTTTATTTCTCGATGGGGAATTTCGTTTCCCAAAGTTATAAAAAGATCGCTGATAGTAAAGACCAAACTCGGTACTTGAATTCGTAAAGTCACTCACATAGATATCGGGCATTCCACTCGAACTCAAACACAGTTGACTCAACATTTTGGCCCACGATTTTTCACATCAATTTATGTGAAAAATAGAGAGCCACGTGTTTTGGATTTTTCGGTATTGAGCCATTAAGATACCGGCAACTGAAGTTCTCTAGCTATTGATGATTTTTAGTTTTACAAACCGATATATCTCAGCAACGATTATCGATAAATCGAAACATGACGACGCAAGTATTCATAATTACGTTGGACTATCGAAACTATTTATAATTTACGATTAAACAATTGAAAAAAAAATTTTTTTTCTGAATTCCTTGAATAAAAACAAAAATGTTGAGACCTTGAACAGAGTGCGGCAACGTTCCGTTCAGAAGTTATGGCGCTTTTATGATTAGAAAAACGTTCAATGTGTTTATTTTGATCAATATGAAAAATCCGTTTCGGATTTTGCAATTTATTTTTTTCTGAATTTCTTGAACAAAAACGAAAATATTGAGACTTTGGTCAGAGTGGACCAACGTTTCGTTTTAAAGGTATAACTCTCGAAACATATTAAACGTGCTTTTAATGAGAAAAATAGTTATAACATCTTTACACAAGAAGTCGGTTTACTCTGTTTTAGGTCTAAATTTTTGTTTTTATTTAAGGTATTCAGAAAAAAATAAATTTTAAAATATATTTTTGAGTTATGCAACTCTTAATTGTTAAACTGTTAATAATGGTTTCGACGATGCACCGTAATTATAAATTATTTCATCGTATAGCGCGTAAAAAGACTGTCAGAATATTCTCATTCGTCGAGAATGTAAAGGAATCGTGAAAATTAATTGTAATCCCGGCCTTCAAGCGGAATACTCCCTTAATAATTGTAACCAACCGGACTTACCCGGTTTTTCGAATCCTGTGTATTTGCTCTGGACAAATTGCTCCAACAGTTTATCAACCGTCATGTCCAGACACTGACGTTTGAAGTCTATGTGAACTTGGCCGACTTGCTCGTGATTCGCCTGAAGCACGTCCGCGTATGTATTCAGAAACTCCTTCATGTGCTTTAAATGCGTTTCTTCAACGTCTTGGAACCTCTGTAAAAATAAATCATTAAATGAACAAGTGACGAATAATGTAATTATGAGAAGGAAAGCAACAGAAGTTTGCCATGAAAAGTCAATTTTCCTTTTCCGCGATTGAGCGAAATTAAATTTTTATTTTACCGATTATGTTTCTATAAGTCTTTAAGAATAAGTAGCTGAAAGAGTCTTACGAAAATTCTTTAAATTTCGCTAATTATGAGAGGTTCAATGTCGACCAACCGGCGCTGTGGTTTCATACTTGAAACATTGACTGGGGTTTTCTAGAAACATAGTTTCACGAATGGCTTATACGATATCCTAAAAACAAATAGACAGGTTTAGATGTTAAATGGCAATTTTGATTTATATTCAAATACTCTATCCCGTAAACCTGGAATTTCTGGAATAAATCAAACATCCCTTCCCTTCATGGTCAGAATTAAAAAAACAGCCACCAATCAAAGTGATCGTTTAAAAAGAGCGCCATTATTATTTTTCTGTGGCAATATTTTTATGCTTCTAGTTTATTCGAGGAATGGAAAATTTCTCAAAACGAATTGACGTCGTTCTTCTCCAAATCTGATAGTTACAAATGAAGATATCATGAGTGCCGCAGTCAAAAACCTTATAAAACGTAGCTTCGAGAACTCGCAAGAACTCTTTAAAAACCAATTTCCAAAATTTTAACTACAAATTAAACTCTAACTCCAACTCCGGCTCGAGTTTCAACTCAATGAAAGTACTACAGTTATCAGATTCTATTGTTTGGTTAAAAAAATCTTCAAGAACGGCCTGGTTTGGTCCGCGGATAAGGAATGCTGTCTCACAGCGAGTAAAATTTTTAGAGCCGCATTACCCTGCAAGCCTGAGTCATTTTCGTCTCAAAATCGTTCCGAACAGTGGTGTACTTGTCGACGAGAGCCTTGTAATCATCCTGAGACTTCTTAAACTTGGCATCAGATTTTTCCAGTTCGCGCTGACTGGCGTTATCTTTTCTCAGCTTCTCCAGTTCAAGACCCTTCTGCAGACACATGTCTTTTGCCTTCTGAAGAGTTACCGTGATACTCTGTATGTTCTGCACGACCTCCAGTGTCGACGATTCTTCCTCTTTCACCTGAAATCACCATTTTTAGTGAACCAGAAATAAAGCGAATAAAATATCAAAATAACGGTCTAGTAATTCGAGCGGTGTATTGACCTATTGACTCACTATTTACCCCAACGAGAAATCGGTCATTGACAATTTATATGCAATATATTTATGCAATGGACATTACCTTGAAATAGTTTTATTTATTTTTATATCTTTTTAAAAAGATATAAAAAACACATGAAGAATATAAAAAATTAAGATATGGTCGTTTGTCGCCAAAGGTCACGCAGCAGGAGAGAAATAGTACATTGTGTACCAAGGAGGGAAAGTAGGCGTTTTCAGCTTAGCGCGATGTTTTCGGAACAACTCGTTTGGCAGGACAACTCGGAAATGGAAGCGTGCCCAATACATTGTTCGTTATTGTTCGCCAATTATGAAGTCGGTAATATTTGGATATGGATGCGTTCATTGTTTGTTTCCTCGTTGGCACATGAAAATCAGTACGTTTACATGTCCATGGAATTGACGGCTTTCAAAATACGCCTGATTACAATTGCAGGCACTCCCGTTCCAATGCCTGCGAGGGGCTTTTGAACTTCTAAAATTCGTTGAGATACCTTTTGTAACATTTCGATCGCGAAATATCGAAAGAAACATTCAAGTTGAAGTGACTATGTATTGGCATGGAATTGCCGATTGATCGTAAGTAAATTTCGTTTTTGAAATTCCAAATGCGTTTTTCGATAACTACTTTGAAAGTGAATATCTCGTGACTGAAGGCTTACAATCAAAGGGCTTGAAAACATTTTTGTTGCATTTTAGGACTCATTCAAAGACACCCCAATTAATAGGTCGTGATCTGCAACTTTTGGGGCGGGGGAAAATAAACGGGGAAAAATAAACTACAGGGAAAAAAGTAAATAAAAGAGCAGTTTTAAATACTAAAATGATTTGCAATTTATTCACCAACAAAAAAGGGGGGGGGGCGATAAGACGATTCCCGGGGTTCCGTGCGGGGGACTATTTGGGCCAGTCAGATAGTAACACTCTCCGTAAAAAAAGAAATCATGACGATCAAGGAAAATAATGAGATTACGCTATTCGATCTCATAAAAATTAATAAATAATAATAAGGCGATTCGCATCCGCAAAAACGAAGTAAATATTCGTTATCGAGTTCAAAGATTTAAAACAAAATAATATTCGTTCGAACAAAAAAGGAATACAATAATATTCCTCCTCAACAGGGATGAGTCACCGATATTTACGGACTAGTGGTTATATGAAATCTTTACCTCCTGGTTACCGTAACAACCGCCGGAAGTTGTGAAAACGCCAACTTCACATCCCGCAAACACGCACGAAAAAGCGAGGAAAACATGGCTGGCGTTATATGAAACGATTTTTTAAAAATTGTATAGAAATCTCTCCCCTTAATTGGAAACGTGAGCTGGTGTTGACGTTAATTTTTCAGAAACTTCAAATTTCTTTGAAATACGATCCCCTCTACCAAATATCGCCACGTCCATCGTACGGTCAAGTTATTTTACATACATGTAGCAAATGGGGATTCAATTGGTCGAATTTTAAGTCTTATAAAATTTAAACTTCTCGATAAATTCAGCTGAAGGCTAGAGTGCAAGGCTATAACTTTTTTGGAAGGTCGAAAGCGGTATTAAATTCGGGCGATTTGGAAAATGACCGGTGACGAAGACATTGACTCTAGGTCTCTATCTGGTAGCAAAATGTGAGACTGGTTTTCGAGCACATTCGAGCAACGTGACCGGCCATTACTGAGGGCTGTGAATCTGCAGCATACTTACAGTCTTGTGTTTCTTGTGTAGCTCGTCCGCGTACTTGGATACATCCTTGATGAGTTCGGACACTCTCTGTGCCATCTGTAGATGCAGAGTAGCAAGTTTCTCGGCAGCCCCACGAAGTGCCGCCCAAACAGGTGCGAACGTGCCCTGAGTACTGCTGCTGTTGCTCGCCTGTTTTGCAACTTTGCTCAACAGTTTATAATTGTTTTCCTCGATCACCGACCGCTCCCGAAGAAAATCGGCCAACTCCTTGCTCGCGACTACTCCATGCTTCATGTTATGGTATAACACGTCGAATCCATTATTCTTTTCACCCTGTAATACGTAATTCAACACTCTGAATTAGTTCTATATTTATCGTTTCGATAATGCAATGGTTATAGATTATACCGATTGTAATCACCGATAAAGATTTTGTTTAAAATGAACAATGTGAAAATCCGAATAAATATGTACCGACCGGGTATCGCCGATTGATCGTTAGTACACATTTATAATCAAAATCTTTTTCATCAAAACTCATTTTTAAAGTTTTAGAGGTATCAGCTAAAAGTTTGGACCGCGGCGTACAGTGAAACCCAATGCTGTCGGTCAAAAACTTTTGACAGAGCTTGTACACTCTGTGCGTCCTACACACGTGTTTCGTAAAATCTCAACAGAAAATCATCAACAAGAAGTGTGAAAATGTCGTCTCAAGTGACATTTAAGGGTCGATTTACGAAAAAAAAAATGTATTTCGACACTTTCCGCAATTGTTACGGCACAGAATCAAACACTTTTTAAATTCCCGGAATGTCCCACGCTCTTCTCAGTTTGTCGCAGTGAACACTGTTGCTGTTTCGTCACAGCTCATTGTGTCTCCGTTCCGTGTCGAATAAAATAAATAATTTTTGTGCGTCAATATCTCCGAGACTAAATAATCGAAAATTGCAATTTTTTCAAAATCAATCCTACCACAGTTCTGTATACACGAATGTTTTTATTTAGAAATTGTAAGTTCCATTCAGCGTATATGATGAAAGATGTGAACCAAGTCATGTCCGTTCACGTGTTAGGCATAGGCATCGCGTACAAAGAACCGATTTTTCATTGCAGATATCTCATAAACTAACAAGGGGCGGCCTCGAAAGGCGGGACCTACTTTTCGATGGGGATTTTTCCACCGGTAGTGGACCCCCCCCCCCCCCCCCCCCCTCCCCTCCAGAACACCGTGGTATTCGCTTTTGAGTCAACACTCAAGCGTTTTTGAGTTATGAATTTTTGAAAGTTGACGTGAACTCGGGTTTTTCATGTCGTCCCTACAAAAATCCTATCGTTCGTATAACCAGCGTAGCCGAGTGGTTAGCGGCACGGTAAGTCTTTCGGACCATGCCGATTCCATTTTTTTTCTCCCAAATTCATGTCAATTAGGTTTTGAATAATTATAAAGGTTTAATTTCAATAACAAATTTTTACAATGGTCACAATAATATAAGTCTGGGCCAAGAGTCAAATTAACTGTCGAAAGATTGACCAGGGAGTATGGAAATATCATTGTGACCTGTTCTGAATCGGGAAAACGGACGAGAGACCTGTTCAAAGAATATTTGGAAATGACACTGGCACCTTACGTTCAGAAAAAAAAATTCTTCTCATTATCGATTCGTGGAGAGGCCAGACGGATGTCGTTTAATTTTAAAGCATTTGTAAAACCGAAGGAGAAATAACTTGCACCGTCAAGGTTATCCCGGATAAATGCACCCCGCTTTGTCAACCTTGCGACGTCTATTTTTACAGACAGGTGAAAATTTTAATCAAAAGATTACAAAATGATTTTATTCTGTTGAAACAACAGCGAGAAATAACAGCTCGAGAAGATTTGCTGGAAATCCATTCAATTGTTCACCATCAATTGAGTGCCCCCTGCTTTCAAAAAATGTTGAAGTACGCTATGTATGCTGCCTGGTATCAGAGACCGTTTTTTTTCAATGTGAACGAAATCTGCGTGCCGGCGAACCTATTGGAAAAAAATGTAACTGCGGAAAAGTTTCTTTTATAAAGTGTTCGTGGTGTTCGAAATGTTCGTGTTTTACATGTTCCTACGATTGGTATCATCCAAAAAATTGTAGCCAATCGTCCGACAGCGATAACGATGAATGAACTGTATTGTTTTTCAACGATTATGTTCCTATGCCTGATGGTTAATAATAAATAAATAATTTTTATTAATACCGATCATTGGTCATTGGTGTTTCAATATCTCAAGATAGCCAATAAAAAAAATGTCTCTAGATAATTTTTCAGCGAAATTCGATTTGCAATATCAATTTGTTATTGGAATTGAACCTTTATAATTATTTAAAGCCTAATTGACATGAATTTGGGGGAAAAAAATGGAAAGAAAAGCGGAGGCTCGAACCTGTGTCGGCAGGGTCCGAATGACTTACCGTGCCGCTAACCATTCGGCTACGCTGGTTATACGAACGATAGGATTTTCGTAGGGACGACATGAAAAATCCGAGTTCACGTCAATTTTCAAAAATTCATAACTCAAAAACACTTGAGTGTTGACTCAAAAGCGGATACCACGGTGTTGGAGGGGGGGGGGGGGGGGGGGAGGACCACTACCGGTGAAACAATCCCCATCGAAAAGTAGATCCCGCCTTTCGAGACCTCCCCTCGTTAGAGCATTCGATAGTTTTCTCAGAACTTTTTTTCTTGTTCCTTGTAGCGTCTACACTCCATCATGGCCGCAAGCTGGCATAGATGCTAGCCTTTTGCACAACTTGCTTGGTACCAACGAAAGCTTGGGTCGTCGCGATTTTATGAAAGCACTAGGCTTTTTCCTTGTCGAACCGCACTTACACCCCCGCTTGACAACGCATGGTATTCATGCCGATCTGAGAAAGGGTATTCAAAAATTGCTTGGAATCGAAGAAATACCTCTAACGCATTTCCAAGTCGTTAGAGAAGAGACCCGAGCTCGATGTAGATTCTGTTTTGATCGAGATGCATCGAGGACGAAGATGAAATGCGCTCAATGCCACCGCCGCATTTGCGATAAACATAGGGCCGATTATGTCCAGATTGTGTACTGAGTGTGTGAGAACGCGAATTAGGATTACAGTTGAAGATTTTGTATACTTTTTAACTTCCCGATTATAGGGAAGTTATTGTAATGACCCCTAAAATCGAAAATCGTTTTTTTGTCAGATCTTCACGTTTTGAGGTCATTGGAGTAATTTTAGCCTATTTTGAGAAAAATGTTTGTGTGTGTGTGTGTGGGTGCGTATGTACGTACGTACGTATGTGATGAATTTTTCGTTAACGTTTTCTCCAAAACTAATGACGCGATCGAAATGATCGATGATGCAATCGATGTGTCTTGCTGTAACTTGGAGCTGATTAGATTTTGGTCCAGTTCGGTCGAGTAGTTTTTTAGTTTTTTACAAAAAACATAATTCCAAAATTTGTTCGTAAACATTTTCTCTAAAACTAATAACGCGATCCGAAGAAATTTTTTTGAAAAAACTTTTTTTTACTTTTTTAAAATCGTTTTTTTTTTTTCCCCCACGTACGTACGTATGTGATCAATTTTTCGCTGATGATTACTCCAAAACTAATGACGTGAACGGAATGATCGACGATGCAATCGATGTGTCTTGATAAAACTGAGAGCTGATTAGATTTTGGTCAAGTTCAGTCAAGTAGTTTTTATAGTTTTTTACAAAAAATATAATTTTTAAATTGTTTCGTAAACGTTTTCTCTAAATCTAATAACGTGATCCGAAGAAAAAATTTTCAAAAAATTCTTTTAAAACTTTTTAAAATTGTTTTTTTTTGGATTTTTTTTTTGGATTTCTTTCAACTTATCGATTATAGGAGACTCAATCCTTCCGGGCATATTATGCCCCCGGGGTATATGCCGGGTGGTCGGGCACTTGTATTTTTTATGTTTGGTGTCTTCTGGATACATCCATGTTGGACCATGAGTAGACGAAAACTCTAATTCTCAACTTAATGAGAATATACTTTATTAATAATGATAATGATAAATTTCAACTCGCGAATCGGGAAGTTACTTGTGCGGCCCGTACAGGGTCACACGCAAAATAAATTTGATTAGCTACAGGCATTACGAGCCATATCCACTACTAACGATGGGCACCACTAACCATGGATACTTCTAACCATAGGAACTGCTAACTATGTGCTCAACTATCTATGGGCACTACTATCCATAGACACCACTAATCATAGGCCCGCTAGTTATTTTTTTTAAATTGCATGAATGAACAAATCTTTGATATATACAGTGGACTTTGGCATTTTTTACCTTCAAAAAAATATTCTATTTTCGGACACCCTTAAAAAATGCTCAAATGTATTTTCGCTTTCTAGACTTTTGATATTCTTAAAGTACAACTACTCACCTTCAAAATGCAAAAAAATGTATTGCTTTAGCTTCAATACAAAAAAATGACGAATAAAAACGTTAAACATGATTTTTTGAAAACACCTTCCTGAAAAAGTTAATTTTTTACTAATTTAACGAAATGTTTGAGTTACGCCAATGTCATATTCAGGATCCGGGATCAATTTCACATGGAAATCGTACATGTAAGCCCCATATCCGTTGAGAAACCAGAGTTATAAGCTTTTGAAAATTCGAAAACCGGAAACGTACCCGTATGGCGGTGGTGTCCCATGAAAGGAGTTTGGTATCGGAGGGTTACATTTCTTGCAACAACAACAACAACAATAATATTAATAACAATAATAATGATAATAGTTCATCTGATTTTGTAATTTCAATCAATTAACAAATCCCTCTTATTCTTTCATTCGATTATATAACACAGTTAATTCAATAAAAATCAATTGATAGCCGTAGATAAGAAGTTGAATAATTGCATAATGTGTTTTCGCTTTGAAAAATGCCTGGAGTTAGAAGAGGAATAGATATTCTCCACATGCTATTTATCTACGTTCTGCTGTAATTCAATGACAAATTGGATGGCGAGAGTGAGGGGCGGGACATGGGGAGAGGGTCGACCGACAGTTGGCAGTCGGGAGAGCTGTTCTCTCGTTGATATACACCCAGTGACTATCGTCAAATGATATATGTATACTAGAGTGGTTCTTATATTGCCTTTGGACGAATTTTGACCCCCCCCCCCCCCCCCCCAGATTGGCTCCAAATAATTTTAAAAAAAGTTCCCTAAATTGGCAGCCCGCCATCTTTAAAACCAGCCATTACCAGCAGGGGTCATTTTTCCCTTTTGAAATACACAGGATTTTTCGACTCTCTAGTACCATGGATATTTGGGTCGCTTGAAATCATCTTAAAAATCCAATCTCAATCTCAATGAGTCCGTGGCACCTTTGTGCATGAAAAAAAAAATCTTACGGTTTGATTTTGAAATAGGTACGGGTCGTTCCACGCCGATATATAAACATGTTTTTCGGTTTTTCCTTATTCCCGGATAATTTTGTCAGAAAATTTTTTAGATTTGAAATATCAATCTTAAAATTCAAAATACTGATCTTGAAAGCCATATTGGTCATTCCGACTCAATTTGTTTTTTTTTCTTCTTTCGTTTTTCCTCTAGTTGCCGAACAATTTTATCAAAAGAGCGTTCAAAATATCCGATCTCATTCTAAAGATTAAAAATATCGGTCTTGAAATTAATATGGGCCATTCCAACTAGAAACATTCTTTATTTTCCATTAAAATTTAATTTTCCAAAATAAATAGTGTTTCGAGTTGGAATAGCCCATATTAATTTCAAGACCAGTATTTTCAATTTTCAGAATAAGATCGGATATTCTGAACTTTCTTTTGATAAAATTATTCGGCAGCTAGAGGAAAAACGAAAGAAGAAAAAAAACAAATTGAGTCAGAATGACCAATATGGCTTCCAAGATCAGTATTCTGAATTTTAGGATTCATAATTCAAATCTAAAAAATTTTCTGACAAAATTATCCGGGAATTAAAAAAACCCGAAAAATATGTTTATATATCGGCGTGGAACGACCCATAACCATTTGAAAATCGAACCGTAAGATTTTTTTTTATGTACAAAGGTGCCACGGACTCATTGAGATACTTCTTGGATTTTTAAGATGATTTCAAGAGACCCGAATAGGGATATTACTGGAGAGTCGGTAAATCCTGTGTATTTTAAAGGGGAAAAATGACCCCTGCTGGTAATGGCCGTTTTTAAAGATGGCGGGCTGCCAATTTAGGGAACTTTTTTTTTTATTATTTGGAGCCAATCTGGGGGGGGGGGGCAAAATTCGTCCGAAGCCATCATAAGGACCACTCTAATGTATACACAGTGTTCAGTCCGCTGAATGCCATATCGACAGTGATTTTACTGCTATCGTTGAAAGCTTGTTGCGTAGTCGAAAAGTACGTGTAGTGCGCCACGCGTGAAAAACGTTGTACCACCCACGCTGCTAGTCGGTGGCAATTAAGCTCCAACGAATAAACTCCAACCTCATCATGCAAAAATGACAATAAAGGAGAACTTGCATTTATACGTGAGCGAGCGAAACGGTTTTTTAAAATAGTACATTATGACACTAGTACGAAAAAAAATTTTCTGACGAGTGTGAGTTTGCATGTGAATTTGCGAGCCGAAGGCGAGGGTTGCAATCAAACGAGTCCGGAAAACATTTTTTTGCCAATTAGACAGTACATTTTCCGGACTTTGATTTCAAGCTCCTTTCGCTCGGTTTTTATGTGCTTTTCCCAAGTTAATCTTCTATCAAGGTGCATCCCAAGTTATTTCACACTGATGGCTGCAGGAAGATGGTGACCGTGCATCTTGCCTGGGGGGCAGTTTCCTTTCCTCGTAGCGAAGGTGATGTGTGCAGCTTTTGCCTCGCTAGCTTTTATGCGTCATCTGTCTAGCAATGTTGGAATTCCGTCGAGCTCCCGTTAGAGTTTTTGGGAGGCCGAAAAGTGTATATAGTACTGGTCCTAGCACACTACCTTGCGGTATGCCAGACTGGATGGGATAGAATTTTGTAAGTTCTTGGCCTTGGCGTACTTGAAACTGTCTGTTATTTGAGTAGGATTTTAGGAGTAGGAAGTATTAAGAAAGCTTCATTCTAATTTTGTATAGTAACCCGGAGCGCCAAACTTTGTCAAATGCTTGCTGTATATCAAGAAAGATTGCCGAGTAGTACTTCTTTTTTTCTACCGAGTTGGAGATTGCGTTAAAAACTGTTAGTTTGTTCGATTGTTAAGTGGCTGCTTCTAAATCCGAATTGGTGATCGGGAATGAGGTTAATTTTGTTTATTAGCGGTTCTATTCTGAGCAGTAGTAGCTTTTCGAAGAGTTTTGACAACCGATATATAAACTTGCCAAAATTCATACTGAAGAAAAACAAATACGCAGAAATACAAATAACATCTTCTACTCAGATGAATAACGCACGACGCGCTCAGCCGCTTTTCGCTCCATCAATTGCACGCAATAAATTATACAAAAACAAAAAAATCGGTCACTTGGACGACAGGTACATTGAAATAATAATTCGACTGATTAACAATCTCGTTTATACGCGCTAACGCGAGCGACTGGGCTAAGAATTCCGTGGTATTTCGTCACCAAGCCCTCAAGTGTCTCGTGGAAAGGGAAACTCGGAGCCTTGGGGCCCGCGCAGTAGGTCCCATATTCGCGGGGCGACCCGATTTGCGATAAAACCGGGTGTTCAAACGGCGAGACCCCCGAGCCGATCGTTACAATATCCTCCTTTTTTTTGTGCATTTGAGGGACGGAGGCAACGCGAATTTGAACGAAAATAAATAAATCATCTATATACATCAGATCATTCATACCAAAATACATGAATTTCTAGTGACCAGAGATCTTCTGCATGATACTAATGAATCGATGAGCTTAAAATGATTGAAGATAGAGTTCAAGAGGCTAATGGATAACGGGACATAACTCGGAATGCCGCTTCTGACGTGATTTTGATTCACTAAAAAAGTTGTGGTCATCGCCTTTGATATAAAGACGAGATTGCGCAGGCTTAACGACGATGTATAGAGCCCCACCATACCCTGAACTTTTCTCGGAGAAAAAATTTTGGTCTTCTCCCGTAACGTGAAGATGAAATGAAAGTCTTAATTTCAATGCGCATTTTACGGATCTATCTCCGGCAACGATCGTGAAACACTTTTTTATCCGTATAATATCGTTTTCCTTTTCACGCCAGGTTACATGCCAATGCTTCGATCGCGACAAGATATCATTCATTACAACATTAAACAGCATACGATTTACCATATCACATTTATCAACACATAAATCAGTGTAACAAATCACAATAACGTTCAATTTCCGTTTCATCACGAAATGAATTATCTTCGATTTTCTTACAACAAGTTTCATCTACATTTGACACAATTTCATCATGGGTATCAATTATTCGTTCGTCTTCGTCGACAACGGTTTCATTTGCTTTCAGCTGAGGCATCTGAAGTTCTTTACTAAACAAATCGAAGGACACATTGTCTGTGTTCTTCCGATCGTCCAAAATTTCACAGTCGACAACATTTGCCTCGTTTAATAATTCTTCATTGAGTTCAATATTGTTCTTCTCCTCAACACAATTAGCATAGCTAAGATCGTTAGCACCCCTATTTTTAACTCTCGGCTGAAAACGGGAGTTATGTGTTTCGTCGTGTTCCCGCGAAACACCGATTCCTTTCTCACAGATGTTTGCTCAAAAGGCTAATCTTCTACAAACAAATGTTTGCACATCGGTTCAGTTGGTCACATAGATGCTATGTGAATCATAATATTTATGATCGGATGTGAACTCGTAAAGATAATAGATGTTGAAAAAACGCGTTTTTTCGAAATTTCCATATCGATGCTGGCCACAGTAGAGCTCCAGCGAGCCTGCTGATACCCTTGTCAAGCTAGCAGCGACATTTCTCCGATTTGAAATTACTCTGCACCTAAATTAGGTGCTTTTTAGGTGCTATTTTGGTGCTCGGTTTATAATTTTGGTGCTCGAAAAATTTGGGCAGGGGAGCATTTTCAAAAAACCTCTGCCAGCTTGACGTCAAGCCAGCAGCGGCAATCGTCAAAAATGCAAAATTCCAAATAAAAACTATGCAGGAATTAGGTGCTTTTTAAGTGCTTTCGAAATAAAAAAAAAAAAATGTTAGCTCAACCCCTTCGCCCAGAAAAGTCACCCTCTCGTTATTTGACCGTCGGGGTTTTTACGAAAATCCGTAATTATGGACAAACCGACTTCTTCTTGCACTAAAAGATTCTTAAATTCAAGTGCTTCGGAAATACGTAACGCACGATTTTGGTGCTCGACCCCTTCGACTCGAAAACCTACCCCCTAATCGTGTGCAGCAGCCTCAATAATGAAAATCCATAATTTTTATTGAATCGTCTTCTCCTCGGGTGTAAGGGTCCAAAGAATTAGGTGCTTCTCGAAAATATATCGAATGATTTTAGTGCTCGACCCCTTCGACTCGAAAACCTACCCCCTAATCGTGTGCAACAGCCTCAATAATGAAAATCCATAATTTTTATTGAATCGTCTTCTCCTCGGGTGTAAGGGTCCAAAGAATGAGGTGCTTCTAGAAAATATATCGAATGATTTTGATGCTCGGTCCCTTCGACCCGAAAACCTACCCCCTAATCGTGTGCAAAAGCCTCAATAATGAAAATCCATAATTTTAATTGAATCGTCTTCTCCTCAGGTGTAAGAATCCAAAGAATTAGGTGCTTCTCGAAAATATATCGAATGATTTTGGTGCTCCACCCCTTCGACCCGAAAACCTACCCCCTCATCGAATATAACAGCCTAGAATATGAAAATCCACAATTTTCATCGGATCGTCTTCTCCTTGGGTGTGGGTATCCACAGATTTAGGTGCTTTTAAAATATGCATCGAATGATTTTGGTGCTCCACCCCCTCGACCCGAAGACCTACCCCCTCATCGGATATAACAGCCTCAATAATGAAAATCCATAATTTTAATTGAATCGTCTTCTCCTCGGGTGTAAGAATCCAAAGAATTAGGTGCTTCTCGAAAATATATCGAATGATTTTGGTGCTCCACCCCTTCGACCCGAAAACCTACCCCCTCATCGAATATAACAGCCTAGAATATGAAAATCCACAATTTTCATCGGATCGTCTTCTCCTTGGGTGTGGGTATCCACAGATTTAGGTGCTTTTAAAATATGCATCAAATGATTTTGGTGCTCCACCCCCTCGACCCGAAGACCTACCCCCTCATCGGATATAACAGCCTAGAATATGAAAATCCACAATTTTCATCGGATCGTCTTCTCCTTGGGTGTGGGTATCCACAGATTTAGGTGCTTTTAAAATATGCATCGAATGATTTTGGTGCTCCACCCCTTCGACCCGAAGACCTACCCCCTCATCGAATATAACAGCCTAGAATATGAAAATCCACAATTTTCATCGGATCGTCTTCTCCTTGGGTGTGGGTATCCACAGATTTAGGTGCTTTTAAAATATGCATCGAATGATTTTGGTGCTTCACCCCTTCAACCCGAAAACCTACCCCCTCATCGAATATAACAGCCCAGAATATGAAAATCCACAATTTTCATCGGATCGTCTTCTCCTTGGGTGTGGGTATCCACAGATTTAGGTGCTTTTAAAATATGCATCGAATGATTTTAGTGCTCCACCCCTTCGACCCGAAGACTTACCCCCTCATCGAATATAACAGCCTAGAATATGAAAATCCACAATTTTCATCGGATCGTCTTCTCCTTGGGTGTGGGTATCCACAGATTTAGGTGCTTTCAAAATATGCATCGAATGATTTTAGTGCTTCACCCCTTCAACCCGAAAACCTACCCCCTCATCGAATATAACAGCCCAGAATATGAAAATCCACAATTTTCATCGGATCGTCTTCTCCTTGGGTGTGGGTATCCACAGATTTAGGTGCTTTTAAAATATGCATCGAATGATTTTGGTGCTTCACCCCTTCGACCCGAAAACCTACCCCCTCATCGAATATAACAGCCTAGAATATGAAAATCCACAATTTTCATCGGATCGTCTTCTCCTTGGGTGTGGGTATCCACAGATTTAGGTGCTTTTAAAATATGCATCGAATGATTTTGGTGCTCCACACCTTCGACCCGAAAACTTACCCCCTCATCGAATATAACGCACTAAAATCATTCGATGCATGTTTCGAAAGCACCTAAATCTGTGGATGCCCACACCCAAGGAGAAGACGATCCGATGAAATTTGTGGATTTTAATTTTCCAGGCTGTTATATTCGATGAGGTGGTAGGTTTTCGGGTCGAGGGGGTGGAGCACTGAAATCATTCGATGCATAATTTGAAAGCCCCTAAATCTGTGGATACTCACACCCAAGGAGAAGACGATCCGATGAAAATTGTGGATTTTCATATTCTAGGCTGTTATATCCGATGAGGGGGTAGGTTTTCGAGTCGAAGGGGTGGAGCACCAAAATCATTCGATGCATATTTTGAAAGCACCTAAATCTGTGGATACCCACACCCAAGAAGAAGACGATCCGATGAAAATTGTGGATTTTTATTTTCCAGGCTGTTATATCCGATGAGGGGGTAGGTTTTCGAGTCGAAGGGGTGGAGCACCAAAATCATTCGATGCATATTTTAAAAGCACCTAAATCTGTGGATACCCACACCCAAGGAGAAGACGATCCGATGAAAATTGTGGATTTTCATATTCTAGGCTGTTATATCCGATGAGGGGGTAGGTCTTCGGGTCGAAGGGGTGGAGCACTAAAATCATTCGATGCATATTTTAAAAGCACCTAAATCTGTGGATACCCACACCCAAGAAGAAGACGATCCGATGAAAATTGTGGATTTTCATATTCTAGGCTGTTATATTCGATGAGGGGGTAGGTCTTCGGGTCGAAGGGGTGGAGCACCAAAATCATTTGATGCATATTTTAAAAGCACCTAAATCTGTGGATACCCACACCCAAGGAGAAGACGATCCGATGAAAATTGTGGATTTTCATATTCTAGGCTGTTATATCCGATGAGGGGGTAGGTCTTCGGGTCGAAGGGGTGGAGCACTAAAATCATTCGATGCATATTTTAAAAGCACCTAAATCTGTGGATACCCACACCCAAGAAGAAGACGATCCGATGAAAATTGTGGATTTTCATATTCTAGGCTGTTATATTCGATGAGGGGGTAGGTCTTCGGGTCGAAGGGGTGGAGCACCAAAATCATTCGATGCATATTTTAAAAGCACCTAAATCTGTGGATACCCACACCCAAGGAGAAGACGATCCGATGAAAATTGTGGATTTTCATATTCTAGGCTGTTATATTCGATGAGGGGGTAGGTCTTCGGGTCGAAGGGGTGGAGCACCAAAATCATTCGATGCATATTTTAAAAGCACCTAAATCTGTGGATACCCACACCCAAGGAGAAGACGATCCGATGAAAATTGTGGATTTTCATATTCTAGGCTGTTATATCCGATGAGGGGGTAGGTCTTCGGGTCGAAGGGGAGGAGCACCAAAATCATTCGATGCATATTTTAAAAGCACCTAAATCTGTGGATACCCACACCCAAGAAGAAGACGATCCGATGAAAATTGTGGATTTTCATATTCTAGGCTGTTATATTCGATGAGGGGGTAGGTCTTCGGGTCGAAGGGGTGGAGCACCAAAATCATTCGATGCATATTTTAAAAGCACCTAAATCTGTGGATACCCACACCCAAGGAGAAGACGATCCGATGAAAATTGTGGATTTTCATATTCTAGGCTGTTATATTCGATAAGGGGGTAGGTTTTCGGGTCGAAGGGATGGAGCACCAAAATCATTCGATGCATATTTTAAAAGCACCTAAATCTGTGGATACCCACACCCAAGGAGAAGACGATCCGATCAAAATTGTGGATTTTCATATTCTAGGCTGTTATATTCGATGAGGGGGTAGGTCTTCGGGTCGAAGGGGTGGAGCACCAAATTCATTCGATGCATATTTTAAAAGCACCTAAATCTGTGGATACCCACACCCAAGGAGAAGACGATCCGATGAAAATTGTGGATTTTCATATTCTAGGCTGTTATATTCGATGAGGGGGTAGGTTTTCGGGTCGAAGGGGTGGAGCACTAAAATCATTTGATGCATATTGTAAAAGCACCTAAATCTGTGGATACCCACACCCAAGGAGAAGACGATCCGATGAAAATTGTGGATTTTCATATTCTAGGCTGTTATATCCGATGAGGGGGTAGGTCTTCGGGTCGAAGGGGTGGAGCACTAAAATCATTCGATGCATATTTTAAAAGCACCTAAATCTGTGGATACCCACACCCAAGAAGAAGACGATCCGATGAAAATTGTGGATTTTCATATTCTAGGCTGTTATATTCGATGAGGGGGTAGGTCTTCGGGTCGAAGGGGTGGAGCACCAAAATCATTCGATGCATATTTTAAAAGCACCTAAATCTGTGGATACCCACACCCAAGGAGAAGACGATCCGATGAAAATTGTGGATTTTCATATTCTAGGCTGTTATATTCGATGAGGGGGTAGGTCTTCGGGTCGAAGGGGTGGAGCACCAAAATCATTCGATGCATATTTTAAAAGCACCTAAATCTGTGGATACCCACACCCAAGGAGAAGACGATCCGATGAAAATTGTGGATTTTCATATTCTAGGCTGTTATATCCGATGAGGGGGTAGGTCTTCGGGTCGAAGGGGAGGAGCACCAAAATCATTCGATGCATATTTTAAAAGCACCTA
>OZ020173.1:11070004-11107485 GCA_963971145.1 Sussaba pulchella | reverse complement strand
CCAGCGTCAGGCCCCCGATCCGAAGTTATATACCGCGAAATAAAAGCGCGAGGTGTCACTCGCGCCGCGTAAGTGCGCGAACCAAACCGAGTGCGCGATCTAGGTGCTACCTGCCCGGGGCGACGACGCGTGACGCCGCGATCGAGGAGAACACTCTGATACCAACGTCCAAGGGAACGCAACGCGTGTCCGACGTCTTTCGCGGCATAGTCCGCCATCATATATCACATAATACGGCCAGTTCGCCGTTCTCGAGCCAAGTGGCTCCCCATTACGATTCATCTTTTTCGTAAATCATCAGGACGTACTTTCCGTCCGCACGACGACGTCATTGGTTTACAAAAAACCCAAAGAACGCACGAAAACGTTACGACCAAGGGTGGATGCACGGGTCGACGGAAGCTTCACGAATTATCTCTCCATCCACGCGCCATTCCCGTTGCGTCATACGTCGTTGGAAGAAGTCGAGGCAAGGTTCAACACAGCTATCATCAGCCATCAACAGGTATAGCGTCCTAGGCAATCACCGCCGAAGACGCATTCCCGTATCTATAACCACGCGTACGACGACGTGCCGCCCTTATATGCACGCTCGCCATGAGGCCGGCTTCGTTCTCAAGAAATCCTTACGCGCAAACGAGCGATTTCACGAACCACCAGCCGTGCTAATATTTCGGTGAAAAGAGACTGCATAACTTTCGTCATTTCGCGGTATTGAATATTATTGCTAATTGCATGAGTTTGTCGGATTTTTGCGTCGTAGACACCGTCTCGGTGGAAATTTTCCCGTAACATAATACGATATTCTAAAAAAGAAAATATACCTTGTAATCGACGCACGGATCGTTCACCGCGAAGTATCCGCGTGAGACAATCCGGTTGCATCAACCCTCGATATTCATACGTCACCGTTTCACGTTCTTTCTTGCGGCGATGTGAGCCAATGATTCGTTACACGATAATAATCACATCATATATCACCTTTCGTCATATTCCTTTTTACGAGTATAAAAGACTACTCGTCGTTTAATGGACCCCTGTGTGGTCGATCATCGGTAGAATCATAAACCATAATCGTTAATTAATTACTCCGAAATTACAGCATTACTACTTGTTACCGAATTATTCCTTGTCTTCGAATATCTTTCTGCACTATTGTTTTCTTTTTCCTTTATTTTTTGATCAAATTGGAAGGAATTATTAAATACTCGATATTAATCTCGAACGATACTTTGTGTCTCGTGCCATACAAATGCCCATCGTCTCCCTCCAGGTCCCAATTCCTTACGAAAGAAAAATAAATCATAACACTCGAGAACTCGATTTGTTACAACTGGCGCCCAACGTGGGGCACGAGGTTTGATAATTGAACGAAGGTGTTTATGGCTACGGATCGAACGATAAATCGTACGTAAAGTTATATATTTCAATATTCGTTAAGAAGCGTAAACAGCACACATCGACTTTGGATCGAGGTCGTAAATGCTTCACAATATATATATGACCGTCGACACAGATGTAAACATACATCCGTCGTCCGAGTTTCTCGATTGAACGAGCAATAATTCTAGCTACAATCGATTTAATATTTTGAATAGAAACGATCCTCTTGAGCTCGATCCAATGTTTATATCGCAGAGCCCTGTCCGAACGCGGTCAAATTCTGACTCAAGCGACAAAACGCCGGAACCTGTAACCGTAAAAAAGACTGGGCGACCTGTTAAGCCCACGAAACTTCGTAAACAATTGATAACCGATTTGATTGATCCTTTAGAGATGGCGTGTGGAATGAGCTTGGATGAACAACGAGCGAGAATTAATGAGGATATGGAGCTGTTAGCGCAACAGCGCCGAGAACTCGAACAGCTGAAAAACGAAGTACGATCTGTAAACGGACAGACCGTCGTGGAGGAATTGCGAAAAATGAGAACACAAATTGATAATCAACGAACGGAATTAGAGGCTTTGAGGGCTGCTTCTCTTGCCCGAGATGCAATATTACCGGAACATGCGGCAGATCCTCCACACCGGTCGTCCTCGTCGCAGGATGATTATGCAGGTACGTTGGATGGTATTGCTCATAGTATGCGGACTTTAAAACTTGATATCCACGCTCCCAAGTTCGATAGCGATATAAAGACACACCCCAAAGAATTTTTGGAAAATCTTGAAAGATATTTCGTGGCCAAGAACGTTGTATCCGATACGTGCAAAATGCTCATAGTTGAGAATTCGTTTGAAGGTCGAGCCAAGGTGTGGTACAACGCTAATCGTCGTTCGTGTTTGATTTATTCGGAATTTAAGATAGCTTTTCTCGAAGAATATTTCTCTATTCCGGTTAGAGTGCGGATAAAAAGTCAATGGTCCGCGCGTCGCTATTCCACTACGTCCGGTTCTCTCCAAACTTACTTCTTAAAGCAGATTACGGAGGCCGAATATTTCAGTCCCCCGATGGACCCATACGAAATGAATTATATTGTTGTTCAGCAGTTGCCGATCCGTGTACGCGAGTCCCTCGCGACCGTCGACTTTGCGCGATCCAATGTAATATCAAACGCATTAGCGCAGCTCGATATGACAATCGAAGAACGAGAACGCACTCGAATGCCTCACCCTAATAATTCCCGTGCAGTAAACAATGGCGGCCCCCAGTATAATGGTAACGGTAATTACAATAATTATAATAGAGGTAATACTAACGTACAAAATCGCGAAAAATTTAATCGTCCCTCTAATCAAAATTATCGAACGGTGTCGAACTCAGTTCCCTCTAACCCCGCGCAAAACTCTCTCGGCAACAATGCCCACGTCTCTCAGATTGAGTATCAGGGTATGGAGCAAGGAAATAATCAAACGAATTGCCAGATTCCAACTCGCAGCGGGTACGACGAATCGTCCGCGTATAATAGCATTGATATATCTACACCCCCTCCTCCGCTTGGCAATAATGGCTTCCAAAACCCGCCGCCCAATTTAAACTCAGAGTGAGTGCGTTGGCATCCGGTCCGTCAGCACACTCGCATCCATTCGATGCATTCGAGGACCTGGCAAACGACGTGATGGAAGAGCCCAATGGTAATTTCGAGGTACGACGTTTTCGAAGCTGCCCACAAATCATTTTTCGAATTTTTGCGGTTCCCGTAGCGGCATTACTCGATTCTGGTAGCCAGATTACCTGTATATCAGAATGCTACTTCGAATATATTCGAAAAAATTTTACGACTCTCGAACTACCCGTTTCAAATATGATCGTTACCACGGCAATCGGACGAAAACGAACCAAGGTAACCAAACAAGTGTTGCTCGAACTCCGCTGCGGCGAATGTACTTTACACTCGAATTTTCTCGTTATCCCCTATCTTACTTCAAACGTGATTCTTGGTAGTGACTGGCTTCGGCGCAACCGTGTAGTACTCGATTATAATCAATTAATTGTCAGCATCGGGGGATACGTGATTCCCGAGGAGTTCGTCTCTTTCGGACAGACTTGTTCGGACGAAGTCATAACCTCGACGGATGGGGATGTTACCTACATACAGATTCTGTCCTGCAATCGCTTAAATGACTCTGTTATTTTTACTAGGCGAAAAAATGAGACCAACGGTCCCATCGAATCCCGTGCCACTCCAATCGCAATTAATTCGCGCACGACGACGGAAATTGCGACCATGACCCTTGAGGCGGTGGAAAATAATGAAAAGAAGGCGTTCGTTAAGGACATTCCGACACCTATCGATCCATCGGGCGTTCCGGTAGATCGTGGTGAGGCAATTACCCTTCAGGGGGATGAGGCAAAATCCTCTCGGATTCAATCCGACTCGTTAATCGATAATCAAACGCAGGGGGATGCGCCCGACAAATCCGGCTCAGGGGTTGACTGGTGTCATGACTCCGAAGCCGATAACACCTCGGTTTGCGAGGGTCTGGATCAATCTCGATCTTGTCGGTTGTACTCCGTAGGAGAAGACCACAATTTTTTCCGCGATGTTGATGAGCTCGTGAACTCCATGCAGGAACTAACCCGCGATCAACGTACGGTTATGGGTAACCTCCTAAAACGATTTCAGAGACTATTCTCCGAAAAGACAACGGCAGCAGGAAATTATCAACACCACATCAACCTCACTACACCGAAAACCATTGTTCGGCGTACCTATCCAATTCCGCATGTCCTTCGAGAAGCAGTAGGGGTTGAAATAGATGCAATGCTTAGGGATGGAATAATCGAGCGCTCTCATAGCCCCTATTGCAACCCTCTACGAATTGTACAGAGGAAGGACGGTCGCTTGAGAATCTGCCTCGACGCGCGTTTCCTGAACCAGGTAATTGATGCGGACAACGAGTCACCACCGTTGATAAGCGAACTCGTCCAAAAATATCACGGCGTTCGCTTCATCTCTACCTCCGACCTCGCCAACGGGTATTGGCAGATCGCGCTTGCCAAATCCTCTCGTCAATACACCGCTTTTCTTTACGGCTCCACACTCTACCAATTCCGTCGAATTCCCTTCGGTTTGAAAACCGCCGGTAGTGGTTTCATAAGGGCTGTTAGTCAGGTTTTTGATCGAAGCTATGACGCATTCCTTACGGTGTACATCGACGATTTATTAATCACGTCGACGTCATTTGACGATCACCTTGGTCACGTCGAAGCCGTGTTTGCCCGATTACAAGAAAATAATTTTACGTTGCGTCTCGATAAATCGCAATTTTGCCGAAAATCCGTCGCCTTCCTGGGCTACGAATTATCCGTTGACGGTATTCGTCCATTACCCAGTAAACTCGAGATCATAGAAAATTTCGCTGAACCCACCACAAAAAAACAATTGCAGCAATTTCTCGGAATTTGCAATTATTACCGCCAGTTCGTCGTCCGACACGCGACATACGTCCACCCATTTCGATCGTTGTTAAGCGGATCCGGAAGCTGGGATTGGCGTGATGAACACCGTCTCGCTTTCCGCGAGCTGAAACGAAATTTTGCTAATTCCATCCGATTGAGCCACATCATACCCAACAAAACATTTCAAATGCAAACCGACGCCTCGGATAGGGGGATTAGCGGGGTATTATTCCAGACCAACGATTCAGATGAGAAGTGCGTGATTACGCTCGTTAGTCGTTGTTTAAACGCCGCCGAATCACACTATGGAACGACTGAAAAGGAGCTCCTCGCCATCGTCTACGCTGTTACTAAATGTCACGCCTATCTTATGGGAAGACATTTTGAAATAATCACCGATCACAAGGGCCTCAGTTTTTTAAATTCGACCGACTATCACACCTCTCGTCTCCGACGGTGGTGTTTTATCCTATCTCGATATAGTTTTACCGTTACATATTGTACGGGCAAAGACAATATCGTGGCAGACTTCTTTAGCCGCAACCCGAACGTTAAATTCGAGAACGACAGGACCGACACCCTCGTAGTGTCGTCCCTACTGGCAAGGTTGCCCTATCAGCGTAACTGGGAGACCGAGGCCTCTGCGATTCGTAAAATAAAACCTGGCGTGATTAAGTTACCCACGGAATTACGCGATAATCTACTCGACATCCAGCAGGTCCAATCTAGGGACCCCACGATCAAACGACTCATGGAGCGTGTACGAGATGGTGCTTTGACCGACCATTATCAACTCCACAAAGACGTCTTATTCCGTTACCATCCAAACACGGCTCGATGGCTTCTCGTGATTCCAACCGTTCTGACATCCCAAATTACTGACTACGTCCATTCAAAAATAGGACACCCCGGCACCTCGAAAACTCTATCGTACATCCGCCTATATTTTTATTGGGATCGAATGGCTCGACAGGTGAAGTCTCACGTACAAACCTGCGACTTGTGCCAACGCGTCAAATACGTCAACTCACCATCGCAGGGCGAGTATCAACTCGTGAAGGCCGAAAGGCCAAACGAACTCGCCACCGTGGATTTCTACGGACCGCTTCCACGTTCGGTGGGCGGCGCTCAATATATCTTTGTCGTCTTAGACGCTTTTTCGAAATATGTAAAGTTATATACGATCAAGCGGGCAACGACCCAAATCGTCTTGAGAAAATTATTTGTCGATTATATTCCGGAGGTAGGTAAACCTAAAGCGATCTTGGCCGACAACGGCACGCAGTTTACATCTCCGAAATGGAGAGTGAATCTCGAAAAAAACGATATTCGTTGCCGCTTCAGCTCAGTCCGCCACCCTCAAGGTAACCCTACCGAGAGAGTTATGAAGGAGCTCGGACGACTATTTCGCACCCTTTGTGCCGACACTCACAGCGGTTGGGCGCGACACGTGTATCGAATTGAGTCATTATTAAATATAACTACGCATTGTAGTACGGGTTTCACTCCGTACGAACTCCATTTCGGAAAATCACCCCAAGATGAGGTAGAAAAGCACGTTTCATTCCCCGTAAATAAGTATGAGCCACACGAAAAGAAAATTATTCTAGCGAAGCAACGTATTGAACATAATTTCGAAAAGAGGCGAAAGGCCCAAAAGGGTGTGTCAACCGTCGTATTCGAACCTGGGGATTTGGTACTCCTTCGAGTACCCTATCCCTCCAGTTCCGCCGATGCGGTCACCAGCAAATTTTTCCATCTGTATTATGGTCCATATCGTATCCACAAGACATATGGAACGAATGCTTTTCAATTAACCGACCGGGAGGATCCGACTCAAATCAAAGGTGTATATAATCGCACCAACATCCGCAAATACTATGAGCCCATTTGACGTACGAGCATTATTAATCCATTCTTCGTTTCAGCCTATTTATTGTTATCAGAACCTTCAGGCTGTATTATTGGTTCGTATGGGTCATGTGTGTGTCGTTTCCGTTCGCCACGAAGTGCCTCATGCTCTCCCGAAAACGAAGGGGGATATTTGTGACCGTCGAATGTATCGACGCATATGAAGCGTCAGGGTGCCCGTTATCGGCCAGCGTCAGGCCCCCGATCCGAAGTTATATACCGCGAAATAAAAGCGCGAGGTGTCACTCGCGCCGCGTAAGTGCGCGAACCAAACCGAGTGCGCGATCTAGGTGCTACCTGCCCGGGGCGACGACGCGTGACGCCGCGATCGAGGAGAACACTCTGATACCAACGTCCAAGGGAACGCAACGCGTGTCCGACGTCTTTCGCGGCATAGTCCGCCATCATATATCACATAATACGGCCAGTTCGCCGTTCTCGAGCCAAGTGGCTCCCCATTACGATTCATCTTTTTCGTAAATCATCAGGACGTACTTTCCGTCCGCACGACGACGTCATTGGTTTACAAAAAACCCAAAGAACGCACGAAAACGTTACGACCAAGGGTGGATGCACGGGTCGACGGAAGCTTCACGAATTATCTCTCCATCCACGCGCCATTCCCGTTGCGTCATACGTCGTTGGAAGAAGTCGAGGCAAGGTTCAACACAGCTATCATCAGCCATCAACAGGTATAGCGTCCTAGGCAATCACCGCCGAAGACGCATTCCCGTATCTATAACCACGCGTACGACGACGTGCCGCCCTTATATGCACGCTCGCCATGAGGCCGGCTTCGTTCTCAAGAAATCCTTACGCGCAAACGAGCGATTTCACGAACCACCAGCCGTGCTAATATTTCGGTGAAAAGAGACTGCATAACTTTCGTCATTTCGCGGTATTGAATATTATTGCTAATTGCATGAGTTTGTCGGATTTTTGCGTCGTAGACACCGTCTCGGTGGAAATTTTCCCGTAACATAATACGATATTCTAAAAAAGAAAATATACCTTGTAATCGACGCACGGATCGTTCACCGCGAAGTATCCGCGTGCGACAATCCGGTTGCATCAACCCTCGATATTCATACGTCACCGTTTCACGTTCTTTCTTGCGGCGATGTGAGCCAATGATTCGTTACACGATAATAATCACATCATATATCACCTTTCGTCATATTCCTTTTTACGAGTATAAAAGACTACTCGTCGTTTAATGGACCCCTGTGTGGTCGATCATCGGTAGAATCATAAACCATAATCGTTAATTAATTACTCCGAAATTACGGCATTACTACTTGTTACCGAATTATTCCTTGTCTTCGAATATCTTTCTGCACTATTGTTTTCTTTTTCCTTTATTTTTTGATCAAATTGGAAGGAATTATTAAATACTCGATATTAATCTCGAACGATACTTTGTGTCTCGTGCCATACAAATGCCCATCGTCTCCCTCCAGGTCCCAATTCCTTACGAAAGAAAAATAAATCATAACACTCGAGAACTCGATTTGTTACAGCAGGATTGATCTACTGCTGATTTCATCAAGCACGTCGAATTAATAATTCTGGATACTTGTATTCGGGCGTGAAAATAAGATCTATGTGAATGTTGAGGTTAGGTCGGATGACGTGGTTATGCCCGGTGATATTGTTTTATTTATGATTATCAACTGATTCCACGTACGAACGAAATTGTTTAATGAGTTCATTCTTTTTTATTCAACGTATGATAATGTTATCAGGATTGTGAAAAACGTGAATATGAATGTTTAGCTGGACGATGTGGTTATGCCCAGTGATATTGTCTACCTCGGTGGAATTGGCTATTTGAAAGAAAAAAATTGTTGTCGGATTCAATTTTTTACTTTATCCTCCAAGCGACAAAACTTTCGACAAAGCGATTTGTCAGAATGCACAATATGTATATTTGTTTTCATTGTTTTTCCTATATGAGTCAGGTCCTCTTCGAAGCAGCATTCATTCAACGTTCACACGTCGAAGCAGCATTCATTCAACGTTCACTCGCTTAAGACATATTCAAAACTTGTAATGACTGGGAAGGACGAGCGGAATGCGCTGACATCTGGTCAAGGCTACGTCGAGCCACGCTCGAAAACTATACAATGCGCAGACATTTGGTCTAGGCTACATAGAGCCGCGCTTAAAATCTCCATAATGCACTGAGATTTGGTCAAGGCTCTATTAAGCCGCCCTCAAGACTCCGGGATGGGCTGACAATTTGTCATGGCTACATGGAGCCGCGCTGAACAATCACATGATGCGCTGACATTTCGCTGAGACTGTACTCAACTGCGCCCAAGGACAACCAGCATGTGCCGCAGCTAGTCGATACTTTCAAAGTCTTGTCACATCAAATTTCCATATGGTGGTCACGTTTTACGATATTGAATCGATAAAGAATAGTACATTATGACTCTAGTAGGAAAAATTGTTTTGTGATGTGGAGGTCTTGTTCGAGCTAAATGATTCCAATCATTGGCGGACGTGGAGAAAATTATATCGAATTATCTTTTAAAATGTATGAAATAAAATAAATTTAGAAAATTTTTAAAAACTCGCGGCTGGAGTTAAAATCGAACACAAAAAAAATTAGAACGAACAGAAAGTAATCTGATAGAAAGCATGAATAAAATGTATGAATCTGAAAAGTATACAACAAATTAATAAATTTAAAATGGACAAAACAAATTAGTAAATTTAAAAGAATGAAATAAATAAATAGATTCAAAAAGGATGACATAATTCAAGAAGTCATCTTAGTTTATTCATAGTTTGAATTATGATCGTTCGTTTGTATGAGTTCAATTTTTTGAATCGTGGTAATTTCCTCACTGCCCTCAATTCAGTCGGGAGACGTCATTCATTAAACATAAAGATGATACAGGATATAGATGTTTGACAGTACGAAGAAGACGCCATTAATTGAACATGAAGACGATTTGGATTTAGATGTTCGACGATACGGAAGAAAACGTCCCCCGACTTATGTTTAATAAATGACGTCTCCCGACTGAATTGAGGGCGGTGAGGAAATTACCACGATTCAAAAAATTGAACTCATACTAACGAACGATCATAATTGAAACTATGAATAAACTAAGATGACTTCTTGAATTATTTCATCCTTTTTGAATTTATTTATTTGTTTCATTCTTTTAAATTTACTAATTTGTTTTGTCCATTTTAAATTTATTTATTTGTTGTATACTTTTTAGATCTATACATTTTATTCATGCTTTCTATCAGATTACTTTCTTTTCGTTCTAATTTTTTTTGTGTTCGATTTTTACTCTAGCCGGGAGTTTTTTAAAATTTTCTAAATTTATTTTATCATTGAATATCTTATGAAATTGTCGATCAACTTTATGCAAAATGTCACGTAAATCTACATAATTAGTGCGCTTTGATTCGAGATAATCGATGTGGTCATTCAATTCTTCATAAGCATCCGATTCATTCGTGGAAACAGTGCGTGTGTACATATCGCTTGATCGAAAATCATAAGTAGTTGATAAAATAGATAACTCTGACATTGAGATTGAATTTATCAAGCTCGGATTATCCCACTCAGTGTTGGGCAGCCCCGAAGTACATTTGTACTTGAAGTACCGAATAAGTACAAAGTACAGCTGTACTTCGTACTGCGGCGTTCCCGCAGTACAAAGTACAGTTGTACTGCGTACTGCGGCGTTCCCGCAGTACAAAGTACAGTTGTACTGCGTACTGCGGCGTTCCCGCAGTACAAAGTACAGTTGTACTGCGTACTGCGGCGTTCCCGCAGTACAAAGTACAGCTGTACTTTGTACTTCGTACTTCTGAAGTACAGATTTGCCCATCACTGATCCCACTGAACATGATTTTTTGTTGCAATCGAATTTTTTCGGCTCAATTGCTCTTTGCTGGAATCTTCTAAAAAATCTTAGCGCTGGGTTGTTTAACGTCTTTTTAAAGAATATCGTTTTTGTAATTTTCAAATAATGTTCGAACGATGCATTGCTGTCCGGAACACGGTTTAAGCGCGATATCAAAACTGCTGACCATGAAGGGTATTACGGGAGGATGTATGAGAGCAGATAGTTGAAGAATTGACAAGAATAAAATGGATTGTTCGACCTGTCGAGCTGTTCAATTGGTTCGGCTTGTATTATTGGTGTTATATGGCATCGAAAAATTCGTAAAACGGTGGCCGTTCACGACCTATTTCATTTTAACTTTCAAGATCATATATAATGTTGAAATCATCATTGGCCGAGATATCATTTTAAGCTGGGGCTGTTTTTCTAGAAACGATTTTGGGCTTTTCTCTTCTACATGCAATTAGGTCTTCGAGTGATTTCTCTAACATCGGAGTTTTGTGGAGCAACGCGAAAATGATAACAGCTATCTCGAATGAATTTGCCGCAGCTTCCATCGTTGTCGCGTGGGTTAGTTTCGTCCGTATTAAAGCCGCTAACCGACGTTTCTTGACGGTCAGAATATTTTGCTGTTTCTGATAACGGTTTTTAGGGTTCGAGACGAACAGATATGAATAATCGTTATTTCCGGAAGTTTTTCTACACTCTGCGCTGTAGGAAGCTATCACTGCTGCGTAAATTTTGCGCGAGTATCATATTGTTGAAACTCTTCAGAGTCGATGCAATTAACGCAATGATAATATCCGTTTCTATTCTTTTTATAACGGGTTTTCGGATCGTAAGACGGCTGATCGCGTGGTTGACGGTCGACAAAAAATATGTTATTTGGGGAACTGAAACTGGCAGACGTTTCTGGCAGACGCCGAGCGCTAGCGACCCCGCGGTTTTGGATGGGACTGTACCCACTACCACGCTGCCGTAGGACCCGGGACGCACGGCGCTCGAACGTTAAATTTCGTTTAAAAATTGATTATTAAAAAAAAGAAAAGTTTCTCAGCTGAGCAAGGGGTAGTGTAACAGATTCCTCAAATGTATAGAATGTTTATATGGGCTCCGGGAATCCCGGTGGGAAAAGTGCTAATGTTAATCCGAAAAACAGTAAGACAAATTATAGTTTTAATAAATTTTTTTTCGATACGGTGTCAGTTCTGCAACGGAAAAAACTCATTCCCACTCGATTCTCCTATGTATCGAGATTATTCACAAAAATTATGAATATTGACAGAGGCCGCCGGACATTGTTTAAACGAGTTATTAACAACGCCGCTGGCGCTGCGTAAGAGTAGCTTGAATAATTGTTTTCGGTACGATCTCAGTTCTGCATCAAAATTTTCTTATTGATCCTTAATTTTCTGAAGGCGACGGCCTCGAAGGTTGCTTCGGTCCCGATTTTTGGCTTCTGTCTGCCAGATTGGACGTGATGCTTCACTGATGTATTGTGGTTACCGTATCACTACCGTACAAAATTTAATTTACCACTTGTACCCTTGTGATTCATGGTGCCGTGGCAAACGTCAATCTGAACGATAATCTTTAATCTGGTTGGTGCCAATTTTATGGATATCCGAATTGCGACTGCATCGAGCATCGAGATAATTAGAATGACGGGTCAACGAATGATATGGTTATCGAAATTCCCCGCACAGACTACCTGCGCCCGGTCTGGATCTCGGCCGGCTTTCTCGCGCCCATTGTACAAGTAACCCGCATTTCTTCGGGTTACTCGCGCCTTCGAGTAATTAAGCCGGCTTAGACGTAGGAGCGTCGGAACTGATGATCGGTCGACATTTCGTCCGGGCACGGCCTGTCGCCGCAAAGGATTATTGTCGCTGTTCGATCCTTGGCTCCTGTCTGCTAGACTGGACGCATCCTTTACTGTTGCCTGGCGGTAATCGAAAACCACGGCCCGTTTCAGTGTTATCCAGAGTATCGCGGCGTACGTTTCGATATTCTGATACATTTTTCTAATTCTCGTGCGATCGCGTGTGACTGTTAAACATGGCGAAGTAACCCGAGAACATTACAGCGGCACTAGTGAAGCTGTATCCAGAAAAAGAGTTCGATAGCTTCCTGACGGATGCAAGGTTCTGGTCGATTAACATAGAAACGTCAGTGTGGACAGATGTCTGCAGAATAATTCAACCATCTAACCGGGAAAGAACTTTGAGAAAATATGCCCGGACGTGCTACGATACGTTTACCCGCAAATTTGCGACGGTAAGGGAACTCTATACGACGTTGGATTCTACCAGCCAGCTCCCAGAAGCGTCAGAATCTTATCCTGATAGCTCCGAACTTGCAACCGAAGCTCTCTGTGAGAATGACAACCAGGATGTTAATTGTTGCCTATTTGAAGAAGACGACAATAGGTATGTAACTTTCACACAGCAATTCATTCGTAAAACGTTCATTACAAGACAGCTTTAGTCTTCGCTGTTGGGAACTCCATGAATATTACATAGCTCAAAGCAAATGTTGAAAAATTAATTCTCACATTTTTTCATATTCTTCCTTTATTATTTTGGCATCTGTCAATAATGAAATTTTATTCCGTTTTTCTTCACTATTACTTTCTGCATGAGGCATCCCACCTCGATTCGAAAGTTTTTTCGCGTCATAATTTTCTATTCAGCTCATCTTTCCAAGTTTTTGCACTAAAGAGAAGAGAAGTACTTGATTTTTTTCAATCTTTTTCCCAAACGGTTCAAAAGTTATGGATTTCCTGAAAAATCATGCGCTTTTCTCAAATGCTTGTAACTTCGTGAATAATAGTATGAATTTGATTTCTCATTTTGAAATGATGGGTATCTCCAAAGTTTCCAGAAAAACATACTCGAAAATTGTAAAAACTATATTTGACTCTAATATTTGCATTTTTCAACTAATTTTTTTGTCCGGAGAAATTACTCGTTTCAATTTTTTTGTAATTTTTACGTTAAAGTCCATCTAGGTTTGTCATGGGGAATGAATTTCATGGGGGGGGGGGGGGGGGGGGGGGGATTTTTTTGTTCTATTTTTATTTTCATTTCTAACATTCTATGTCATCGGAAATTTTTTTTGATGCTTGTAACTTGGAGAATAATAGTCCGATTTTTTTTTGTTGCAAATGTTGGATTTTTATTCAAGTATTTCGAAAAAATACTTCAAAATTGTATGAACTGTTATTGACCAAAAATGTTGCGTTTTTAAACTTGACTATTTTTTTCGACCCTTTGATGTTTTTCTTAAATTCATCTGTGAGAGAACATCTTATTTTAGGTATTGTCTATTTTTCAATGGTGGGTGAATTTTTTTTTTCCTTTTAATCTTTGAACATTTTATTTTATCATCGATTTTTCAAAAATGCTTGTAACTATTGCCGCATAAAGAAAAACGAAACAAAAAATTTACCGATCATGAAAAAATTAGCCAATACCTGGAATCAGATGTAATTTAACAAATAAATTTAAAAAGAATCGAAGGGGTAATGCCTAAAAAAACGGTTTTCTCAAAAATGCAAAAATTAAAGTCATTAACCGTTCTTAAAATTCCGGAGTATTTTTTTTTTTAATTTAAATCAAAACTCAACATTATAAAAACGGACTATTATTCATTGAGTTCCAAGCACTTGAAAAAAATGAGACATGTTGAAAGAAAAGAAAATTTACCACCATGAAAAAATTAAATAATACCTCACCAGGTTGTAACGGCCGTGATCCCTTCCTGGGATCACGTGGTCAGCTACGCAATAACTAAATCACGCGACCGAAATTGGGCCAATGGGGACTCAATTTCGATCGCGTGATTTGGCGTACCTAGGCGTACCGAGGTGTACTGAGAAGAAGCAATGAGGCCTCGAGTAGAGTCTCCCGACGCCGGTCGCCGGGTTCGTACAGAGGCTCCGAAACGCCGACCATCTGGCTAAGCACCACGTGCTTATTATTAAAGAGATTGTATTAAAATTATACGTGCGATATCAACTATAAAAGTATTGTCTCGTGGACTCGACCGGCAAAGTGTATACGGCTGATGAATACTGGAACCGAGTGCGATAAACTAAGGAAGGTGCAAAGTGGAGCAATGGAGTGAAATAATAATTAATCAATGAGATAAAATGAAATAAAACTAAATTTGAAGCCAATCCAATGACCACGACGGACCGATGGTGGATTGGCTTCCCCCAATTAAACGCCCGACAGAGTGTGGCTATCTAAATGATGATAATATAAAATTGAAACTTATAATTGTGTACTGTACAAAATTTTCGAAGGACGATTTGTGGAAATGACTTGCAATGACATCGGATATGATTCATGGACTGATATGGACTCGATTACTGGATAATACTGTATTTGTGATAGCTATGTAAAATGATGACCGGCGATATGGAAAAGGACACGATAATGAACTGATAGAACGAAACAAGGCGTACGAGTATGATTGACAATTGGGTGAATGAAATCATGAAATGAAAAATATAATTACTGCGATTGAATGAACTCTAAATTGAAGTAAAAATGGGAATAATAGTGAGCGTGAATAATTGGTGAATGGTGATGAAAATCAAATATGATGGAATAGATGGCGTGTGAATGATAGATGATTGATTTTAGGAGTAATTGAATTTAAAATAAAGAAATATGTTATTTAAAAATAAAATGAACGCAATTAGACGATTATAAAATGATTTAAACCACAAGTTCGATCCTGCTCCGGCCAATCCAAATAAAATAAAATACATACGATAGAAAATTCGTTACAAGGTGTACTTTAAGGAAGGATTCTACTTTGAAACCATGAAAAAAACGCTATTTTCGTGAATTTTTTCTGAGAATACTATTAAAGATATCGATATGGGGTTTGAAATTTTCGATAAATACACTCTTTAAGTACGTAAAAAAATTTTTTTAAATGTATTTTATTCATTTTTTGTACACGTAAAATATGTTTAAAGCCAACGCCTCGAAAAGAAGGTACCGTTGCCGTGGTCGTGAAATCTTCCTGACGGATGTTCTGAAACAAAAAAATCAAATAGTTTCATGTTCAGTATGTCTTCAGAAACCGACTTAACTAGAATATTTTATATACGTGCAAAATTAACAAAATGGCGGCTAAAATACGAAAAAAATGCGTTTTTTGGGTCTTTTTTTGCAATAAAAAAATAGTTCCAATCAAAATTTTTAGTTGATTGTAGTTAGGTCGGTTGGTACAAACATATAGAATATGTGTTCCAAATTTCATAAGGATCGGTTTAGTACTTTTTGAGTTATCACGACCACGGTACTTGAAAATGTCGTTTCGAGAAAAACGCGTTTAAAGTTTTGGTGAGTGATAAATCGTATAAAAAATTATCTTACCCTCAATCAGCGATGCCTGGGCCATATAATATGCCTTCGACGAACATTCTTGAACATATTTACTTTCGAAAAATGTAAAAAAAAAAAAACATTTTTTTTTCAAAGTTTCAAAGTAGAATCCTGCCTTAACACCCATGCATAAAAAAAATTGAGAGAGCAGACAATTTTTTCGTTTCTTTACGTAATTTTTGCGTGACAGTAACTTTGCGAAAAGTTGTTGTATTGAGATGAATGAAAAGGCATTTTCAAGCTTGACATATCTAATTTTTAAATGTGATAATTAAATTTCTTTCCTGGCCATTGATCATGGCACAATCAAGGGAAATTTTACAAAAAGAAATTATTTAATTATTTGCGTTTTTCAAAGTTGTCCCCGGAATCGAGAAAATTTTTCCTGACTCGATCAATGACACAGTCCTTTATTCTGATTCTTTACCTTCAATTAGATTTTTTGTTTTTTCTATACGACCATTTTTTACTGAGATATCGGCCGGTGAATGAAAAATCACCTTTTTTCGTTCGATCATCGATATCTCGTGAGTCGGTTATCCTATAGAAAACCGACCGGCAGTTTTGGAAACTCATATAAATTGTGTATTTTCTCGATTCCGGGGACAACTTTGAAAAACAGGAAAAATGTCAAAACATTTTTTTCGCGAAATTTCCCTTCATTGTGCAATGATCAATGGCCAGGAAAAAAATTCCATCATAAGATTTCAATACTAGACATGTCAACCTTGAAAATGCTTTCTCATTTATACGACAATTTTTTGCGAAATCACAGTGACGTAAAAGTCACGTTAAAAGTGGAAAAATTTTCTGCTCCTTCAATTTTTTCGATGCGTGTATATTTAAACAGAAAATCAAAGGAGGTAGTGTCACCGGGAAATCAAAGTTTAGTGCAAAAATGCGATAATGCAAAAATTCAAGTCAGAAAGAGTTCTTACCATTTTCATTTTTTTTTTTTTTTTTGAGAAAAAACCCAACATTTTGGGAAACAATCAAACTCGTATAATTCACAAAGTTACAAGCATTTGAAAAAAAATTGCATGATGTAAAAAAATTCTATAACTCTTGAACCGTTTGTAAAAATGCATTTAAAAAAATCATGGACTCCTCTTTTAGTTAGTGCAAAAACATATAACAATATCAGCCAAATCGAAAACGGCGACGCAGATAATCGTCCGAGTCGCGGTTGAATGCCTTACATACTCTGGTACAAAAAAAAACATTGAAAATCTGTCTCTGACGTTAAATTGTCTCAGCTTTCCGAAAAATATTTCAAACTCTCAAAAAAGCACTAACATCGAGCTTCAAACCTATAAACAAGTTTGTCGGTTTACAGGAATTCCAACGCGGAAAATACTCAGATACCGTAACATTTTCTCAGCTTCCCAAAACAGATGTCAACAAATTTTTCGAAATTGAGGTAACAGCAGATAGACTGCTGTTTAAATTTTAAAGTCGCTATTGATGAATTTTAAGGAGTTGGAACAATGAGCCAACATTTTTTTTGACAAGCTGTGTTTTCACGTTCACAGATATTTCATTTTTTTCACTACGATATGTGCCCAAAAAACATGCTTGAAAAAAGAATATTGTAAAAAATAAAAAAAAGCTTGATTGATATATGCCAAAATAATAGCCAAAAAAATGTGAAAAAATTCGGGATTAAATTTTTAAACGGCACTTTGAGCTGTAAAAAAAGATCTCAGACAGGCAAGGCTAAAGTTTTCCGATAATTACCGTTTTAGCACATATAGGCACAACAGTTAACAATAGGAAAAAAATCTTGAATTTATCAGTGACTTCCGAAAGGCTATGACTTGGCTGAAAGTCATAGTATAAAAGTAATCAAAGAAGCAAATTGAAGCTTCAAGTCGTTGGTTTCGAGATCCTGAGCTGGAATATGTTTAACATTGATCGTATTTGAGAATTAATAACAAAATCTAGCGGTAACATTTTGTTCTAAATTTTTCCATGCTTTTTAAAGGTCCGCGAACTTTAATACTTCTTTATAGTGAGTCAATCTGGACGCTCTCTTCATGATTATTCAAGCCTGATTGACAATAAAAATATTCAATCTCACGGTCTCAATACTAAAAAATGAAAACCGTGGATTTCCTTTTTCATCATGGCTCTGCAATTTTTTGGCCAAGTTACAGCATTTCAATAATTACCGATAAATTTTAGATTTTTCTTCTTAGTTTGATTGCTGTGCCTAGTGTATTGGAACGAAATAACACCACGTAAAAATGCAGAGAAAACGCTTCGATTAAATTCTGGACCGAGTAAAAAAAAAAAATAGTGTAACTAAAATAATTCGACTTGTAGCATTTTTCGCTCCAATTAGAGTTTGTTATATTTCTTCCAATTCCGTAAATTCACGATGAGTGGAAACGATAAAGTATCGATGAGATAAAACGCTTATCTCATTGGTGCATGAATACCATTGTAGCTCGAATCTCGAACGGAACAATAATGTTCTTCCCTTGGTCGACGACCCGAGGAGTAACCGTTCAACATATGCCCGATATTCGACCGACTTCGTTACAGTAGACGAAGGAGTTGTCGTGCCCAAAGAATTTTGGATGAAGTATTGGTCCCTCAAACGTCAGCTTCGCAGTGGTTGGACTGACGACTTAGTGAAGCACGTGAAGAGCGTGGGACGTTATCGAGGCTGCGTTTTTAAAATAGATCATCACCGATGTTACCAACCAAAAACGAATTCAAAAGTTCATTTTTATGCATCGATCCGTTGTAAAAATTAATTGTGTACTCGGTATAAATTTGTTGCTGACGAGGAAATCGGGATTCCTTTTAAAGATGTTAGGGTCGAAGTTTTTCGGAACAGGGCGATTAAACATGAGAGTACGAAAATCCATCGTAGATTTATCAAAGGATCACGGCGAGAGTCCTATGGAAACCTTTTGAAAGTAGAAAAACCGAGCGTCATTCGAAGTAAAAAAATCCAGGAAGTTCCACTCGATGTTTTGTGATGTGGCAACAAAGATGATGCGCGGAGTCTGACGTTATTGCAAAAAATATCGAGCGATCCATTAGTTAATTTACAGAAGCGCGCAGAATTGTATAGAAATAATCTAAAGTGGAGGGGAAATCCCGTAGCAGGATAAATTCCGGACAACTTCATGAGCATTGCTTTTACAGGAAAACAAATATTACATCTTTTATCTTTGACTCGGAAAAACAAGATTCACTGCTACTTAGATGCGACCGGATCGATCGTCTCTAACTTGCCACATTCAGAGAAACGAGTTTTTTACTATGCTCTCGTTCTTCCTGGCTGCAACAATATCGATAAAGAATACGATCCGATGCCCATAGCCGAATTCCTATCAAATGCTCATACGGTACCAGCAATCACGTATTTCCTATCGACCGTCAATCATGCCACAAAATTATACTCAACTCGAAAAGTAACGATAAAAAAAATTGAGACCGATTTTAGTATTGCTCAATGCACGTCAGCATTGAAGAGTTTCAACGACATGACCATTTCTTGATATTTGCAGACATTTAATAGATTTTTGGAAAGTAACGCCGAAAAATATATCGATCTCACGCTTGTTCACATTTGCTCATCGCATATGATTAAGACGGTCCAAAGGAAATGCAAGGAGTTATTAACCAATCACAAGCAGCACAAGCTCTCAGCTTTGCTCGTGACTGGAGCTAATTTACGCCGATAAGATGGAAGCTGCAGCGGAGATTTAAAAAAAAATCGTACTTATTTTCGGATGTGAATATGAAATACCGGCTTCATTATCTTGGTTAAAAAGAATCATGACGAGTTGTCACAAAAAGGAAACGCAAATAGATAATAAAACGGGGCACGCGCACATGACGGGCGATAACGATGATATAAACGACCAATGCGATGTACAGCTAAAACACGATGTAGAAGCGTTCGACGAACACGACAGCGGCCGCTTAGGATCGCTTTTCCATCACTTTTTTACGTCTATTTACAATGCGGTAATCAATGAAACGACGCAAATCGGGTCTTTGCCAACAAACAAGTACCGCTGTGAAAAATTTGTCCAATATCTTCTTATGTACATTTTGCCATATAACCCCCTCTGATCAGCAGTCTTAATTTCCTGATTAAATCTTTTACGCAACAGCAATGCGACCGTCGAAAATTATTTCAAAATTGTAAAAAACGTTATTTAACATAACACATAACAAAAACGGCTAAATATCTCAGCACCGCGATTCTTTCTAAAAATGGAGCAAGTACTGGAAGGCTGGCTGCGGGGCGCCAGTATTCATTGATAACAGATAGGTGACATAAAAAAAAAAAAAAAATAGGTAATAGGTATTGATAACAAGTAGGTTGATCATCGAGATTCGCCGTCAAAAGTCGCAGTTAAGAGCGATAATTTTAAAAATTCCGGGAACTGCAATGACCAAGACGAAACAGAACGCGTTCCACCAGAGGATTCAATCCCAACTATCACGGAAATTGGCAATTCCCAGGAACCGTGTCAGCTGACGGGGCAATTCGAATGTGATTTCGAAGAGAGATTTTTGAACGAATCTTTGGAGTACCCGCCGAATTTTCCGTATTATGAGAAAAATATCGGAGGGATTCGGCTGAACCCAAAGCTCTTCGGTACACTCTTGCCAGATGTATGGCTGGACGGCGAACTGATCAACAGCTACTTCGTGGATCTCCAAGAAATCGCGGAGCACAATGAGTGGAATCTCCTCACCTTCGATACGTATTTTGGGGCTAAGCTGTTAAAAGGAGAGACATCCATCGGCTTCTCTAACTGGGTCGAAAAAGTCCAACCCATCAATTATGACGTATGGCTGTTGCCGGTATTGGTAAACGAATGTCACTGGGCACTCGTCGTCGTCATGTTGTCGCATAGGGTCATCACATATTTCGATTCGTGCCATAATTTACCACCGAGAATTTTTATTAATAGAATTTGTAGTTTCATTGCCAGCTCGCGAATTGCTCGACAGAAAAAATTAACGCGGTGGAAGTCGTGGAGTATTTCGGCACCCACCGATATACCGGACCATAAAAACGAGCTCGGCGTAATATCTGGGAACTGTGGTATGCGCATTTGCATGTGGGCATGTGCGATAATAACCAATTCGTGGCCATCGTTCGAGGAAAAACACATGACGGTAGCGCGGAGGGGCCTAGCCAAGTTCTAGAATTAAAAAATATGCTAGATATTATACCAGTAATACTGTCACCTCCATTATCCTTTGAATCGACGGCTCAGTTCACAACATCAATGAAAACTCTGATATCTATTTCTAAAGAATAAAAAACAACTGACGCGATAAGGCCTACGTAGCATGCAAAAATCATGGTGACCCCAACATATTAAAATATTTCGATGCCCTTTTAGATAAGATCAGGTTTGGTTTCCATACAAAAAAATGTTCTAATAATTTGTATTTTTTATTGATAGGTACTCCTTTTTCAATATTGGACAATTGAAATCCGCCGAGACGGAACAATCGTTATGTGCCAGACGACGAGGAACTCCCTTACGGGATCGTTCGGAGTAAGTGTTTTTTTTCAATTTCGTATCGAGAACTTGCGCATGTTTTGTGGCAGGGACTATAGGTTCACGCCGTATAAAAATTCTTATTCTCAAAATTTTATCAATGTTTCAGCGTAACGTTTGAAACTGTTTCTGTACATGGAGAGGATTTCGGTGACTGTCACTAAACATCGACGATGACAATGGTTTTGTCGATCACATGCCGTGTCAAGGAAAAACATTAATCAGCTCTTTTAAGGGCTACCAAACTTATTAAACGTTGTAACGGTCGTGATCGTATCCTGGGATCACGTGGTCAACGACGAAATAACTAGATCACGCGACCGAAATTGCGCCAATAAGGACTCAATTTCGGTCGCGTGATTTGGCGTACCTAGGCGTACCGAGGCGTACCGAGGTACGGAGAAAGTACCGAGATTCGAGGAGTCGCCCGACGCATGCCGTCGGGAGAAGACGCATGGCTCTACAAAGCCGACCACCATTGATTGAGCGATTGATGAAAATATGATTGGGCGAATGAGTGAACGCAAGTGATTATGTGAATAGAGCAATAAAATGAAAATGTGATTCTGTGTGTAAATGAATTAATATGATAATAATACACCGTAAAATTAGGATCGTTATTAAGTTATCTATACATTTATTTAAATAATAACCCACGAGTTCGATCCTGCTCCGGCCAATCCAACCAAAAGAAAAATGAGCGGGCCTATGATTAGTGGTGTCTATGGATAGTAGTGCCCATAGATAATTGAGCCCATAGTTAGCAGTTCCTATGGTTAGTAGTATCCATGGTTAGGTGTGCCCATGGTTAGTAGTGGATATGGCTTGTAATGCCTGTAGCTAATCAAATTTATTTTGTGTGTGACTCTTTACGGGCCGCACAAGTAACTTTTCGATTCGCGAGTTAAAATTTATTATTACCATCATTAATTAAGTATATTCTCATCAAGTTGAGAATTGGAGTTTTCGTCTTCTCATGGTCCAACATGGATGTATCCAGAAGACACCAAACATAAAAAATACAAGTGCTCGACCACCCGGCATATGCTCCGGGGGCATAATATACCCCGAAGGATTTACCCTTCGAAACCACACTCGCTTCATGGGACACCAATACCACACGGGTGCGTTTCTGGTTTTCCCGTTTTCAAAAGCTTCAAACTCTGTGGTTTCTTAACGGATATGAGACTTCAGCACCCGATTTTTATGGGAAATTTACGTGGGAATCTAAATATGCCATTGTAACGCGTAAATGCGTAACGCAAACATTTTGTTAAGTTAGTAAAAAATTAACTTTTTTAAAAAAAAATTTTTTTTTCAAATTTTGTTTTACGTTTTTATTCGTCATTTTTTTTGTATTGAAGATACAGCAATAATTTTTTTTGCGTTTTGAAGGTGAATAGTTGTTCTTCAAGAAAATCTTGGACCCAGAGAGCGAAAATACATTTGAGTATTTTTTAAGGGTGGCCAAAAATAGGGTATTTTTTAAGGTAAAAAATGACAAAGTCCACTCTATACATCAAAAACTTGTTTATTCACGCAATTTTTTGAATAAAAAGTGAATAAAATCTTAAACTGTAATCGTGATTTGCATCCTCACTCATTTGATACACGATCTGGACACAATCCAGCTCTGTGTACTTCGCAAATGCGAAGACGGCATTGAGCGCATTTCATTTCTGTCCTTGCCGCATCTCGATTAATACAAAATGCACATCGAGCTCGGGTCCCGTCTCTAATCACTTGAAATTGCGTAAGAGAAGGTATTCCTTCGATCCCGAGTATTTTTTGTATTGCCGTTCTCAAATCGGCATGAATACCACGCGCTGTCAAGCCACGGTGTAATTGATGTTCAACGAGGGAATCAGGGAGCGATTTCAGAAAATCACAACGATTCAAGGCTTCGTTGACCTTCTAGGAGCTGATTTTGTGGCCATGATGAAGTGTAGACACTATAAGGAACAAGAAAAAAAATTCTGAGAAAACTATCGAATGCTCTAGGATTATGTCAAAAATACACCTTTTACGCAAAAATTATTGTACTGGCTATTAATTTTCAATAAATATTTATCGTACTTACGTTTTATACACTGTAGGACACTATAGTGCCACCACAAACTCGATTTTAAATAATTTTTTTTTTAATTTTCGACGCCCTATACCACACGGGTGCGTATTCGGCACCCAACGCACTTTGGTGTCCTTCCTGTTCGAAGGCAAAAGGGCGACTGGCTCCGACGGACTGGGCGTTGGATACCTATGGGAGGAGGCTTTAATGTCGTACAGGAGAGGGGGCCGAAAAGCGCGGGTCCTAAGAATACAGGGAACATGTAGTTTTTCGCTGCCAGAAAACGCACTTCTGTGGTATCTGAAGGTTAAGTCCCCTGTAATCGGGAAATTGAAAAAAATCAAAAAAAAATCCAAAAAAGAACAATTTTAAAAAGCTACAAAAAAAAAATTTTTTTTTTTAATTTTCTTCGGATCGCGTTATTAGTTTTAGAAAAAACGTTTACGAAAAAATTTTTAAATTATGTTTTTTGTAAAAAACTAAAAAAACTACTGACCGAACGGGACCAAAATCTAATCAGCTCCAAGTTCCAGCAAGACACATCGATTGCATCATCGATCATTCCGATCGCGTCATTAGTTTTGGAGAAATCGTTAACGAAAAATTGATCACATACGTACGTACGTACATACGCTCACACACACACACACACACACACACACACACACACACACACACACACACACACACACACACACACACACACGCACACACGCGCACACGCGCACACGCGCACACGCGCACACGCGCACACACGCACACACACACACACACACACACACACACAAACATTTTGCTCAAAATAGGCTCAAATGACCCCAATGACCTCAAAACGTGAAGATCTGACAAAAAAACGATTTTCGATTTTCGGGGTCATTACAATAACTTCGCTACAATCGGGAAGTTAAATATACGGAAAAGAATTCGTTACAACGTAAAACAGAACTCACGGACGCAATGTTCGTTCTCGCATAAAACACCAATTATCAGAGCGCTGCAGATCGTTATAGAAGTTATCTAGATTTGAATCTAACGGCAATATTAAGTTTAGAATTGAAATAAAAAATTAAGAATAAGGATGAAGACAGAGGAGGAGGCAGAATTGAGGATGCGTCCAGTCTAGCAGACAGAAGCCATGGATCGAACGGCAACGATGATCCTCCGCGGCGACAGGCCGCGCCCGGACGAAATGTCGACCGATCATCAGTTCCGACGCTCCTACGTCTAAGCCGGCTTAATTACTCGAAGGCGTGAGTAACCCGAAGAAATGCGGGTTACGTGTACAATGGGCGCGAGAAAACCGGCCGAGATCCAGACCGGGCGCAGGTAGTCTGTGCGGGGAATTTCGATAACCATATCATTCGTTGACCCGTCTTTCTAATTATCTCGATGCTCGATGCAGTCGCAATTCGGATATCCATAAAATTGGCACCAACCAGATTGAAGATTATCGTTCGGATTGACGTTTGCAACGACACCATGAATCACAAGGGTACAAGTGGTAAATTAAATTTTGTACGGTAGTGATACGGTAACCACAATCCATCAGTGAAGCATCACGTCCAATCTGGCAGACAGAAGCCAAAAATCGGGACCAAAACAATGCTCGAGGCCGTCGCGTTCAGAAAATTAAGGAGCAATAAGAAATTTTCGTTGCAGAACTGAGATCGTACCGAAAAAAATTATTTACGCTACTCTTACGCGGCGGTGTTGTTAACTCCTTCAAGCAATGTCCAGCGGCCTCTGGAAATATTCATTATTTTTGTGAATAACCTCTATACATAGGTAAATCGAGTGGCAATGAGTTTTTTCCGTTGCAGAACCGAGATCGTACCGAAAAAAATTATTCAAGCTACTCTTACGCGGCGCGCCAGCGGTGTTGTTGTTAACTCGTTTAAACAAGGTCCGGCGGCCTCAGGAAATATTCATAATTTTTGTGAATAATCTCTATACATAGGAGAATCGAGTGGCAATGAGTTTTTTCCGTTGCAGAACTGAGAGCGTACAGAAAAAAATTATTCAAGCCACTCTTACGCGGCGCGCCAGCGGGGTTGTTGTTAACTCGTTTAAACAAGGTCCGGCGGCCTCTGACAATCTTCATAAATTTTGGGAATCATCTTTATACATAGGAGAGTCGAGTGGCAATGAGTTTTTTTCGTTGTAGAACTGAGATCGTACCGAAAAAAAATCTATCATAAAATAAATTTAGAAAATTGAACAAAACTCCCGGCTGGAGTCAAAATCGAACACAAAAAAAATTAGAACGAAAAAAAGTAATCTGATAGAAAGCTTGAATAAAATTCATGAATCTAATAAGAATACAACGAATTAATAAATTAAAAATGGACAAAACAAATTAGTGAATTTAAAAGAATGAAATAAATAAATAAATTCAAAAAGGATGAAATAATTCAAGAAGTCATCTTAGTTTATTCATAGTTTCAATTATGATCGTTCGTTTGTATGAGTTCAATTTTTTGATTCGTGGTAATTTCCTCACTGCCCTCAATTCAGTCGGGAGACGTCATTCATTAAACATAAGTCGGGGGACGTTTTCTTTCGTATCGTCGAACATCTAAATCCAGATCGTCTTCATGTTCAATTAATGGCGTCTTCTTTGCACTGACAAACATCTATATCCTATATCATCTTTATGTTTAATGAATGACGTCTCCCGACTGAATTGAGGGCAGTGAGAAAATTACCACGATTCAAAAAATTGAACTCATACAAACGAACGATCATAATTCAAACTATGAATAAACTAAGATGACTTCTTGAATTATTTCATCCTTTTTGAATTTATTTATTTAATTCATTCTTTTGAAATCTCTAATTTGTTTCGTCCATTTTAAATTTATTAATTCGTTGTATTCTTATTAGATTTATGAATTTTATTCAGACTTTCTATCAGATTACTTTTTTTTCGTTCTAATTTTTTCTGTGTTCGATTTTTACTCCAGCCGGGTTTTAAAAATTTTTTTTAATTTATTTTATTTCATAATTTTTAAAGAAAGTGAGAGTTTTACTTGCACAACTTTATTCAGTTTTTTACAAGGTATTCTCCCGACTTTCCCCCTTTTTTCGTGTTCTCCTGTTATCTCCCGTGCGTCTGCAGACGACTTTACATACCGCTGTACCGCATTCGCCGTGGATACGGGGAAACTGCAGAAAACCCGTGCCGGTACAGTCGACCCTATGTTTCTATGGTTCTCCGGTGATGCATGTAGGAGCACATAGTACTCCACCTCGAATGCACCACCGGGGCCCCAAAGGCACTGGTCTCCCGCGCCACAATTGATGCGCCAGCCGGTGAACGACTAGGCGGTCACCCATCCAAGTACTGGCCGGCAAATTTGCTGCTACGACCCATAACCATTTCAAAATCGAACCGTAAGATTTTTTTTTTCATGTACAAAGGTGCCACGGACTCATTGAGATACTTCTTGGATTTTTAAGATGATTTCAAGAGAACCGAATAGGGATATCACTAGAGAGTCGGTAAATCCTGTGTATTTTAAAGGGGAAAAATGACCCCTGCTGGTAATGGCCGGTTTTAAAGATGGCGGGCTGCTAATTTAGGGAACGTTTCATTTTATTATTTGGAGCCAATCTGGGGGGGGGGGGGGTCAAAATTCGTCTGAAGCCATGATAAGGATCACTCTAATGATTATATATATATATATATATATATATATATTATATAAGCCCAGAGAAAACCGATCAGTTCACATATTATGTTAATTATATATATATTATTATAATGTATATATATATAATAATAATAATAATATATATCTAATTGAAATGATATCTAATCTGATTGGTTTTCTTATTTTTCCTGATTTTTCACTGATTCTCCTCTAATTATTATAAATCGAAAGCTTGCAACGAGAATTAAACACAAAAAACCATAGATAAAAATCTTTGGAGTAAATGTTTTTTTTTTGTATGGAACGTCGTCGTATGAGTCGCACTTAAGTGTCTATCATATTTTGAGTTCCAAATTTCCATCCCATGACCCCAGCAAAGTGAAAAACCAATTTTTAGCGTATTTTTAATAATTTTCAATTTTCCGGCCACCATATTAGTTCAGCCATTTTGTTGTTGGTGATGAGACATTTTTTTCTAAGAAGGCCGCACTTTTCTGATGAAAAAAGCATATGGAGCCAATTTTTATTCTGTTGATATTTTAGCTGCAATAAATTAATCCAATATGCATCGCATGTTATTAAATAACAAAAAATATAAAATTACTTAGGCACGGGTTCATATTGAGATAGGGAGGAGGGACTTCGCGAATATTTTTTTTTAATTATTTGGAAACTATGTGGGGGGCGTTTCTATTTTTTTTCGAAAATGACCTTTGCTAAGGACCAGTCTAATATATATATATATATATATATATATATATATATATATATATATATATATATATATATTTTTTTTTGAGGAGTTACGTTTGCCTGTTATTTTTGGGTATAAAAAGTGTTTAAAATACATTTTTTAAAATTGTTCTATGTATTTCCAGTGTATTTAGCAGGCTCAACAAATTTCATCCCAATATATATAATAATAAATGCTTTAAAAAATTTACAACAAAAGCTCTTCTTTTGAACATCTAAACCAGGATGATCCCTTAAGGCGATGGGCTACATCGGTGAGTGCGAGAGAGATAGCTGCAATCATGGCCAACCGTTGTTTGTCGCCACACTTAACATCTCGGATCAAAGATGAGAACGCTTGGCCGCAAAATTCTGAGCCGCAGTATTACCATATCGTGTTTTATTCGACAGAAAAATTGGGGCCCCAAACAATAGGGTACAGTTTTTTATTACCGACCGAGCAGTAGCCCTTCCTCTTAAGGTTTGTGCTACATGACGTGTCTCTCTCAGATTGCTTCAAGTCCGAGGACTAAATCTTCGCAAAGTATTGTTTTTGCGACCGGATCTCGCATAACATCCGAAAGATCAAACGTCGCTTTTAGTTTTTTTTTTATGGACTGAGCACAAGCACATTATCGTAACGTGGAAGCGAGGCGAAGTGGTACGATATGATATGCCACTACCTCGACTGTCACATCGTAACGATATGGTAGAGGCCAACACTCAGGGAGCGGATGAAAAGTTTTACAGTAGAATGCACATTATTGTTCCAACACCGTGATCCAATATTTCAATGGAAAAGTAATTGGAATTGATCCCTTCTCCTTATGTCCTATGCATTGTTTCCCGTTGTTCTATTGTCGCTCGAGCACGTTTACTTCCAAATAATATTGGGCTTCTGCCATAAAATGTATATAATATCGAATATTATATCATATTATGTTGCTGTTATTATATAACAATACATTTTCATCATCACTGGTAGTGTAATTCATTCAACAAAGACGTGCTTGCATCGAAAAAGTGTTCGTTGATTGTATTTTTTTATCATTCAAGCTGTTCAAGGGATTCTTATACTTTCTTTTTTTTTTTAATAAGATTCTAGCTGAATCGACAGTCGACTGCAAATCCATATTCTAACCCCATGTAACGGCAATTTCGCGAACATCTATTTATTTACCCAACTTAACCCTTACACCACGCACAGGGTCGTTTTTATCCTGTCATATTCTTGTAAGCAAACTTTTTTTTTTAAAGTTTTTTTTCATTCATTTTTTTATGCATGTAAATGATGCCAATCGCACTCTTTGTTAATACCGACTGATTTGACAATAATCAAAGTATATTTGAGAATTTCTACAACTCAATCGCATTGGTCAGTTCGAGGTGGCGGACAATCAAAGTTTGTGCCGGGTCAAATCGAGCCTTGGTGTGGTGGTTGATCGAGAATATAGGTGTTGAGTAATGGTTAGCCTTATCCATGAATGCTCATAATGAAAACTCACTAAAACTCTTTAAACTTAAAAGGTTTCAGATTAACGATACTGTAATCATTATATTTGTTTGATCAACTGTAAAATTCTTCATCAGATGTACACTTTACGGCTCCAGTTTGCTCTAATTTTTGCCCAACTGCAATAAATGAACAATACAATTGAAACACGAGTTATTTATCTTTCTATCATCAACATTAATAAATCATGCACGGAATACATTTAAATATTAATGGATAAAGGCGATTCAACGAATGGTGTTGGCCAAAAACAAAACAAAAATCTGCCCTGGATAAAAATGATGTGCTACTGTCCGACCAGTAATCAAAACTTTGGAGCATTGTTCACAATCACGACTGATCGTGAACAATGCAATGTATAATGGCAATGCAATCTCATATCTTCATAAAAGGTCAGGTATGTTATTTTGTAAAGGAAAATACTTTTGGAAAATTCAATTATCTTTCTCGCATTTATTGCATAAACCTAGAGACAAATAGCATGTAAGCACATCTGAAAAGATCACAACACCCTTTCCGGCTACTTTGCTCAGTAGGTATTTAAAACTGTAAACAATTCTTATAAAACATACAAAAAATTACTGAATAGAGGCCAAGTCTCACATGATGCAGAATCACCGACCCATCATGTAAGATTCTTCGCTCACACAGGATTTGACACCATCAGGAAAAATAATTTATAATTTTGTTTTATCGACTAAGTATGCAACGTTAAGAGCAGTGGGATCCAAGCCTCCATTCAACATTTTATTCACTAAGAAAGAAGAATCAACCAATACGTCTGGAATAAGACAAAATAAACAAATGATGATAAGCCAAGACAGGAAAGTCTTGTGACTTTCAAGCGCATTGTCGTTGATGTGACAGAGACACGAAATAAAAACGATGGGAGAAGCCATTGATTTGGCGTTTACACAAAAGACATTATTCTAAGATCTGCACAAAGATTCGCTGCAACTACTTTTGCGGCAAACCAAATGTTATAGGAAAAATTTGAAAAAAAAGAACCATCATCCTTGACGATGCTGAGCCTCTGTAGCCATCCATAGAATTCGCGGTTACAAGCAGTAGTGTGAATTGTGCAATCCTAACTAACTTAACTTCGTCATTGGAAAAAGAATTTTCAAAAAATAAAAATAATGATGGTGAAAATGATAATTTAAAAAAAAATCACACAATTTGACAATTCGTTGATGAAGAGCAGGGCGAACATGGATGTGGAGATCCTACATGATACGTTTTTTGTTTGTTTGAATATGAATACGTTGTTTTGTCACAAGACTTACCCAAAAATAATCGGCAAAGTCCACGGTCATGATGAGCCTCGGATCAGACCATCGTACAGATTCTGCTTACAATTTGTCGGGTCAGGGGCTCCAACTCGTTCGTCAGTCTTCTTGTCGTAGTCCACACACCGCAACCGCGGTCTATGGCACTGATGCCACAACGTAACACACGCACACTCGATGACACGGTCACTGAAAGAGAGAAAGGCAAAGAGAGAGAGAGAGAGAGTGATAGGCGGGGAGGCGAGAAGGGCGGCAGGAGGAGGAAAGTGCGAATGCGTGTGAGGAAAGCTGGGGACACACGGATGCGAGTTACGGTAGAACGGCTCGGTTGACTCGTCTGCAGAGAAAAAACAGCCCGCGGTACTCGATATCCAAACTGTCGTGTGACGTATTATGTTATTTATTTACTTTTGGGGGATTGTATTTTTGGGGTTAGGTGGTTGATTGTATAGGACACGATCGCGGAAATGGTCGGAACAATATGAGCGTGAGACCGACACGTAACAGTGATCCAGGCCGTGGACACCAATGGTTTCGGCGTGAAGTAGGATATGTAACGGATTCCGATACGCGGTTCGCGAACGCGCCGCGAGAACAGCGTCGAGTATAGCCAAGCGCGGGCTTATTTAAAAGAGAGAGAGACCAATTTATCACAAAAGCGCGCTGACTATACCTTAACCTAATCATAAGTATACAGATTGAATGAATAAATGTTAGAATAATGTACCTACGCTATTGACATATTAATAAACCATGTATTATGAATTACCACGACGCTGGACACATGCAGCGTGTTCCAAGAAATATATTTCGTCTTGGAATTTATGATCGTACTCTCTGGACTGGTCCGTTATCTCACTCAAAATGTATGCCATAGCTTAAATTCAAAAGGAACACACAGTAAAATTCGAAAGAAACCAGAGCTCTCTTCCGGACGCTCCACTAACAAAAGAGAACCCTTCAAGAGAAGAATTTATTGAAAGTAACTTCTCGGAAAGTCGATCGGCGACATGTCGTCGCCAGGCACACTCGAAATGCATTTTGAGAATTGGAAGTGGCTGGAGAAACTAGACCCCAAGGGCCCGACGCGTCGGCGCCAAGACCCAGCGCACTTCGAGCGGGTGGTCTCCGCGTGTACACGAGGGATAGCACAACGTGCCAGCTTAGGGGGTGATTGGCTTATCCGGGGGCTTAAGGGCGTGGCCTCGGCTATCAACGAGTCAGCTAATAGAGAAGCCAGAGAGTCGATCATCACTATTTCGAGAACAGTCATACGCGACAGGTCAGATACGAGACCATTCAAAATTGTTTTAATTTTGCAAATAAAATACTATAACGTAACAGAATACGCGTTTCGTTTATTTCGTAGCTTTTTTTAGAAAACTTCACTCCTCAAGGTGAGCTTCGCTCTTTATAGCGAAACAAGCCCAGTTGAATCAGTTTAACATAAAGTATTCAAATTTTCTATTCGAGTCACCGCCTTTTTCTGGCGGTGCGTTACAGATAGTCGCCACTATCGTTATCTGGCGAGTCCCCGGAACCCTAATTGACGACCGTTGCCCCACCTTGCCGTAAATTGAAAGAATGGAACACAGTGAGAAAAATTCTGAAAAAACATACAGATATTTCTAAGTAGTTATTTTACCGACTACTCATATATTTTCGTATGTTTTCCTATTATAGTACATTATGACACTAGTACGAAAATTCTTTTTCTGACGAGTGTGAATTTGCAGAACGAGCCGAAGGCGATTGTTGCAATCACACGAGTCCAGAAAACGTTTTTCGCACGAGTATCGTAAGAATTTTTATGTCACAAGGTGCGTAAATGCGGTTTGACGGGAACGAAGTGAGCGTAAAACCGCACTTTTACGCCCAGCGTGTCATAAATTTCTTTAACAAAGACTATTTTATGGAGAAATGTGACACAATGAAAGTATGATTGATATCCATATTTATTGTCAAGTACAAATAATAATCGATTCAAATTCATCGCCGAAGTCTTCAGCTTCAAATTTGCAAGAATTTGCATTACTCGCAAGAGTAACAAAGATACGGTTCCATCCTTCAGTTTCTTCAATGTTTCGCATAAGTAATCATTCGGTTGAAAATGTACGTTACAAATCCTGTACCCGAGAAAAAATGGTCAGATCTGCTCAAATCAATTTTGATCTGGTCAAATTTGCTGTAGATATAATTTAATCTGGGGTAAGCTCGACTGAATACAGTCAAATCTGAAGCTATATTTGATTATATTTGGATTGAATCTGCTCGAATTTGAGTTGACTCTACGTAAGTTGACACCAAATATGGTCTAATTTGGCAACAAAGGGCATAGCCGGATAAGCATACCAAAACTGCCTTAAGCGAGTTTTTAAATGACACTGAGCCTATTGTATCCTCACTAAAAAAAACAATTTCCCTGAAAATTTCAGCTCTCTAACCCAATTATTTCCCGAATATTTTCTCTAACCCAATTATTTTAAATTAAATCGGTTTTTTTCGATTTTGCTATGTAATACTAGAGTGATCCTTATATAGGGCTCGGACGAATTTTGACCCACTTCCCTCCCAGATTGGCTCTAAATAATTTCAAAAAAAGTTCTCTAAATTGGCAGCCCACCATCTTTAAAACCGGCCATTACCAGCAGGGGTCATTTTTCCCCTTTAAAATACACAGGATTTATCGACTCTCTAGTAATATTCCCATTCGGGTCACTTGAAATCATCTTTAAAATCCAAGAAGTATCTCAATGAGTCCTCGGCACCTTTGTGCATGAAAAAAAAAATCTTACGGTTTGACTTTGAAATAGTTATGGGCCGTTCCACGCCGATATATAAACATGTTTCTCGGTTTTTTCTTATTCCCGGATAATTTTGTGAGATAATTTTTTAGATTTGAAATATCAATCCTAAAATTCAAAATACTGATCTTGAAAGTGATATTGGTCATTCCGACTCAATTTGTTTTTTTTTCTTGTTTCGTTTTTCCTCTAGTAGCCAGATAATTTTATCAAAAGGAAGTTCTAAACAGAGATGAATAGGGAGATGGCCAGCGCTCGGGTTTCACTCAAATTGTGGTGGCGCCTTTTCGCCGTAGCGGCCAAAGCCCGAAACAGAGAGTGCAAGTCGGCGAAAATACCCGAGCGAAAGAGGGGAAATTGTGCTACCGTTTACGGGGATAGCATGCGATTCGGGATGGTGTAAAGTGGCCCTCGGGAAAGTGGCCCCGTGTCAGTTTGCCCCAAGTCTCCCACCCTTTTCCCGAACTCACCCGAAGGCAAATCGAGCAGTGGGTCTCAATGTGCGGTTCGTCGTCAAAATTTCAGAGCCCGGAATTGGCGCGAGTTTCAAATTAGCGCAGACGGACATAATGATTAAAATTGGATATCCATTGAACATTTAACAAAAAAATTATGCGCGACTGTTCATATTCGATTTTTATCCTTCGCTTATGTTAAAAATAAATCGTTTTCATCCCGTCGCGTGAGCTTTGGCGACAAAAGGCGGTATCTTAATATTTTAATATTTTCTATAAAAATACTGATTGGATAGAATGGGAAGGTGAGTCGAAGAAAAATACATATATTTACTGTAATTTATATTTTAATTCGTTATCCATTAGACATATTTTACATACATGCTTGTACATCGCTACGATTGGTTTGTTTTTTGTCGAACGATAATTATTACCTCCTTCTAGTCGGTTTTCTCATTCATTCAAAATGCATTACAAAACATGTTTCCCACCGAATTACATGGTTGTGTCCATACCAAAAGTGCAAAGTTTTTGCGGGATCATTTTTGATATAGCTTAAATTTCAATATATTTTCATACGAAGTGAAGGTCTGATTCGTGATTATCATTATTATTATTATTTTTCCTTTCACTTTGTTTCGAACGATTTAAAATGTACGAATTAAAAAAAAAATCTTAGTTTTTTCCCAAATTCTTGTAATTTCGGGAATAATGGACCGAATGCCGGGTTTATTTTTCTTCATCGCTGGTTATTTCTCCAAATACATAAAACGCTCGAAAATTGTAAAAACTGTTGCCGACTTAAATTATTGCATTTTTGAGCTACACAATTTTTTTTTTCTTTTACAAAAAGAATTATCGACTTTGATTAGAGAAAAGAAAATAATGTATCTGATTTTACGTATTATCGCTTAAATTAACACGATGAGCGGAATCTCGAGCATCCTGCGATGAAGATTCTTCTTTAGTACGGTATTCTGCGTATCCATCGCAATAAGTCCAGTCACTGAGGTGTCGAGTTAGCACATCCGTTATCTCCCTTTTCATGAAGATTTTTCCCTAAATCGCAAAGAAAGTAAAAATGTAATGAAACCGAAATATTGATATGGGGGCAAACGGATTTTGATGGTAATAGTTACCTTTGCGAAAAAGAGGTTTCATGTCTGCGACACAATTTCCCGTCACGACTTGTGACTTGAGAATTCCCATATATCCGTTGGTTTCGTGAGAACCGTCAATTTCAGCCATCATGTTTCCTAGAATATTTGAGGGTAAGACTTGAAAGTTTTGATGGAACGAATATTCATGAAAATTAAGTGCAAATGGTGTTACGTACCCGGGGTCTTTATTGTCATGAAATTGTTTTCTTCGGTTTTTTTAATGTTCCCATGGGTTTTTGACAATGCCGCGATAGCAGATAGCAGGCCTAGTAGAATTAATCCTACGGGCCGCGGCACACGGGACATGCATTCACTTCTTTGCCGTGAAGAATTTGGGAAAAATCTAAGATTTTTTTTTAAATTCGTACATTTTAAATCGTTCGAAACAAAGTGAAAGGAAAAATTATAATAATAATGATAATCACGAATCAGACCTTCACTTCGTATGAAAATATATTGAAATTAAAGCTATATCAAAAATGATCCCGCAAAAACTTTGCACTTTTGGTATGGACACAACCATGTAATTCGGTGGGAAACATGTTTTGTAATGCATTTTAAATGAATGAGAAAACCGACTAGAAGGAGGCAATAATTATCGTTCGACAAAAAACAAACCAATCGTAGCGATGTACAAGCATGTATGTAAAATATGTCTAATGGATAACGAATTAAAATATAAATTACAGTAAATATATGTATTTTTCTTCGACTCACCTTCCCATTCTATCTAATCAGTATTTTTATAGAAAATATTAAAATATTAAGATACCGCCTTTTGTCGCCAAAGCTCACGCGACGGGATGAAAACGATTTATTTTTAACATAAGCGAAGGATAAAAATCGAATATGAACAGTCGCGCATAATTTTTTTGTTAAATGTTCAATGGATATCCAATTTTAATCATTATGTCCGTCTGCGCTAATTTGAAACTCGCGCCAATTCCGGGCTCTGAAATTTTGACGACGAACCGCACATTGAGACCCACTGGTCGATTTGCCTTCGGATGAGTTCGGAAAAAGGATGGGAGACTTGGGGCAAACTGACACGGGGCCACTTTCCCGAGGGACAACTTTCCGAGGGCCAATGTACACCATCCCTAGCATGCCTATGATGAACCGATCGAGGGTCACGGGTTCACGACGCGAGTCACTGTTATCTTTCAGGTTATTAAAAAAAATGTCTATAATTTTTTTTAACTTACGTCCCAGCCTAGCACTTTCTATATGAAGTCGGAAACGATCTGAAATCATATTTCACGGGTTTTTGGCAACATTATCGGGAGTCCATCAATTGACGAATTAACGTATAATCTCTGTCCTCACAGTCAACTATTGATTTTGATCTTTACGTACGTAAAGAAGTACGATTTCATTTCTTGCCAAACAATATATGGGGTATTCCTGGGAATTTCGGCAACTTCGGGCAGTTGGGTCAACATTTTTGCCCCCCAATTTTTCTCATTAATATGTGTTGAAAATAAAGAGACACGTATTTCGGCGTTTTTTATTTTGAGCCCCCACTTTTGAAATACAGTCAAATTAAGTTTTTGAAGTATTGACCACATTCGGTCATTTAAATCGATATATCTCAGCAACGGTTAAGTGATACCTCGAAAAACTACGGGTCTTTTTTTTTCGTTTTTGAACGCTCTATACAATGAAAACATTTACGATTATGTTGCACAAATTTAACAACTATTTATAAACAATTCAAAATTAAAAATGAAATAAAACAAAAAAAGTACCCTTAATTTTTGAAATATATTTTTTTTTAACCCTCACTCCATGAAGGTGTTTTCGGCACCCTAACTCCATGTACCGGGGTCGTTTTCGGCGGCGCGTTACCACACTCACAATTATTAATAGAAAAATCTGAAAAAATGCATGGTTGATCCTTAGAATGTCCTTTTGAAGTGCGAACAAGAATTTTTTGGATATTGTTATTTAAACAAAAAATATTTTATCAAATATCAAGCAATGCGCGGAAAAAACGTTCGACAAGAAATTTCGGCCCGGACAAAAACGACCGCCCTTCATGGAGTGAGGGTTAAATTCCTTGAACAAAAACGAAAATTAAGCCACCTTGAACTTTTTGGGCCGACGCTTCGTTCAGGAGTTATAGATTTTTTTGTCACAAAAAACCTGTAAATGTTTACCCGGTTGTTAAGAAAAAAAGCTATAACTTTCGAACGAAGCGTCGGCCCAAGTCCGGCCGAGTCTC
>OZ020173.1:11027870-11069804 GCA_963971145.1 Sussaba pulchella | reverse complement strand
TAACCTGAAAGATTTTTTTTTTTTTTTAAGCCTGGTTTGGCTCGTCCCTCTCTGGGGACCTGTGCCACTCTCGTCTAACCTGAAAGATAACAGTGACTCGCGTCGTGAACCCGTGACCCTCGGTTCATCAGGCATGCTACCGTGTACATTGAAAAAACGTCGGCAATTTCCGCGTTCTTCCTTGCGATCCCGCTTATTGCCAGCCCACCATGATGGGCGGCGCGGGACGGGCGGGTGCCAAGCGCGCCGGCGAAACTTGAGGACGAGTGCGAATCAAGAAATCCGATTTCGACGGCTTCGCCCATGACGCTACGGAAAGCAAAATATAGATATAGGCGGATAAGTCTATGATACATATATCCGTGTGCGTGTGTGTGTGTGTGTGCTGTGTGCGTGACGACAAACGAGTGTAAACACAGCCCGTGCTCCGTTCGGATAGCGACATTGTTGTTGTTTTCGTTTCGTCTGACGTCTTACTCGTTGGCTTCAGTTTCGCGCGTAGGGACGGTTTCTCTCTCTCTCTCTCTCTCTGTCTCGGTCTCTATTCCATTCTTTCTTTCTGTGTGCGGGCGTGTGTGTTTGTGTGTGTTAATATTCCCGTTAGCGCTTTCATTATCAAAAAAAAGTAATTTTATCCAATCGTGGATTCATTTTCAGCAGCTGCAAAAGAAAAACATATTGTAGTGCGAGTACCGTGAATTACGTTTCATTTAAAAAATAAGTAACTCGCAAGAAAAAATATGAGCAACGTCAATCGGATCCTCGTCATGTGTACCAGCGATATAGCGGCGGCGGCCAGAGCGGTTGGATTTTGCCGCTCAACCCAGCTGTTAAGAACGCGTCACGTGACCCACTTACACTCTCTGTTTCGGCATTCTGGCCACTACACGAACGGCGCTCGCTTCCCTGCCTGAATCGCATGCTATCCCCGTAAACGCAGAGATTAGAGGAGAGATCGCCAACGAGGTCGGGGAAGCCGTTTCACCGACTTGGTGCGCCGCCAACCAGGGGGTCGGCGAACTAGCTCCCCCCCGGGGCGTATATATAGTAATAGCACAATGCTAAATTCGTATCGTCGCCGTCATAGCGGGTGACATTTTCGAGCCGGAGCTACATCGGCAAGGCCATACTCGGTCGTATGCTGAGAGGGGGACGTCAGAGGTGGTCAGAGCGTAGTGGGGAATATCCGAACAGGGCGCATCATTGAAATAAGATGTTACGACAGCGAGACCCACGTGTATTTTCTCGCCACCGTATTTTAAAGGGAAACTCGTTCTTACGAAATAACTCGTTTATTTTCTACTTTTGATTAAGGATGGTCATGAACAAATTTGTAGGAAATTTAATTATCTAGCGGTTTTTTCATAACAATTCTTCGTCTCTGATCAATATTTTCGACTTTAATCTGAAAGAGCAAACCAAATCAAATAATGGTGTTGTCTCGTTTACTTTTGTAAGTTTAGCGCGCGAAGGGGGGGGGGGGGGGTAGATACTTCGATATTAAAAAAAGCATATTTTTGATAATCTTTTTTGCGACACCGCTAATGTACATTTATTTCTATAATAACTACTAAATAACGTAACACTCGAAGAATAGGCTATAAAATTTTCATTAACTTTTATAAGCAAATGAGCCATTGACGGAGAATCTCTGCAGACGTCTAGAAAAAAAAGTTTTATTGCGGTGCACACCATAAGCGGATCATCTGAAACCGAAGATCCAAAATGATTTCATTAGGTGATAAGTTATAACAACAGCAGGTTATAACAACGAATATTTGTTTTCATTGATTGGTCAATATTTTACAGCACTCAGAAGTCAAAGTACTGATTTTTCATCAAAAAAATTGAAAATGTTGCCATTTTTAAATGATACAAAATTTGAAAAAAGTCTTGACGTCATAACCTGCAGAAATTTATCACCTAATAAAATCATTTTGGTTCTTTGGTCTCAAATGATACAGTGATAAGTTATGATGGGTACGGCAATGACACTTTTTTTTTTAAACGTCCACAGAGATTTTCCGTCAATGGCTCATTTGATCATAAAAGTTAATGAAAGTTTTATAAAATATTCTCCAAATGTTACGTTATTGAGTAGTTATTATAAAAATAAGTGTATATTAACTCTGTCGTAAAAAAAAAATGATCAAAAATATGCTTTTTTTCTATCCAATTTACCTCCCGCCCCCCTTTGGGAGTATTAACGAACTTTTTCGCAATCTTTGTTTTTTTACCGTAATGTTTGTAACGTTGTTTCAAAAAAGTACCATGTCGACAAAGTCAAGTTATCAATTGCCAAATTATCTAATTGTAAACAAGTAAACTGAAATTGTACAATCAGGATTACATATATGAATAATGTCGTTAATTATTTTTTTAAAGACACAATTTTCAATTGAAACCGCATGGGTTATTGGGAACAGTTTGCCACTTTTTATAATTTTTCGTTTCATGCGTTGAATGCATTCATCGTTTCATGGCTCTCGACCATCGAGTTAAAAATCGTTGTTAATGGGGAAGCCTGCTTTAGAGGCTTCAAAAAATCTATTTTTTTGAGGAATTTTCAGGGAAGGAAATAAATATTTAATTAAATCGAAACTTTCAGGTTCTGTTGTTATATATTTCAACATTTTTCTCAATTTTTTTCATTAAATTATATGTCATAATATGCCGGGTACAAGCATTTCGCCGAGACCTAAAAAATCTAAAAAAAGTGAGAAATTCAACAATTTTTAGCAACTTAAAAAAAAAAAATTTTTTTCCAAAAAAATATTATTTTTTTTAAGTTGCGAAAAATTGTTGAATTTCTCACTTTTTTTTAGATTTTTTAGGTTTAACTAAAATCTATACTATTGAAAATATAAATTTGTTCTGGTTTTTTTGTTTCAGATGGAAATTGTGACCTGCATCTTTCCCGCCACACGACAGATGCACGCTCGAGGCGCCTCGGCGAAATGCTTGTACCCGGCATATTATGACATATAATTTAATGAAAAAAATTGAGAAAAATGTTGAAATATATAACAACAAAACCTGAAAGTTTCGATTCAATTAAATATTTATTTCCTTCCCTGAAAATTCCTCAAAAAAATAGATTTTTTGAAGCCTCTAAAGCAGGCTTCCCCATTAACAACGATTTTTAACTCGATGGTCGAGAGCCATGAAACGATGAATGCATTCAACGCATGAAACGAAAAATTATAAAAAGTGGCAAACTGTTCCCAATAACCCATGCGGTTTCAATTGAAAATTGTGTCTTTAAAAAAATAATTAACGACATTATTCATATATGTAATCCTGATTGTACAATTTCAGTTTTACTTGTTTACAATTAGATAATTTGGCAATTGATAACTTGACTTTGTCGACATGGTACTTTTTTGAAACAACGTTACAAACATTACGGTAAAAAAACAAAGATTGCGAAAAAGTTCGTTAATACTCCCAAAGGGGGGCGGGAGGTAAATTGGATAAAAAAAAAGCATATTTTTGATCATTTTTTTTTTACGACAGAGTTAATATACACTTATTTTTATAATAACTACTCAATAACGTAACATTTGGAGAATATTTTATAAAACTTTCATTAACTTTTATGTCCTATGACTTTTGTCAGAGGTTTTCCAATGGCGCGTCAATCTAATATTTAATGACGAAGTCGTTCCCGGGCTGTCCCGGAGGTTTTTTTAAACTGCACTTCGTTGATTTTTCATGTTCGCAACTAATAAATACAAAAATCGTTCCCGACTCGTGTCGGAGGCTCGCTGAGCGGCGTTTTTGTGGGGGGTGGTGCTGATTGCCTTCTCGTGGTGCCCCCTGAAAACGAGTGCACTTATCATACGCATAAAATATATAGTCGATATGCATAGTAAATCTATTGTAGGGTGGTTTTTAATTAGGATCTTCATGTTTATATATATTTTTTTTAATGTCGGAATTTCTTTGGTATCACCCTCGAAAATTAATGATCATAAGTAGAAAAAACAAGCTGCAAGCTGAAACTTGCAATTGGCTTCCCCTGAATTTTCGGTAGTGCACGAAATCTTTTTATGAGGAAGCATCTCTCGATTTATTTTATTTTATTTTTTTTAATCTTCGGCTTCCTCATAAAGGAAGTTCCGTTCACTACCGAAAATTTAGGGGAAGCCAATTGCAAGTTTCAGCTTGCAGCTTGTTTTATGCAGGATATCCGTAGATCCTTCCCACCGTATAAAAACCGACTCGAACGTATATAAAAATTCAATGTGTCCCAAAATTCGAGCGCGTTGTTTAATTCCTATCTAATCTAGTAACAACTTAAGCTGACGGTTAGTTTGAGCGTGTGTATAAATTAGAGCACGTTCAGTCCAGTGGTTTTGAATTTTCAAGGGTTGGAACTTAGAAATTTCTAATTGCTCTAGAACTCGATCCGTTCGGCCGAGCTCGGCCAAATTTGATATGTATTATAGCACAATGGCATCCCATACTTGCAGAGAATTATGGTTCGATTGGTTGAAGTTAACGACAAATAGATCAAAAAAGTTGATTTTTTGAAAAATTCAAAAAATCATAAAATCTAAAGTTATTGATGGATTCGGCTCAAATGCAATACCAACCGTCCTTGTACTCAATTCTATATGTCAAAAACTATTTAGCCGAAAATGTCAAAAATTGCGGACGCTAGCGTGGCTACAGACATTTTTTGAAAAATTCAAAACGCTGTCGAAGCCGAACAAGTCCGTCGATAATCGCGAAATTTACAGATTACATAGATATTAGAAGGCATCACGTGTGTGCAAAATTTGAGTACGGTAGCTTGAACCGTTCTCAAGTTATGAACGTTTGAATTTTAGAGGGTGGTTACATACACACACACACACACACACACACACACACACACACACACATACATCCGGACATTTTTTCCGAATGTGTTTTCTGGATGTTGTAGGACATTCTGAACCTATTGACATCAAAATCTCGAAAAAAAAATTTCGGACCGTCACAAAGCTTCCTTTATGAGGAAGCAAAATTAGTCGCAATCGCGAATTTGACCGATAATGGCTTTTTTGAGCCAGCCATGAGAAGCCATTTTTACGTAGTAAATATTGGATTCACAGAAATTTTACAAGAAACCTTTTTTGTAGAACATCAAATTTTCTACAAAATTGTGATGGGGGATTTTTGTATCATGTATAGTTTTGAAAAAATATAAAATGTCCCCAACAATATTCCAAATGCATTTTGTTTTTTCAAATTCGATTGCTTGTCGCCCCGGGTTAGACTTATCGGGCAAATTCCCGATTGCGACCAATTTATTTTCTATTCATATCGATTACTTTTCAAGGGCAATACCAAAAAAATTCCGAGATCACCCAATTAAGAACCATCCTAATATATAGTCATTATTATTTTTTACGCTTTGCGCGTAAACTGTGTAAATTTATACAACTATCACAATTCGTGGTATTCCGTACAGATCAGTGCACTCGGCTAAACAGTCAGCAAAATTGAGTACGTTAGTGTGTAATTGTGGGCGAATTGGAATAATAATGTATCAGAGACAGCATTCCAGCATTCCAAATTGCTGCAATCTTTTTTTCATTGTGATCCGAATGATTAAAATAGTCGCTTTCGCTAAAGGTCAATAAGAGGGTCAATTTTTGTTAAATGAATTTTTCGAGGATGAAATTTTTGTTCTTGTCAATAATCCATATGTTTCCGACTGAAAATGTTGATCATTGCAAACAAAAATAAAGCGAAAATTATTTATTATTTTGAAACAATAAATTTTTTTTTCGAGAGCTAATTTTTATTCATTTTTTGAGGATAACATTTATTCTTCGATCGATAATCCATATTTTTCACCAACAAAATGGTGGGTTCCGGTTATCAATATCAAAACAAAGTATTGCACAGCATTTGTTTACACCCCCCCCCCCCCAATTGAATTATTGGAGGCTTATTGATATTTTATACATGTGGCGAATTCATTTCACTTCGATCGATGCTCGGTTCGATGAATTTATCGGTAATTACAGAGACAAAGTTGATTTGTCGAAAAATTGAAAATATAATAAAACCCAGGATTCTCGATGGATTCAGCTAAAAAATCGCGACTATTGCAAAAATTACATATGCATAAGGCACAGAATGTGTGCAAAACTTGGGGGCTGTAGCTTACGCCGTTGTCGAGTTATAAGCGTTTGAATTTTGGATGGTCGATTCATCCATTCGCACCCACACATACAGACCCATACGTACACACAGACACGCATGCACATGCACATAGAGACACGCGCCCGCGATGCCCGGCCCGACGGCCGTTGAAACGTTACGTTTCATTTTTTTTTTGTTGAGTAGATCGAAATGGCTCATCTACACTCGGGCGTTCCCACTTGTCGTACACGCCATATACGCCACACAACCATGCGTCTCATTCCGCCCGCTCCCCGCGTACATCGAGCCGTAGATCGACGCTGGCCGCTGGGCTTGGCTGGGTTCCACCGGGCTCTGGCCTCCCGTTGAGGCTCACGCTTGAGCCTGACACCCGGTATATTCTGTTGGACTCCATTGGAACCTCGGCTCGGCGGATCCCGCTACAATTCGGAAAAATTCGGGGCCAACCGAACTCCACGGCGTTGGCGATCTCTCCTCTAATCTCTGGTAAACGGTAGCACAATTTCCCCTCTTTCGCTCGGGTATTTTCGCCGACTTGCACTCTCTGTTTCGGGCTTTGGCCGCTGAGGCGAAAAGGCGCCACCACAATTTGAGTGAAACCCGAGCGCTGGCCATCTCCCTATTCATCTCTGCCGCTGGTGTCGACTAGACACCACCCGTGCCAGGGGAATGGGAAGTGCTATAAACTACAAAAAGAGGGCTCTGTACCAATCTCCCTACTCATCTCTGCCTCTAATTTCTGTAGGAAGTGCGGTTCCACGTAAATCTTTCTTCCTTGACATTTGAGATGATAGAAACAATAACAGAACGCACATTTTGGACACAATAAGCATGTTCGGATAAATGTGCACATGTGTGGATTATGTGGATTACGAAGATAGCAATCAACTGGTTACGTAATTGAATTCCGATTAGAAGAGGTGCAGAAGAACTATGGCGGAAACTCCATTGAGCTTGGCCGAGAAAACTTTTATTCTACATGGCGTGGACGTAAGAATTCAATAAAATAATGTTTTCTGTTTATTGAGTGTGTCACTTATTCGTAAAGTAGTGTCATATTATTCAGTATTTTCGAATTCATTATCACAGCTGAACAATATGGAAATTACTTTTCCTCCGGCTGTTGGAGAACTCAATTGTCCCGAGACGAGGTTATGATAACACTGGCAGAAATTATGATAACTTTTTTTAGGCATGTGCGTTTTGAGGATTTTGTATCATAGTAATATAAGCCATATTGTACATTCACGTGAATCAATGGTGTTACACATTGTGAAGTATTTCAGTAGGCTGTAGATGGAATTGTCCTCCCAAATTGTTCTGTCATAGATTATGTGAGGTTTGATTTGAGGTAGTTCTGGAGGTACATGTATCAGCTAAAAGTTTTGACTGCGGCGTACAGTGAAACCCAATCTTATCTGATGCCGTTGGTCAAAAACTTTTGACAGCGCTTATACACTCTGTGTGTCCCACACGATCACATCTCATGCATGGATAAGGTACAAGCATCGAGCCCGCCGCTGTATTCGTGCCACATCCTGTGGCATTCATCCCATTGACCGCCTTAGTTGCTTAACAAAAAAATTATTCCCGAATCCGTGACCGCCGCGCGACTGTCATGACGCTGAAGCTAGCACCGGAAATCCATTGGCGCACGGTGCATCGAGTTAGATTTTCATTTTTCACGGGAAAACAAAAGTTATCGTTCTGATTCCGATTATGCCAATAGATTTAGTATAGTTTATAAGATATAGTTAGAAAAATCAAATCTTTCTATTTTAAGCAGGCCGGCACTGTATACGCGACATGGATCGCTAGGCGCATTGGGTTAGATTTTTTATTTTCGCGAGAAATTGAAAGTCATGATTGAAATGCTGTTATGTGAAATGATCCCTTATAATTGACGAAAATAATGAGAAGTTGACTTTTCTTGGTGACATACGTTTTCTCACTATAATGGATATATTGGCACGTAACTGGTTAGAAAAATGTTTCTGGTTCATCTGTAGAAAAATTGAATGAGACGACATGCCTTGTGCGGTACATTCACCCAGTAACTCCACGTATCAGCTACTGGGAGTTAGTCCGTGGTTTGTCTACGCTGCAAACATTTTTTTCAAATAAGAAGAAGGTTACTCACATGGATACGGGAGAGACGAGGACGTAGGTAGCTTGGCATAAGAATAAAGAGACCTTATCCAGTCCTTATTAATCATTTTTATTAATGAATATAATCTTGCACTTACGAATTACCGTTATTTAATTAATTATCACAGGCATGTTTTTTCACAGCATATCACATATATTAATAACATGACAACAGTTATAACGAACGTTATCGAACTATTATAACAGACCGTATATTTTTTTTTACCGTATGATCTCACTTAGTTGGCTGGGTTTGAGGGCATGGTTGCTATTTTTTTTCTTTTTATAACATGATTCGAATAGTCTATCGTTCTCACAACCAATACAGTTTAACGGTTTTTTACAATTCAATTCATGTAGTTCTAATCATTCAGGTATTATAGTATTTTTCATACCGTTTAATTCGCTTGCTATTTGGCCCAACACGATTATTGACGGGGCGAATTCGAATGTCGACATAAAGTTTAAAAGGGGCTTACGCGTCATCTGCATTAGTTTGAAAATATCTTTTGCATCGGAAATCCAACCGTAGGCGTCGCACATAGCATTACTGATTTTTATACGATTTCGAATCTGTTCTTTTAACGGATACTTTACGAGAAACGTTGCTAAACCCTTTCGGGCCGAATCCATGTGCGTCTCTGAAAAAGAGATCTTTTTGCAGTGGAATGTCATTTGGCGCCGTGAGAGTCCGCTCATTCCACTGCGTGTGTTGTGCGGTCCTCGCCGTGCGTTAGCTTGCAATAAATGCGCGGATTCGATTTATTGCTTTTTCGGGCGGTAAACTGTGACATGAGTCGAGGTACAACATTACTCGCTCACTGAACAAATTACTAACAGAGTCCAGTGGCTTTTTTGAACAAGTATCGGCTTTTACTAATTTCACTCAATTCAGAAACCCCGGTGATTTTTTCTCCGTCATCAGCTTCTCCATAAAATACGTGTCGAATGTCAGGAGATTGATATTATCTTCCGCGATTTCGTGTTAAAATATAAAGAACTGTTAATTATTTCCCGGTCAAACCATTTCTCTGGAAGCAGTCGGTCGAAAATAGGAGGGTTTAATATTACTCCCCCAAAATTTCTCGTGTAGTTTGGAAAACCGATTGGGTACGTTAATGTATTTTTTCTTAATCTTCCGTCCAAGTCGTTCTCGAACGAACCAAAATCGACCGTCGCACACATCTTTTCTGCAGGCGGAAGCATCAAGATGTTCGGGGCATTATCACTCCCGACCATCACGTTACTTTTTTTGTCTTCGTCGAATTCATATCGTGATGTTGTGATTTTCCTTTCGAGGTCGTCGCTATCTTTGACCTCGTCAGTCTTCTGCAGTTTCGTCATTACCATGAGGTCTTCTTCGCTCGACGTACAATACTCCTTATTGGTGAAATAAATATTGCGTTTTCTTTTTTTTAATGGCCCAGCCTTCCATTTCGCGACCGCCAAAGCATCATCGACGACAGCAAGTTTCGTTGAGCTGGTTACGGCACGCTGGGTCTCAAGAGTTCCGGCACTTCTATATCGTTGTTCGTGGTTTCGTCGCTCGGTTTGCCGTTTCGTCACGAGTGAATAATCACGTTGGCGCAGCCACTCATCGATGAACATCTCCATCCTCCGGAAAAAGCGCGGTGCCGAGATATTTAATTTCTTTTTAGAAACGAGGGATTTTATAATTTAGAAGTAATTCTCGACACATGCGTTACTGTCCCGATTGCGCTTCAACCGTGATATGACGACTGCTGACCACAGCGAAGTACGGCAGCAAGTAATTAATTAAGCGACCGGAGTAATGAGGATTTACTACCTGACACTGTGGAATTGTGGAACCGACCGGCTTCAACAACATAGACTTGTGAATATTGTCGAAAAAAATTGCGAACGGCGACTCTTTCCGGCTAGCGTCATTTTCACGATCTTCTACATTGTATTTGGTTTCGAAGTCTTCCTCTGCTCTTGACGTGTCGTATCGAGAATTTTTTTTTGACCAACTTTCTTGAGCTCGCGTTCAAGTCCAATCAGGTAATCGCGGCATTCATTCAGGCCCGGAGTCTCGTGTGGCATCCCAAAAATGTTGACAGCGATTCTGAAAGTATCCACAGTCGCTTCCATCGATGTGGCATAAATTAATTCAGTCATAACTAACGCTGCGAGTTTCCGGTATTTGCTTACGGACATAATTTTTTTCGTTTTCGTAATAACTGTTTTCAACGTATGCGATAAACAAACATAAACTATCGTTAGGGCCGGCAGTTTTTTCCGTCTGCTGTTTAAAAATATATTGATTCGATTTAAATAGTGGACCACTGTCATGTTATTAAAACTTTTGAGTGCGGATGAAATCAATGCTACACTGGAATCGGTCTTGATTTTTTTAATTATTGGGGTACGATTGGTGAACTGGTTGATGGCGTGATGAAAGGTTGAAAGAAAATAGCTAATTTGGCGAACGGTATGGGTGTCGGAAACGAATTCCGCGATTGGAAGCAGACAAGATTCCGTCTGCGCCCTTGTGTGCAGTAGTCCTGCGCTGCTCCTCAGTTCCTTTTTTGTACTCCCTGGAACAACTAACGCGTAGTAATACATTGGTTTGTCGGAACCGACCAATCGGGATACAATAGAGCCTGTCGCATCAAGGTAGCAAAAAATGTCTTGTTCGCGATTGATTTACGAGATATAAAATTTGATTTTCCGTCAATGCAATCACAGAAAAATGATCTTGTACGTAACCAGTAATACATTTCTCGACCTACACTACTGCCACGCAGTATCAGACCACTTACCGCGTACCCAACCAAAAACCTGTCGCGACTTTGTTTGGCTTTGGTAGCTTCGTCAAAAATGAAGCTACAGATTTTCTTTGTGCAGTCGGTCGTTAAAGAGAGGGGGGGGGGGGGTGTTTTTTGGCTGAAGAGGTAGTACACCTAAATTGAGCGATACGTATTTGAAATACACCTAAATAGCACTTAATTCTGACGCAAAGGAACCCCATGATTATGCAATTGTTTACAAGATTGGAAGTTGCAGTCGTTCGTCAAAGAGGGAGGGGGGTGTTTTTTGGCTGAAAGGGTACACCTTAATCGAGCGATACGTATCTAAAATACACTCAAATAGCACTTCATTTTAACGCAGAGAAAACTCATGATTATGCATTTTTTTACAAGATCGCTAGGTGCGGTGGTTCGTCGAGGGGGTGAGTTTTCTGGCTGAAGGGGTGGTCCGAGAAAATTCCGCGACACGTATTCTTAATACACCTAAAATACACTTAAATTTCGCGCAAAGGAAGTTTATAATAATGCAGTATTACTTAAATCTGCTGCTAGCTCAATGTCAAGCTAACAGCGGGATTTCTGAATACTGTCCTGCCTATATTGTTAGTACACTCAAATTACAAATTGTACACCCAATTTACACCTAAAATACACCATATTTTGGCGTAGAGTAAATTCATTTTCCAGATTTTCCGCTGCTTGCTTGATGGGGTCGGTTATACTTACCTTGAACAATATAAATACTTACTACGAACCTTGAACGAATAAAGTACGATTTACGAAGACAGATACAGAAAAAGACGCAAAAAATAGTTTTTCAATTGAATTTAAAAAAATCAAATGCAGTGAAATTGGCATAATTTTATTGGTGGATTCTATATATGAGCGAATTGTATGAATAAATATTTTGATGCGAAAAAAAATGACGGCTGCAGGACTTGAACCTGGAACGTTGCGGTCCATATGCAAGCACCTTACCTCTGGAGATATCTCGGCTTGTTGAAATAATCGCTATCAAAGTAATCTATCTGAGGTGCACGGTATCTATTCAAAGCCATTTTTCTCGAAATTGGGTAATAGGTTGCGCTATCCTTTTCCCAAATTACTCCTCTAGTAATGATCTTTCATTGGCAAGACTACCGATCCAAACAAAAACGGCATCGTCGTAAGGTCCCCTTGTCAGTACATATTCATGTAGAATTTTCTGAACTTACCGACAAAAATTCGATTTTAATCAAATTTTAAATTAAAGGCTCTTTAAATCGAGTTTTAATTATGATAAGCTATTTTTCAGGCATTGTGGATGTCTTAACATTTTCGAAATTATTCTAAAAAAGCTGACAAAATTTCCCTCAAAATGTGTCAATCTACGTTGGATTCTGTGTAAAAATTTCCGGGAAAAATAAAAATGCAAAAATTCAGTGATATTAATAAAAATAAAATTTATAAATTATTGGTCAACTCTTATGAACCACCAATCATTTGAGTTTTTTCTTGTCTTCTACATAGAAATACAATGTCTTTGCATACTTCTAATTTCTTGTAGAACAAAAAAGTTAGGAAGCAAACAAAAATGTACCAAACAAAGCCCTGAAGTCATTCGGCGCGGATCGTTTTACTCTTTCAAGCTTACCATTAGGTATACAACTTTGCTTCCGTCGTTTTCTTATGGATAGCACAATCGGCAAGTAGTGGACAAAATTAATAGATCGTAGAGGTCATGTCAATACCTTGGGCGACCGTTAACATATCCCCATAAAAACATTAGTCGGTTGGTGTCAGCATCATAAACCAATTTTCGATTGAAAATGTCAGCTTACGAGCCAAATTCTCGTCATTTGTGGGAGGTTTTAATTTTTTGCTTCAATATAAAAGAATCTGCGGCTGAGGCTTATCGAATGCTTTTAAATACTTATGGTGAGGTTGCTCTTAGTGGAAGTACGTGGCGTGAGTGGTTTCAACGGTTTAAAAACGGTGATGTTAATGTCGATGACCAGCAAATGAAAGAAGGTTTTCGAAGATGCAGAATAAATAGTTACTTGAAAGGCAAAAATGGAAGGGATTTATGCATCGCATTGTGACTGGGGACGAAAAATAAGTTCATCACGATAACCCCAAGCGCAGAAAATCATGGGTATATCCCGGCCATGCTTCCACGCCGACGGCCAAACCTAATATTCACAGCTCTAAGGTCATGCTCTGTATTTGGTGGGACCAGCTCGGCGTATTGTATTATGATCTGTTGAAACCGACTAAAACAATTACAGGTGTTCGTTATCGAACGCAACTAAAGCGGTTGAGCCGAGCATTAAAAGACAAACGGCCGCAATACAGCGATAAACACGATAAAGTGATTTTGCAGCATGACAATGCTCAACCCCATGCTGCAAAAGTGGTCAAGACATACCTGGGAACGGTGAAATGGGAAGTCCTACCCCACTCACCGTATTCTCCAGATATTGCTCCCTTCGACTATCACTTGTTTTGATCAATGGCACACGGCCTAGCTGACCAGCACTGCCGGTCTTGTGAAGGAATAAAAAATTGGATCAATTCGTGGATCGCTTGAAAAGATGAGCAGTAGTGATGACCAAGATGAGAGCAAGTAGTGGCCAGCGATGGCCAATACTTTGAATCATAAATATGTAACCAGTTTTTCACAATAAAGCGTCGAATGCCGGGAAAAAAAATGACAGAAGCAAAGTTGTACACCTAATAAATTTTTATGATATTATGTTTGTGCAGCTTTTTGAGCGGCAGATTTCGATTTAAGACGTTGACACACCTGGAAATGGCAGACCAAACATATCGACACGAATTTTCGAGGAAAAAAAAACATAAATTTGCAATTTTTCGTGAAAAGTTATCCGAAATTTAATTTTTTTTTTCAGTCCCTAAACAAACCCTTTAGTACCGAGAGTCATAGCAATCAAACAACGGTATTATTCTGCTTTTTTTGGTGCGTTTAGTATTCATTAACTTGCTAGTGAAAATGCAATCATTCATAGTGTAACTAATTCTTTAACAAACAAATACTGCAAACAAATTCAGTTAACAGTCCCTGAAACAATCAAATGAGTAACAAAATCTGCCCAACAGGCAGGCTTTCGAATCGACGGGAGACAGCGGTGCGATTACCGTTCCATCGAGATAGAAACAAGGCTGATGCCGCAAACCCACGGCTCGGCTAGATTAAGGATAGGGAATACCGATGTACTGGTAGGCGTCAAGGTTGAAGTGGATACGCCATTTCCCGACCGGCCTTTTGAAGGAAAAATCGAATTTTTCGTAGATTGGTAAATGCATCTCCACATTTTCAATAAAAATTCATCGTTAAAAGATTGAGATTTTAACAACATTTTCTCGTAGCTCAGCCAATGCAGCGCCGGAATTTGAAGGAAAAGGCGGTGACGAAATTGCCACGGAAATAAGTAATATTCTGTCGACGACGTATCATTCCACTAACGTTATTGATCTGAAGCAATTAAGCATACTGCCTCACCTAAAATGCTGGAAGATGTACGTTGACATTCTCGTAAGTAATATACGCCGATTTCATGTATTCTTCATAAAGATGATATAGGATATAGATGTTTGACAGCGCAAAGAAGACGCCATTAATTGAACATGAAGACGATCTGGATTTAGATGTTCAACGATGCGAAAGAAAACGTCCCCCGACTTATGTTTAATGAATGACGTCTCCCGACTGAATTGAGGGCAGTGAGGAAATTACCACGATTCAAAAAATTGAACTCATACAAACGAACGATCATAATTGAAACTATGAATAAACTAAGATGACTTCTTGAATTATTTCATCCTTTTTGAATTTATTTATTTATTTCATTCTTTTAAATTTACTAATTTGTTTTGTCCATTTTGAATTTATTAATTTGTTGTATTCTTTTTAGATTCATGAATTTTATTCATGCTTTCTATCAGATTACTTTTTTTTCGTTCTAATTTTTTTTGTGTTCGATTTTTACTCCGGTCGGGAGTTTTTCTAAATTTTTAAAATTTATTTTATTACGTAATAAATATTAGATTCACGGAAATTTTACAAGAGACCTTTTTTTGTAGAACATCAAATTCACTACAATATTGTTGGAGAAAATTTTTTTATCATGTATAGTTTTGAAGTAATAAAAAATTTCCCCAACAAAATGACAAATGCATGCATTTTTCCGTATAAAATTCGATTGCGATGCGCCGGGTGTTAGGCTTATCGGACAAATTCCCGCTGCGCCCAATTTTGCTTCCTCATAAAGGAAGCTTTGTGACGGTCAGAAATTTTTTTTTCGAGATTTTGATGTCAATAGGTTCAGAATGTCCTAAAACATCCAGAAAACACATTCGGAAAAAATGTCCGGATGTATGTGTGTGTGTGTGTGTGTGTGTGTGTGTGTGTGTGTGTATGTATGTAACCACCCTCTAAAATTCAAACGTTCATAACTCGAGAACGGTTCAAGCTACCGTACTCAAATTTTGCACACATGCGATGCCTTCTAATATGTATGTAATCTGTAAATTTCGCAATTATCGACGCACTTATTCGGCTTCGACAGTGTTTTGAATTTTTCAAAAAATGTCTGTAGCCACGCTAGCGTCCGCAATTTTCGACATATTCGGCTAAATAGTTTTTTACATATAGAATTGAGTACAAGGACGGTTGGTATTGCATTTGAGCCGAATCCATTTATAACTTTAGATTTTATGATTTTTTGAATTTTTCAAAAAATCAATTTTTTTGCTCTATTTGTCGTTAACTTCAACCAATCGAACCATAATTCTCTGCAAGTATAGGATGTCATTGTGTTATAATACATATCAAATTTGGCCGAGATCGGCCAAACGGATCAAGATCTAGAGCAATACGAAATTTCTAAGTTCCAACCTCTGCAAATTAAAACTAGCTGCAAGTAGAAACTTGCAAAGTGCTTCCTCCGTAATCCTCCGCACTTGAGCCAATGGACGAAATCCTTTATGAGGAAGCCAGAATTAATAAAGAAAAAAGGTACTCATGATCCTCATAAAGGACTTCGTCCATTGGCTCAAGTGCGGAGGATTACGGAGGAAGCACTTTGCAAGTTTCTACTTGCAGCTAGTTTTTTCTATTTATGTTGATTACTTTTGTGGGCGGAAAACAACGTAAATTCCGACATCTCCCGATTAAGAACCACCCTAGTGCGGGGGTTACTCCGCCCATGCTTATTTCGGTGCTTGTCCACGCTTGTTTCTCTCCATATCCTTCAGTCACGTATAAAAAAAAGTGTATTGTGGTCGAGTGGGGGGGGGGGGGGGGGGTCCCGAACGAAAACTCCCGTTCCGTTTTTAGCTTCGCCTGAACCGGAATTTTTGCAACCTTCAGGCATTTTGTCAATAACTTTCTGAAGCCGCCTAACCAATTTTATCAAGAAAAACAATATTTGTCGAAGTTATCTAGATCTAAGATTTGTTCTGTAATAGTCTTGCCCATTCTCATGAAACCAATGGTGTAAGTGGCTCATCTGATTACCGTGATTTTTAAATCATATAGTAAATTGACTACCCTTATAAGGAACGATTTGGACGTGATGGTCATCGGTGACACGACTGTTTAACCGCGGACAAAATAACCGCGACAAGAAAACCGGAATCTCCGAACGACAAAATAACCGAATGACAAAATAACCTACGATGAAATAACCGCGACAAAATAATCGCGACCAAATAACCGCGGAAAAACATCCGGACGTCAAAAAAACCGGTTGACAAAATATCCGGGGATTTGGCTTTTGCCCAATAATCGCGACAAAATATCCGACGGGAAAATAACCGGACGACAGAATAACCGAGAATACATGAAATATCGTAAAATATTTTTGATTTCGTGTGTGTGTGTGTGTGTGTGTGTTTCACTTGCACACGTTCAGCGCAGTACAGCGCCGACAAGCGTACCGTGATTTCGATGAACGCATTTGTAGGGTGGTGAATGATTATGGGGCCGACAATATTTTGTGTTACTTAAGAAATATTGCCTGCGTTTTGGAATTATAAGCTATTATTTATTCATGTTAACGCCTTATTGTTAGTCATTATTAGTTTGATATTGCAATATCTCCTATGCTGTTTGCGGTTTTAGAATTGTAAATTATTATTATTGATAAATGTTAATTTATTGTTGTAATTTATTATTTACTTATTGTTGTTGTTATAAAATGCGTTTTGAAATTGTGATTTATCGATGTTATCGTATCATTGTTATTTATTATTAATTCGATATTGCAATATCTCATGAAATGTGTTGTAAAATTCGAAAGTTGAAATTGAATTATTTATCATTGTTATTCATTATTAATTTGATAAATGATAATGAACTTAATCGATGTTAATGTATCGGTGTTATTTATCTTTAATTTGCATTGGTATATAAAAATAAATGAATTTTCACGATTTTTCATTGTCATCGTTAATTTTGCTTCCTCATAAAGGAAGCTTTGTGACGGTCCGAAATTTTTTTTTCGAGCTTTTGATGGCAATAGGTTCAGATTGTCCTAAAACATCCAGAAAACACATTCGGAAAAAATGTCCGGATGTATGTGTGTGTGTGTGTGTGTGTGTGTGTGTGTGTGTGTGTGTGTGTGTGTGTGTGTGTGTGTGTGTGTGTGTGTGTGTGTGTGTGTGTGTGTGTGTGTGTGTATGTATGTAACCACCCTCTAAAATTCAAACGTTCATAACTCGAGAACGGTTCAAGTTACCGTACTCAAATTTTGCACACATGTGATGCCTTCTAATATCTATGTAATCTGTAAATTTCGCAATTATCGACGCACTTGTTCGGCTTCGACAGCGTTTTGAATTTTTCAAAAAATGTCTGTAGCCACGCTAGCGTCCGCAATTTTTGACATTTTCGGCTAAATAGTTTTTTACATATAGAATTGAGTACAAGAACGGTTGGTATTGCATTTGAGCCGAATCCATCAATAACTTTAGATTTTATGATTTTTTGAATTTTTCAAAAAATCAACTTTTTTGCTCTATTTGTCGTTAACTTCAACCAATCGAACCATAATTCTCTGCAAGTATAGGATGTCATTGTGATATAATACATATAAAATTTGGCCGAGTTCGGACCAACGGATCAAGATCTAGAGCAATTCGGAATTTCTAAGTTCCAACCCCTGCAATCTAAAACTAGCTGCAAGTAGAAACTTGCAAAGTGCTTCCTCCGTAATCCTCCGCACTTGAGCCAATGGACGAAATCCTTTATAAGGAAGCCAGAATTAATAAAGAAAAAAGGTACTCATGACCCTCATAAAGGACTTCGTCCATTGGCTCAAGTGCGGAGGATTACGGAGGAAGCACTTTGCAAGTTTCTACTTGCAGCTAGTTTATTTTAGTTTTCTGCGGTTATTTTGTCCTTTGGTTATTTTGTCCGCCGGTTGTTTTATCGCTCGGTTATTTTGGCCTGCGGTTATTGTATGTTTTGGTTATTGTGTCCCGGATATTTTGTCGCGGTTATTTTGTCCGCGGTCAAAAAGTCAGGGAACCATGGTCATCTTGTCGAGGTGAATATCGTACGATAACTAACAACTGACCTTTAAGAAGCTAGCAAATTCTTCCATTTCCGGCTTCGTTTGTCCCACCGATTAATATCTGTACATCCTACAGCTCAAACTCAAAAGCTATGAGCACTTTTCATAATGTCGTGTTCCAATTAGCGGTCTTGATTATCTTACTTATGAGAAGCTTTGGCGACGACGACCTAATTATTATTTTTATAGCTACATTTTTCAGACATCTATATTCAACTGTTGGTGCGAATTCGAGAGAATCCTACATTACCGATGCTCGTTAGGTCTTGATTATTCTTCATTGGGCCATGTTTTTGCACTTTATTTTTCTTTGGTCCAGCTTGCGCTACTGTAAAACAAATAAAAGTTTATTTTTGAAAGATTTGAAAACCCTACGAAATCCCGCCGAATAATTATTCGTACGCTTGTCCCCTCACGTGTCTCAACCCTCTAAATCTAGAGGCAATACCGTGATGAGGCTACACAGATGGTCACCCATCTATTCCACCGATCATTCCCCAAAGTTCGGACTATCATTTTGCGAAGCCCCAGACAGGTCCGAAAATCTCTATTTATTGTCACATTTTGTTTTAATTTCACTGAAAAATCGTTTATTCATAATCCATGTTTGATTATCTATGATGCTTTGAATTTCAGATTCTTCAGTGCGGCGGAAATCTCTCTGACGCAGTCGGGGCTGCTGTAATAGCTGCACTGTCCAGCACGGAAATTCCGAAAGTAATAGGGGCGACCTTGGATGGCGGTGAACCTGACATTCAACTATCCGACGACCCTTTTGATTCGATCAGTCTAGATACCAAAGACTTCCCGCTTCTCATCACACTGTGCAAAGTTTGTTGGATTTAAATACCTATATAAGAAATCCTAGGTACTTCGTACTAACCGTATAATTCCAATATTGTGAATACTCATGTGGCGATTTCTGCCATTGGCACAGTTGGTCAAACAGCTGCTTCCATAGCAGATCTTCATCGTATCAGAGAATGTATATTAGGGGGATTTGATTTTTTTTTCGAATAGCACCGGAAAGTTCACGAATGGTAGCCTCAAATGACCATAAACAAATTCGCAGAATTTTTGATGGATATTGAGTACTTGCCCAACGGCCATTAATGTTCCGCTTTAAGTACCACAATAAGACAGCTTTAACCAGTCAAATAATAATACCTCTGCAAGTTTCGACGCTACGTCGATTGCATTAGTCGCATTTTGAACTTTTTCAACAATCCATGGAACGGTACTTGGACTTCCCGAATTTGATTGCAACTCCCATTGGTGAAAATTTTAGTAAAAATATTTTGGGAAAATATTTAGTACCAGCTGTTCCCGGCATGCGTTGCAATGCCATTCAAAGTTTTAATTCTGTGTATTAAAGTGCTTTTTGGATAAACTACGTTATTTGTTTTTCCGTTTGGTGCGTACACGAATAAATCAAGTTTTTACGACGCGTGAGCAGGCCACATACATAGATACGTGGACATGTATGTCTACATGAGATACATAACTTCTCCAAATTTTTCAACACACTTGTAGCGATTGTCCACCCATTCTAAACCACTTATTTTCAGGCCGAATATAAATGAAAACTTGTTGTTTTAATGTTTTTTATTATTCATAACGGTCACAACTTATTATAATAACCTTTCAAAAAATAAAAAAACAATTTCTAGCATTAATTATCGCCGTAGTCCTCGCTGTCTTCAACGTAAACAACTTTTTCGGGACGATCACGCTTGGGGCGGCGAGGGGCAACTTTTTTTTTCTCAGCTCGTGCAGCTACCCACTGGTTGCTCGGTTATTTAACCCCACACACTCTTTTTTACGCGTAAAGCTACGCGATCCGAAAACAAATGCAAATATCGGAAAATCGTTTTTGTCATCCTCACCTGAGAATGACGCATTCTCGCACCAATTTGAGTGCGCAATGTGCCTGATTCTCGCATTTTCGAAGCCGTTGCGGGAATGTTTAATTCCCGCACTGTTCATCTGTCAATTGTTCAAGCACATTGCTTACTAAAATTGGTAGGAGAATGTGGGTAGGTCTCGAAATGCCGAATCTCATTCTGCCGAAAACGTATATATAGATATAGTGGCGTAGCTTGCTTCACGCGTTGTACCGCGTGAAGATGGTTTTCGGCCGAATGAGATTCGGGATTTCGAGACCTACCCGAGAATGTGTCATTCTCACGTGAGGATGACAAAAAATAGTATGTGTAGCGCGGGCGCGATTGGCGATTCCCTTATGAATGTGAGGCCTGCACTCGGCTTGGCACAGACGATGTCTCGGCGATGGTTGCCGATGTCTCGTCTCCGACTCGACATCGGCAACCACCGCCTCGACATCTTCTGTGCCTACGCCTCGTATTAGCCTCGCATTCATGCGGGAATCGCCAACTTCGCGCCCTTGCAACACAATATACTATTTAACATTCGGGTTAGTGACGAATTGGTGCTCCAAGAAAATACATACTTGCCTAATTTTTTGAAGCCCAATTTTCACAACTTTCACCAGCCATAAAAAGCAAGAAATTTTTTTTCACATTGCTCAAAATGTTTATCTCACCACGAAAATTGTAGAAATGCAGATGCGGCAGTCCAACAAAGTACAAAAGTTGCGCATTATCGACCACGACTAACCTTATAAACGGCTACTCTTTCTATTGATCCAGTCAAATATAAGCGTCAAATGATTATCTTACCCGCTGGCGATTCAACCCCATCTTACCCTATTCGACCTGAAAAGAAGTGGTTTTATTACCTCACTAGATGGGGTAAAAAAATCACTTTGCACATTTTTGTCAAACGAACGTGCTAAATAATAAGTATAAGTTACATTAAACTTGTTAAGATTTATTTTTTAGCCAAGGGTTTAGACTTTCAGAAAAAAAAATCATGTTTGAGAATATTTTAATAAATGGAGGTTTTACAGCGTGAAAAGTAAAAAAAAAAATACGATGTAACCCCATCTTACCCTATTGTTTAAGTAAAGTGTGGCCTTGTGTTTTGAATAACAATTATACGTTAAATATAGAACAGAAGTAATTTTCGGGAAATTACCGACAAATACAACACACGAATAATTGTCGATTCATTGTTGGATTTTATAAACAAATTGTATGAAAAAACATTTCAATGAAAAGAAAGATGACGGCAACAGGACCCGAACCTGCAACGTTGCGGTCCATATGCGAGTACCTTACCACTGAAGTTATCTAGACTGGTTAAAATAACCACTATCAACAGTATATCCTAAGCTGCACTCGATTTTTTCAAAGCCACCGCTCATCTTTTCGTTGGTTATAGATTTAAAAATGTACAAAAAACAGTTTTTTTGAGAAAATTATAACCTTTGAGAGCAAAATTACGTCCAAGGGATTAAATTTGTTGAAAGTGACGAAAATCGCGTTGAAACATTAAAAATCGATTTATTGGCTGGTTTTAATTGAAGCGGGCATGGAATTGAATCGAAAATAAAGTGCAGCCGTGAAGGGAGGCTGCTATCGTCACGCCCGCGCCGGTCGAACGAACGGGGCCACTGTACCTGTATATGCGTTTTCGGGATTTTGATTCGTCGGGACATTGATCCATCGCAACATTGACCAGTCGATGTAATGCCGCTCGGGACATAAGCGAATTGCATTTTCATGTGACATTCGGAGCATCGCATTTTCATAATTTTGCAGTATCGATAGATTGATCAGTAGGATTTTCGATCCGACGAAAATTTCGTTTGCGATTTTCGTTTTCTCAGAACGTCTAGGTTTGTTTTTATAATTTTCTCATTTCATGAAGGATTTCAAAAGGAAATTTGATAATAAATAATCCATTTGGCTGCACTTCGTTTTCAATTTGTTTCTATGCCCGCTTCTTTTATAACTGCTCCAACCGAGAAAATGTCAATTTCTCCGTAAAAAACTCTGAATTAAGAAAAATAATCGTGTCGATTACGAGAATTGCATTTTTTACGTATTTTTGCACTTAATGTTTATGATTTTCTCTAAAACACTGTTTTTCGACCATTTTTTAATCTATAGATAATAAGAAGATATAAGCGTTCGAAATGTTGAACTTTTTCAGAATGTGCGAATTTTGAGTCGCCATTACTTAAAAACGACAAGGGAAAAAAATTTGAAAAAAGTATTCTCCCATCCCTCATTTCCCGATCCCGCATTCGATAAGGTCTTTCGAATAGCATAACTTTTATGGCGATTCAGACTAGCCAGTACAACTTGTATCAATATTGAGCAGAATGGCGCATATATTTGGTATAACTATAATAGGGTAGCCCTTAACTGGGGTGAAATAAATTTTTTTTTCTCTCACCGCTTAAATTGACTCGAAATATAAAAAAATGATTTTTAAAAGTAAAATCCACTCTTAATTTTAATATTAACCCGTGCCCCAAATGCCCTTTCAAAGAATTTGACCACCTAAAAAAAGTGATTTTTGGAAATTTTTTCAAAGAAAACGATCACATCGAATTGTTTGAAATTTAGAGGGTATATTTGTGCATGTGTAATCAATATATGGGGTATTCCTGGGAATTTCGGCAACTTCGGACAGTTGGGTCAACATTTTTGCCCCCCAATTTTTTTCATTAATATGTGTTCAAAATAAAGAGACACGTATTTCGGCGTTTTTTATTTTGAGCCCCCACTTTTGAAATACAGTCAAATGAAGTTTTTGAAGTATTGACCACATTCGGTCATTCAAATCGATATATCTCAGCAACGGTTAGTGATAACTGAAAAAATCACAGGTGTTTTTTTTCGTTTTTCAACGCTTTATACATTTAAAACATTGACGATTATGTTGCACAAATTCAACAATTATTTATAAACAATTCAAAATTAAAAATGAAATAAAACAAAAAACGCACTTTTAATTTGTGAAATGTATTTTTTTTTTAATTCCTTGAACAAAAACGAAAATTTAGCCACCTTAAACTTTTTGGGCCGACGCTTCGTTCGGGAGTTATAGATTTTTTTGTCACAAAAAACCCGTAAATGTTTACCCGGTTGTTAAGAATAAAAGCTATAACTTTCGGACGAAACGTCGGCCCAAGTCCGGCCGGGTCTCAAAATTTTTCTTTTCGTCCAAGGAATTTGAAAAAAAAATCAATTTCAATAATTAAGGGTACTTTTTTCTTCATGCAATTTTTTACTAATAAAATACGTATATTTACCGGTTTTTTATGACAAAAAAATCTATAACTTCCGAACGAAGCGTCGGCCCAAAAAGTTCAAGGTCGCTAAATTTTCGTTTTTGCTCAAGGAATTAAAAAAAAAATACATTTCAAAAATTAAAAGTGCGTTTTTTGTTTTATTTCATTTTTAATTTTGAATTGTTTATAAATAATTGTTGAATTTGTGCAACATAATCGTCAATGTTTTCAATGTATAAAGCGTTGAAAAACGAAAAAAAACACCTGTGATTTTTTCAGTTATCACTAACCGTTGCTCAGATATATCGATTTGAATGACCGAATGTGGTCAATACTTCAAAAACTTCATTTGACTGTATTTCAAAAGTGAGGGCTCAAAATAAAAAACGTCGAAATACGTGTCTCTTTATTTTGAACACATATTAATGAAAAAAATTGGGGGGCAAAAATTTCGACCCAACTTTCCGAAGTTGCCGAAATTCCCAGGAATACCCCATATGTTTACATTTTTTAACAAAAATTTTTTATTTTGGACAAGTTATTCACCATCTCCCAAGTCCCCAAAAAAAAAGTTCCTCCGCTGCCGCAGTTATTGCGGCTAATAACTCTAAATTTCAAACAATTCGATCCAATCGTTTTCTTTTAAAAAATTCCCGAAAATTACTTTTTTTAGGCGGTCAAATTCCTTGAAAGGGCCTTTGGGGCACGGGTTAATATTAAAATTGAGCGTGGATTTTACTTTTAAAAATCATTTTTTAATATTTCGAGTCAATTTAAGGGGTGAGAGAAAAAAAAATTTATTTCGCCCCTGTTAAGGGCCACCCTAATCTATAATGTGAAATGCAAATCTGTATAACGGTACATTTTATTCATTCGAAAATGGTCAATTAATTTATCCTCTATCTTTCTAGGACTATAAGTTCTGATTAAAAATTGGTACACGACTTAGATATTAGTGTCTTTATAATATTTTTCGTGGAAAAATACTTTATGGTAATAATAGCGTTGACCCTTTACTTCCAGATTGGCGATAATTGCATTGTAGACCCAACTGCTGAAGAAGAAATGTGTGGGTCCGCTACCATTGTTATGTCGGTTACACCAAACGCACGAGTCACATCGATTGTCAAAATCGGATACGGTAGTCTTCAACCTTCTACTCTACTGAAAACATTGGAGGTAAAACTTTCTCTTATCTTGAGGTACAGTAGAACCCCGATTAACCGGGGGGGGGGGGGGGGGGGTCGGGACCGAGAGGTCCACGGATAACTGAAACCACGGTTAAGGTAATGGGATACTGCTCAGTCGGTAATAGAAAACTGTAATCAATTGTTTGGGGCCCCAATTGTTTTGTCGAATAAAAGACGGTCTTCACATCGTGCACAATGTTCAGCCGTATGATGTAAGAACCGTGTTTTATTCGACAGAACAATTGTGACGACAAACAACGGGTTGCCGTGATTGCAGCTATCTCTCCCGCACTCGCCGATGTAGTCCCTCACCTTAATCCGAACCACGGTTGAGCCCAGTGATGTTAGGAAGCCAGGACTTGTCCTGAAATCAAGGCCATTCGATGCCCTCTCCACCGACCATTTCGGCCGTCGACGGCTCGGTGTCGCGCATGTGCAGCGGCCGCAGTGAGGCGCAGCCAATAGCATCGCTCTGAAAACCTGCCAATCGGCTTGTTTTTCTGCTTATTACTACGGCTTACACTTCTAGTCTGCTAGCTCGCGCATGCGCCAGATCCGATTATCCTTTCGGCGGTAGCGCGGAATGCGCGCAACTCTAATTCACACCAATATTTTAACTGTTTTCCGACCCTCGGTACAGATGCTTGCAAATTCATTATATATTTTTCTAAAGATCTTAAGCAAAATTTATGAATTTATTCAATTTAAACGTCGCGCCGTACGTAAAGGAAGATGGAGGATCAGAGTAATGCCATTGGCTGCGGTACTATCCATGAGCGCCGAGCGCGAGCTGCCTCTCCTCACACGCCGATGGCATCGAAACCCAAGAAGAAGGGGAAGCTCAAAAATGTCGCTTCCCCTCCACCTAACATCACTGGTTGAGCCGAGGCCGCAAGCGAGTTTGGACGGGAATTTGCGTCTCGCGCGTCGCTCACGGAAGGCGCAGATACGCACGGTTAATCCGCTCCCCGGATAACCCGACCCCGGTTAATCGGGTTTGTACTGCAGTATCAATTAGGTATTATCTTAAGGCAGTAGACCGAAGGTGTTGACCTTTTATAATTTTTCCAATGTCGACAGATTTGGATACCACCGTAAAGTAATTCCCGCATGAAAAATCCATTACCGTAGGTTACAACGACATCGTTCGATCTATTTCTCCCATGCGTCACGTGCATTTGAGCATGCGTCAAAGTTAAAATGATTTGGGCATGAAACAAAGCTGGCAGGTTCTTGATAGGTGCGAGTATAATGTTGGCCCCTGACGAAAATAGCGATTTAAATTAAAAGATATCGTAATGACGGCCAGTGCACAGTGGGCCAGTTATTTTTCGTGGTTTCGTGGCCAAAAGTCAACACTGCGTCGGATTCTTTCGAAACTTAGTATATATATGTTTTTGAGGTCGCCGACTCCGAATTTGGAGTCAAAATGTTGAAATTGAAAATAGGAGACACAATATAGCGGTAAAAATTCCAAAATTCTCATATATTTCCGTGAAACTCTGCACGTGGGAGTTTTTTAGGCTGCTGATTCCGTATTGAATGACAACATTTCAAAATTCAATATAGCGGATCCAATATCGAGTACGAAAAGTTTTCAAGAAGACTTTTTACCGTTTGAGTCCCAAGCAGTGCGATCGCGCTGTTGAGATATTCCCCTTGCCTCTCACGTAATGGGGTACTTTCTGGGTGAGTTCCCCGCGCCTCTAACATAACGGGATGCTTTCTGAGTGAGGTTCTCTGGCTTCCAGCCCCCGAAGTGGATCATCTAAGGGAATGAAAAAGTAATGAAATAATAGAATAGAGAAACCAGAGAAATTGGGAAGCTAAGGTAAAACACATTAAATCGTATGAAAGCAGTGATGGATCAGCTTCTTCCATATGGGGCAGGCCACGCCAACTCAGCCAGCTGACAACCTATTCTCCGATAAGGTCGATAATTTTTTTTTAGTATCTTTAGGGTCTTACGACTTTACTAATTTTTTTTCAGATTTTTTAGACCACCCCTTCCCCTCGCCCCACCCGATATACAGAAATGGGGCAACCCACGCTATTTCAGATGGCTGATTCCCCGATGCGGTCGATGATTTTTTTTAAGTATCTTACGGATCCTACGACCTCACTAATTTTTTTAAATATTTTTTCGACCCCCCCTTCCCCTCACCCCGACCCCGCCAATTTTTTTTATCAAGAGGGAACGGCTATTTCGCCATTTTTCAATTGAATGAAATTTTTTTCCCAGATACCTTATCGAAATTGAAGAACTTTTTTCATAAAATTGAAGTGGAACTATTGTTTTTAATATTTTATTTTAATTTTTTTTTCCATTTTGAAAAAATTCCACTTTTTCCGAAATTTTGATATAATCATGGCTTCCTATTTAAAAAAAAAAAAGAAATATAAAATCTCTCCTGCGAAAAATCAATATTTCGATTCCGTTAGAAGATATTCCGATTATAAATCAGAATGACAGGGTTAGCTCGTCTCACGGGGGGGGGAAATGGATGTTCTATAGAAAATAATCGGAATATCGATTTCTTGCAAAAGAAATTTCATATTTCTTTTTTTTTTTTAAATAGAAAACCATGATCATGTATTAAAATTTCGGAAAAAGTTGAATTTCTCAAAATTGAAAAAAAGTTAAAATAAAATATTAGAAACAATAGTTCCACTTCAATTTTATGAAAAAAATTCTTCAATTTCGATAAGGTATCTGGGAAAAAAATTTCATTCAATTGAAAAATGGCGAAATAGCCGTTCCCTCTTGATAAAAAAAATTGGGGGGGGGTCGGGGTGAGGGGAAGGGGGAGTCGAAAAAATATTAAAAAAAATTAGTGAGGTCGTAGGATCCGTAAGATACTTAAAAAAAATCATCGACCGCATCGGGGAATCAGTCATCTGAAATAGCGTGGGTTGCCCTATTTCTGTATATCGGATGGGGTGAGGGGAAGGGGAGGTCTAAAAAATCTGAAAAAAAATTAGTAAAGTCGTAGGACCCTAAAGATACTAAAAAAAAATTATCGACCTGATCGGAGGATAGAAGGTTGTCAGCTGGCTGGGTTGGCGTGGCCTGCCCCATATATATAATAATTAGAATGCCGTTTCTCTTGCGAGAATTCATTTGGCGGAAAATCCATCCAGCGGCGAAGTGCCGCAGAGAAATAACCAACAAATGCGGGCTCTTTTAAAACGAATTGATATTACCAATGCTGAATTGCGAAATTCTGAATGGAGTACATTCATTCGATAATTATATTCATAGAGTAGTTAATAATTTTGATGGTTGATTAAAAAAATAATTAATAAATTTATTGATGAATTAGTTAATCGATCGGTTATCATAGGCTCAACTGTTATTGAACATCATTTATCAACATATTTTTGAATAATAATGAAGAACGAATTAGGCTTCCTATGGCAAAATATTCCAAGATTATATTCATAACATTGTTTATAACTTCAACAAATGTTGATTATTGATAGATTTCTTTTATCAACTACGGTCAGTGATCTAGTTCCAACAAGATTGAGTGGAAGAATGAACCTTTGTTCTAGAAAATTCATCGATGAGATGATTTTCTGGTTATTAATATTTAAATATTTCAAAGGAATTATTATTAGAAATGCAAAATTTGTTTTGTGGCTACATTTCGATGATTATTGATGAGTTTTGACGTTTCCCATCTGATTTGATGAAATTATGCTATAGATCGTAGCAAGCTTCTCGTGAGAGAATTCGTTCAGGGGTTGTCGGCTCCGTCTTTTCGCTATTAGCACCGACTCTCTGAGTCCGCCGAACAGTACATGTGCTGGGGATTTCTGTCAGTCGGAATTTTCTGGTAGAACGTAGGCCACATAGAATTGGACATGTCGTCGACAGAGTCTAGATTCCTTCTGATAGCTAGCCCGTGGGTATTGTCAGTCTCCGTATCAGCTTGTCCGTCAATTTTGCTTTCCCTCCCAAGCTTATCTGTTTTCTTGAGATCGCGCAGGGGAGACCCCACACGCATGCTAAACGCATTCTTTGTTGATAGTTCTTGAGATATATCCATCATGCCGCGGAATAAATGTATGGCAACTTCTAACAGTCTCATGACCAAAACGATTCTTCTGTTTATTCGGCTTTTGCTTCAGATATTCCGGTTTTTTTACATTCACCGGACTTTACAGGTTTTACAAATTTCGAGTTAAGAAATTGCCGAAAACACCGCCAAAGCGATGAGACGATAACCATGAGCCTGATCGACTACAATTCATTCATTTTTTTATGTCAAAAGACATTGTCTGGAAATTTCCGTTCGCGGTGCCTAGAAGCATGCAAAGTAGTTTCACACGAGTGTTTTCGATCGATAACATGAGTAATCGCGATTGTTCCGCACAAAAATTATATAATAAGGGAGCCGCTACGACGGCCGCTCTGACCGCACGCTCAAAAATGGGCCTTGTCAAACATAATAAAACATTTTTCACCAGAGCGTTGACGTTTACTGAGCCGGTATTTCGGTTTTACCTTATCACACCCACCAATTTCAGTACACAATCGATGGTTGTGGTTTCTCAGAATATTTTCAGTCATACGGGAATAAATTGTTGTTATAAATGTTCAATTACAATGCAATACCTGTTAGAGATACGAACTGAGCCAAGTATTATGAATGGAATAATGAATTACGCGACAATATCATCGAAACGATCAAGAGCGGCTTCCATCCCCTTTACCCTAGACGGATACACTACTTTTTCTTGACTTTACCGGTTCGATTGAGGCGTGTATACACTCCACTTTTTCGCACTTGCTCCATCTTCTGGACCGCATTCTCTTCGTTTTTAAATGACGAAGAGAATGGTGTATATAACATTATGTTTCATTCACGTTAAAATGTTAAAAAGTTGTTTAATCAAAAAATGAAGTCGTAAAAATGCCATTTATCGGAAAAACTTGAGCCTTTTTTTTTTATATTTGAGTAAATTCAAAATTTCAAAAGGCCTTTTGAAGGGAGTGAATTGCACTTTAAGCTGATGTAAGTCATGATTTGGTTCTGTCCAAAAAGTATATTTATATAACGCAGCCATGTTTTCCTCGCTTTTTCGGGGCTGTTTGCGGGATGTAAAGATGGCGTTTTCAGAACTTCCGGCGGTCGCTATGGTAACCAGGACGTAAATATTTCGTATAACCACTAGGACGTAAAAATCGGTGACTCATTCCTGTTGAGCGGTGGTAAAGATTTTTTTCATCTATTTTTGCGCACCAATAACAGGAGACGAACCCGAGTTGTTCGGCAGCGCCGCGAATCCGCTGCGATCTGTAGCGTAACCTAAAAACATCAGCTTGTCCGGTTCCCGCCTTCTATACGTGGTATTATAAGCTCATTCGTTATACTAGCGTTGACAAGTTTACATCATGCATCAAATAATAAGTGTCAAATGAGTGGGAAAGAAAACAGCTCCACGGGTGAATGCCATCCACGCCACCCGATCTTCGCAATGACGCGGATGACGCAAAAGAAAACCGTGTGCCGTCGAAGTCGAAAAAATTGTACGAAACGACGTACGGGGCGTTTATTGAGTGGAAGCCCCAGCATAAAACGAAACTAAACTCGGAATCAATTATGCTGGCGTATTTAAACGGACTACAAAATATTTTACCTAGGGTCTTTCTTTCTAACAATAAATGAAAATTCATCATCAATTCAATATTCATTTCATTAACGTTCCGTTTGTTCAGTGGGGGGGCTTCGCCCCCCCCCCCAACCCCCCACCAGGGCTTTGCCCCTGGACCCTGTCTTCGTAATAGTGCGTAAAGCTCGGATAACATGGCTTTGTTGTATAAAATATCATGTGCATCTTGGAGGCGGGCCTTTTTACGGCGATCGCGATGTCTTCAGCACTCGTCTTTGAAAGCGCCCTGTTGCCTCCTTGATACACAATATACTATTATTTGAACAGCTGTAAATACTTGTAAGATATGGAAAGGAGTATGAATTTACGGAACAATCTTCTTCTGGAAACTGTTGTTTATTCTGTTTATTCAAATGTAATATTATAAAAAATTGAAAATATATACAGGGTGTCCAATTTTAATCTTACATTTAATTTATCTCGAAAAATACTACTCCGATCGAAAATTGAGTACAACAAAATTTGAAGGGCCTGGAGGGGGACGTACAAAATTTTTTTTTTTTTCGGTCGAAAATCCAAAATGGCGATTTTAAGGTGGCAAACATGTTTTTTTTAAATGGAACCATACTTATTTTTTCGCATCAAAAATTTTGTCATGTCAAAACTGACAACTTTTGTAGGAAACTTTTTTCGATAAAATTCATAATTTCTAGGTTAGAACACAATTTTTCCATTGACTATTTTAGCGTTATCCAGGATGTACCACGAGGAGGTAAAGTCATTAACATCCCACGTGTAAGTGTAAGTGTAAGTGTAAGTGTAAGTGTAAGTGTAAGTGTAAGTGTAAGTGTAAGCGTAAGCGTAAGCGTAAGTGTAAGTGTAAGTGTAAGTGTAAGTGTAAGTGTGAGTGTAAGTGTAAGTGTAAGTTTAAGAGTAAGTGTGCGGGTAAGTGCAAGTGTAAGTGTAAGGGCGTGCGTGTGGAACACTCACAAAGATTAGGTCTCTGCTTCTCGTCACTTCCGCAGTATTTTTCGACTCCAAACCCTCTTTGTGACTGTACTCCGAACCCTTTCTAAAGTGTTTAAATAATTTTCAACCAGACGATCCTTCATTAGTTTCAACATTGTCAGACACGGATTGTGTCAACAAACCCTTACTCTTTTTTTGAATCGTCGAAAGTTTTGCAACGCAAGCACGTTATAGCGAAAGTCGAGTGTAAAAGTTATGAGACGTTTTCAACCCCCCTCCCAATAGGTAACCACTTGAGATTTTCTCTTACGAACAGTCGATGGCTTTGAGAGACGAGTTCAGGCATGCTTAAACATGGATGGTGGAATATTTGAACACCTTTAGGAAGGGTTCGAAGTACGCTCACAAAGAGGGTTTGGAGTCGAAAAATACTGCGGAAGTGACGAGCCGCAGAGACCTAATCTTTGTGAGTGTTCCACACGCACGCCCTTACACTTACACTTACACTTACCCGCACACTTACTCTTAAACTTACACTTACACTCACACTTACACTTACACTTACACTTACACTTACACTTAAACTTACGCTTACGCTTACACTTACACTTACACTTACACTTACACTTACACTTACACTTACACTTACACTTACACTTACACTTACACATACACTTACACTTACACTTACACTTACACTTACACTTACACTTACACTTACACTTACACTTACACTTACACTTACACATACACTTACACTTACACTTACACGTGGGATGTTATCGAAAAAAGTTTCTTACAAAAGTTGTCAGTTTTGACATGACAAAATTTTTGATGCGAAAAAATAAGTATGGTTCCATTAAAAAAACCGACCGAAAAAAAAAAAATTTTTGTGCGTCCCCCTCCAGGCCCTTCAAGTTTTGTTGTACTCAATTTTCGATCGGAGTAGTATTTTTCGAGATAAATTAAATGTAAGATTAAAATTGGACACCCTGTATATAAATCACGGTTCAATCTTGCTCGTGTTACGTCTAGACCCGAATATTATAAGTATTCGGTGAACGAAGTACACAAAGAGGTGGTCTCTCTTTTACGTCAAGGTGTTAGACCTTTGCTTCGGGGATGGAGACCTCGCCTTATCATGTACGAATCAGTGACTTTTACCTGGTGTTAGTGGAAGAAGCAGTGTATAATTACAACCGATCTCCAATTGTAGACTGCGATTTTTCTGGATCCTGTTCTGACTCGACCGAACGACCAGATATTGAGGGTCAGGTAGTTGAGTGAGGCACGAGCGGTTTTACGACAAACAACGATTTTTAATGTTCGGTTATAGTCACAGGACAATACTACTCTCAATGTACCGAAGATCAGAATGTTTTTTTGTTGTTCTCGCAATAGAGACTCTTTGGTCTTTTTGTATATTTATTTAATTCAATTTAACTTCCTTTGAGCTATTCGTTTCTAAATTGATTGACTTAAATGGGTGCGAGGGTCAATACCCACTTGGCCAAAGAAATCGACTGGACTGCGTAGATCGTACTTCTCCGAAAATAAAAAAGGATTCTATGTCCGAGTCTTATAATGAAACGATGGACGCAAAAGATTTTTAATCCCAACCGTGAAATAAACGGTGGAAACAAGGAAATTCTAAGACCGATCGCGTAAACGATTCTCAGTCCAAACCGTAAATGAAACGGCGGACACAAAATTCGATCCCGCTCTTGAAGAGAAACTGTTGATAAACGATGAGATACTACTTAAATTGGGAACGAGTCGGAGTTTTTACAGCCGGGCTTCGGCAAACCCGACTCTTTGTTTAGTCTTCCGACAGTCTTCGATTTTAATGATACGCATGTCATGCGCCTCCTTTCTTCGTGTGCCAAGAAAGCATACGATCGGATCGTCGATGACTATATTAGTCTTTGTATATCTGACAAGTGGAAAGCCTCACCCGGGGCACGGATATTCCAATGAAATTAGGATGAATCGATAGTACATTAAAAATTATTAGACACGTGTTCCGGCTTCTTTGTAGGTGGGCTCTAGTTTAATTATGAATTTTTCAAAAATTCAAAATCATCAAAATTGTCGCGCGCGGTATCTTTCACCAAGTGCCGATGGCGCAGTGGTAAAGCGCCAGTCTAGCAATCACGCTGTCGCTGGTTCGAATCTTCTTGTCACCGATTTTTTTAAAATTTTATTTTTCATTTTACTTCCTCATAGAGGAAGCTTTGTTTTGGTGAAATTTTTTTTTTTCGAGATGTTCATGAAAACGTGTTCGGAATGTCCCAGAACATCTAAAAATTACATTTAGAAAAAATGTCCGGATGTGTGTGTGTGTGTGTGTGTATGGATGTATGTATGTGTATGTGTGTAACGTTGGTTGAGCGTTCATAACTTGAGAACGGCTCGAGATATCAAGCTGAAATTTGACACACATGTGGAGGGTTCCCGGCGCATAGCATGATTCAATTTTTAGAAAAATCCATGCAGTTTTTTCGTTTTTACGCGATTAAAAAAAAATTCAAAAATTTTTTTATGGTCTCTAGCTCCCACAATTTTAGAGATATCGAGCTCAAATTCAGTAGAATGTTGAACGGCTACAGGGTGATGCTCGTTACTGAATTTGCAAAAAGTCCATGCAGTGCTTTTGTTTTGAGGAATTTTGAAAGGTGTAAAAAAACGGTGTGCGCACTCTAGCTGGCGCAATTTTCTAGATATCGAACTAAAATTTGGCCCGAATTTGCACTATCATCTAAAGATGTTTTGGATTGAATTTGGGCAAAATCCATCGAGCCATTCATATTTTGTCATTTTGGAATTTTTCAAAAATCATTTTCAAAATCCGTTTAAGCGTTTAAATTTGATGCGATTTTCAATTTTCTTAATTTGACATGGAATTCACCATATATTCATTCTGGACTAGATCGATTTTCGAACCGATTTTATATAAGAACAAGGGTGCAAAGTAGAACCTTGCACATTGCTTCCTCATAATTTTTTACATTTGCCAAAACTTCCTCTATGAGGAAGCCAAAATTGATCGTCCCATAGTTCCTCATAGAGAAAACTCTGGCAAATGTGAAAAATTATAAGGAAGCAATGTGCAAGGTTCTACTTTGCACCCTTATTGTAATTCTCTTCATTGCAAACATGCGAAATAATCGTTTCATGACGCTCCCCCGGAGATTAAATTAAAAAAAAAAATAGTTGGATTAATAAGACATAAAAATCATGCAGATACTTTTTGGATTATTTTTTTTATATAATCGTGATTTATTCTCATTTACATTCTTGTGGATGATAGTCATCAAAGAAACGTTTGAAGCACAACGTTCTTGTACAACGAGCGCATTTTTCAAATGCAACCCCGTTGCAATCGCAGTTTTCTCGAGTTAGGGTTAGCGGAAAGCAGGTTTGATTCACATTGGCAAACGAAATTCGGTCTGGCAATAGTTTCGAAGCATACCAAGCGTATTTTACCATATCATTGAATATTGGAGCCCTTAATTGGTGGTAGATAATGGAATTAATTTTTATGGCATCCTCGCGAGTGTTGATTTCTCTTTTTCTTTTAATAAATTCGATGCATTTTGCAGCTGTTTGATAATGGTCTTTACTTGTCGGTAAAAATAAACGTCGCAGGGTTGACATGAAGGAGTGCATTTTGGAAAAATAACTTTAACGGTGCAAGTTACTTCGTCTAATTCGTTAGTGAAGATGTCATCGTAAATAAGCGAATCTGCCTGTCCTCCCACGAATCAAAAAGTAATAGAAATTTGTTTTCAGTGACAGACAGACGCGATCGGAATGATCGATGATGCAATCGATGTGTCTTGCTGAAACTTAGAGCTGATTAGATTTTGGTCCAGTTCGGTCGAGTAGTATTTTTAGTTTTTCACAAAAAACACAATTTTAAAATTTTTTCGTAAACATTTTATCTGAAACTAATAACGCGATCCGAAGAAATTTTTTTATTTTTATGGGGGGTTTTTTTTTTTATTTTTTGATTTTGCTTCCTCATAGAGGAAGCTATGTGACGGTGAACATTTTTTTTTCGAGATATTCATGTCACCATGTTCAGAATGTTCTAAAACGTCCAGAAAACACATTTTTAGAAAATGTCCGGATGTGTGTGTGTATGTGTGTGTGTGTGTGTGTGTGTGTGTGTGTGTGTGTGTGTGTGTGTGTGTGTGTGTGTGTGTGTGTGTGTGTGTGTGTGTGTGTGTGTGTGTGTGTGTGTGTGTGTGTGTGTGTGTGTGTGTGTGTGTGTGTGTGTGTAATGGACTCCCAAAATTCAAACGTGTATAACTCGAGAACGGTTTCAGCTACAGCCCCCAAATTTCGCAGGCATGTGCAGCTCTATAACCCCTTCTCCGACTATAATTTTGGTCATGATTCAAGGCGTCGCTCGGATTTTGTGTCGTTTTCAAATTTCCAAAAAAAGGACGTACGCACTATAACTGTCGCAAATTTTGAGATATTCGTCTAAATAGTTTTTGACAAAGAGATTTGTATATAATGTTTGTTGGTATTGCATTTCGGTCGAATCCATCGATAATTTTCGATTTTATGATATTTTGAATTCTTCAAAAAATCAAATTTGTCGCTATAACTTTCGTTAACTTTAATCAATCAAGCTCTAAATTTACACGAGTATAGAACATCATTAAGCAATGATATCTCCTAAATTTTGCGAAGATCGGCTCAGCGGATCTAATTTTATAGCAACTATAAATTTCGAAGTTCGAACCTCTGCAAGTTGGAAAATATTCGACTGAACGTGATCAAATTCATGCACACGCTTGAACCAACAATCAGCTTCATTTGTTACTAAATTTGGTAGAAACCGAACAACGCGTTCGAATTTTTTTTTTAACTTCCCGATTATAGGGGACTTAATCCTTCGGGGCATATTATGCCCCCGGGGCATATGCCGGGTGGTCGAGCACTTGTATTTTTTATGTTTGGTGTCTTCTGGATACATCCATGTTGGACCATGAGGCGACAAAAACTCCAATTCTCAACTTGATGAGAATATACTTGATTTATAATGATAATAAATTTCAACTCGGCAATCGGGAAGCTACTTGTGCGGCCCGTAAAGGGCCACACGCATAATAAATATGATTAGCTCAAGGCATTACGAGCCATATCCACTACTAACCATGGGCACAACTAACCATGGATACTACTAACCATAGGAACTGCTATCTATGGGCTCAACTATCTATGGGCACTACTATCCGTAGACACCACTGATCATAGGCCCGCTAGTTAGGATTTACGGGTCCCAAGTGAGGCCTTCCCCTTGTGAGAGCGAGAAGTTGATCGGTCCGTGGCAACTACATGCCAGTTGTCTTTGTTCGGCCAGCGCGAGCGCGTATTACCCGCCTACCTATCGCTTATCTCGCAGTCGTTTGGTAGCTGACATTGGATAGCTTCCGCACAGTGCGAAGAAACTTGATAGCGAGATAGCGCTATCGTCCAGTAGCAATCAGATCATATATAAAAAAGAACGTCGGTGGTATGAGCCATTGTGCATTTGCAGTAGCTACAGGCGATCTTATTCGTATTGACAAAATATTCATTGCGGGCACGATTTACCCGCGTCTACGTCGTTTGCAAGCGTTAGATAGCATTTAAAATGTAACACTCGCCGCTAATTGTGCACAGTGTGACCCTGTGTTGCTCACAAGCACGACGTTTGCAACTTCAGTAGCGGACGAAAATGAATTTGTTCGCCCGCTGGCAGAGTTCGCACGCGCCGTCGGCTCTGGGCTGGAAGTGGTCACGTTGCTCCCGTAACACACGCGTGAATCACCTTGTTTTCACCAAGGGTAGGACAAAAAGTATCGTGTGCATAACGGGCGGAAAACGATTTCCCCTGGTGTCTCGCTTTGCTGGCTTTGCCACTTGGTCGCGGCAACTTCACGCTCTTCGAAATTGCCTACTTTCCGCCCGTGATACATAATGTACTATTGTCCATCCATCATGATTCGTAGAAATTAATAGATTGCATGGAAAAATATTTTAAAAAATGACAAAGAACGCTCAAATATACTGTTTTTTTGAAATTTTCACATTAAAAAATGTTATGAGATAACTCAAAATAATTTGAAAGATTTGTAAAAATATCATATTCTGTGGAAATACTCAAAATAGATTCATAGTCAATGATAAGATAAAATAGACTTACCAGAACGAAACACAAACGTAACGGATCGCCTGGGGTGTATTTACACGCGAGGCTCTCCGCGGATCGTTCCAGGATTACAACCAAGGTAAACATGATGCTACCAACCACGTCAGCATACTCTTGGATAGTCGAAATGAATTATGGGTAGGGTCTGCGCCCAAAATCTACAGATATTAGCTGAGGAGTGTAACATGAATTTCGCGCGTCGGGTGTATATCAACCTCAGTGTATGGGTCTAGGGTTAAATGTGAGATATGGATGCAACAAACAACACGGTCATCGCTAATATTTCATCATTTGTATATTGACGAATCGACATTCCGGTGGAAGTAAAACCCTTCGTCGATATGTTGAAAACACAAATTTTAAAAATAAATAATGGCCAATTGTTTGAATTCATTGATGATCGTTCTCGGGACTCTGCCGGAGAAAAATATCCGTGTCGAATGTCTTGAGCGTCTTTAGGTTAACTCGCGGTTGTTCCTTGTTAGCAGCAAATTATTCGGACATGAAGAAAAAAAACTTTGATAGACTAGATTCATAAAACTATACAGGTCAGAAGAAATATATTATTACATTAGATGGTCCATCAATTTTTAATCATATAATTTTCTGTGTCGAAACTGGTAGTTTAATACTCACAATATTACGGTAGATAATGTTACTTTAAACGAAGTGGAATAGGACGTCTAAATGAAGAAACAAATATTTAATAATCCATAGCGTAAATGAACGGTGCTGATACACATGATAAGGTTCAGAACTCGGATCTTCACAAACTTTATATCTTTTATTAATTTGATGTTGTGTATTAAATTCGCTTGCACTCGTCTTTATACTTTTAATGAACTTCTGAAAATTACGAGCCAAAAAGTCCTGAGTTTCATGGTGAAATATAAGATTGCTGAATTCCGCGAGAAGCACATCGACTTTGAAATTGGAAACCATAATGGCTGCATGGTTTAAATCATGAAATATAACCTTAAAGGGTAATATAAAACGCATTTTTTTCAGATGGGAACGTGCGTGGGAATGGAATTACACGCTGCGATTAAGGCTGGTCTGAGTAAAGAGGATGCAATGGGAGCGAAGCGGACGATTGTCGGATTTCTACAGTAACCTGTACTTGGATTTTATTCCACGGTTGTAAAATAAACGAATGCTTTCATAAATAGATTCCTTTATTCCTTTGAATCGGTGGGCATAAGGCCGATTAGTTACATGTCTTTGAAGGTAAGTTCTTCCATCAAGGTCAGAATATTTTCGACGTTCTTTCGATAATCACTTCCGGCAGCGCATGTTGATGTTTCCTGCATGACAATAATAAATCGTCTCATTACTACTTTTCTACTTTGTCTTGCTGATTATTGCATTATTGCTATTGCTGATTACTTTTCAACACATTTAAGAGGTATTGGAATTCAGATTCAGATTATAGTCCATCAAAATATTTGGTGATAACAGTCGCCCAATGTTCGTCAACGTTCTTCTGGCTAAGCGCATTTATCGAAAAAATCCCGTAAACAAACCGTTCAATTTTTCTGGTGACATTTGATTTTATTTATTTGTTAAAACTAATGATTTCTCTCACAGGTTTTACCAATATTCGCTCTTCAAAAAAATTGAAGGACCCACTTGAGAAAAGCAAAAGTTGTCGAAATTTCAGTCATCTGTGTCTCCGCGAAAAATAGTTAGATTAAGATGATCCACAGTTCGTTCGAAAGCTTGAATATTTTTCATTTTTAATCGGAGGTTCAATAATTCTTATCATGCCCCGCCACTCTGTGCCGAGGGCTGAGAAAAATAAGAAAATTATCCCTAAATTTTCAAGAAATTTCGGAAGTATGCATGGTATGGAAACATTTTTTGTCGAAAAATTCATTTACACCGTTCGGAAGCTTGTTTATTTTTTGTGAATGGTATTTTATTTATTGTTGCAAGATTTTTTAGACCGAGTGATGCACTGTCAAACCAAAAAACACCTCTGTGATTTCGAGCTTCTGTATCTCCTAAAGTAATAATCGTAAAATTATTGCCCGGATGTCATCGGAAAGCTGAAATTATCCTCTCCAAAATGCTTTTAAGAAATTCTAAGAAAATGCTACGTGAAAATAAAAAAAATTGTAAAATAGCATTTTTGGAATCGTTGATACTATTTACTTGTTCTTTATTTAATCATGAATTCCATTTTAATGAATTTCCGAGGGTTGTAATGGCAAACTAATCTTTTTTTTTTCGAAAAACGGTGCCAATTTTGCGTGAAAGCAGATTGTTGATAGATTTATTTTCAAAGCGCGAAAAAACTACTTGAAAAAACCGAAAAAAATGAAAAATACCGCAATTAACAGCTGTCAAAATAATAGATAAAAAAATCTCAAAAAATTTGGACATTTGTTTTTCAAAATGCCGTTCAAGCTGTGTGAATTAATATCATAAAGATCCCAAATGGTGAAACCCAAAGTTGACCGTTAGTCGGCAACGATTTAATTTTACTCGGACGAAAAGGCGCTTGGCGCTTTCAAATACTATATATAGTCAGTGAGGGATAAATATAATACATACTTTTAAGTGCGCAAGAGTGAATTTGCTGTCCACCGGAATCGGAGCCACATGATGGTTCCATACACTAAGGCATTTAACCCAGACAATATCAGCTTGAAACCCAGCTATATCCTTGAACAGTTGCACGCAACATTCCTATAACAATAATACAAATCATCCACGTCAAGTAATTCCTTCCAGTGCATTAATAAAGACACGAACAAGACTGAGTATCTCTACCACTAGGGTTAAACTTTTTTTTAATTATTGACTTTTCAAGGAAGTACCTATTGGAACTTTATAACGTAATAGAGTTCGTAAGGAAAAACTTTAACACATAATAATAATCATACGTATCCAACTCGACGTTGACCGTAACTACAACTCTACGAAATAATACAATCTCTGGATAAGTTTTACCACCGACTAACATCGTTTTAAACTTACTTCTACAGTCTATATATACTTTTGATGATCGTTCTTATAAAGTTTTAATAAAACATGAAGAAAAAAAATCAAAACTGACAAGGAAACCGCGTGACGTATCCCCCTTCGATTTCGATCAAACTTTGCACGGTTGTAGAACCAATTAAAAATTATCCGACACGTGTTTTTTTATCGGCGGAGTCGCATATTTAGGGGGTGAAAAGTACCCCTGAAAATTGAGTGATTTTACGTTTTTCGATTATAACTCGTAAACGGGGTAGATAGTAATTAAAGATTCATTAGCGAAGTTATTGCATTTAATGCGCACTATAAATTCGTGATAAGAGCGATCAATTAATTTCAACAATTGACCATAATTTATCATAAAAAAGTAGAACCTTGCACATTGCTTCCTCGTAATTTCGTACCGTTTGTACATTATTAAGATGTGAAGTAGAACCTGTAACGATCCCCTCCTGCGCTCGCGTGGCCCGCGTCTACGAGCAAATATATCACGCCATCGAAATTGGGACCACGCAAAGCTCAAACACGATCGGAGACTGAAATGCCCAACACCAAATATTCGGACACCGAACAAATTATCAACGCGGCGTCATCATATACCGACACATGAATAACGGCCTTGTTGACATCGCAATGGACCCGCGCGGATCTAGGCCAGAGGCTCCGTACAATAATATACTGAACTTTGCATTGACCAACACTGCCAATAATATCAAAACATGTGAAAATATTGACAGCATTGGAAGTTACCACGTGCCAATACTTGTGAAAATAAAAATAACACCGGAGATTACTAAAAAAAAGGCAGAACGAGACTAAAAACGGACGAAGAATGGCTTGAATATGAAAATCGAACGGTGCTTGTGCAGAAGCTTCCGATACAATCAGCCGAAGATACCGAAAACGCCATAGAGCATCTCACATCTCATCTACAATCCGTGGTGCGCGTAATGACTCGTCAAATAAGGAAAGCTAGGTAATTATGCAGAAAGTGGACGCCACCCCGATTTCCCTAAAATTAAAATATGTTATAGAGGGCACTTTTCTGAGTAATTTCATATGTATATGTTGGGCGCGGAAACCAAGTCTTCATATAGTAATCTGTGTTTGAAAGTTTCAAAAACGACTTTCGAAATTCAAT
>OZ020173.1:11026330-11027670 GCA_963971145.1 Sussaba pulchella | reverse complement strand
GACTCTGGCGTAATATTTTGTGTATGATCGCCCGTTTGTGGATCAACAAAATTGTATCGATGATTCACAGTATTGTGATTCCATCCCGAATCAGAGAGACCGCCGAATAATTTCAATCCCCCCCCCCCCCGCCTGACCGTATGGGGGGAGGGGGGCAAGGTAAGACACGAATTAAGCACCGCAATATGGAATATACAACGTAAACAAAGCCTATCTATTGAATTTTGAAAGTCGTTTTTGAAACTTTCAAACACGGATTACTATATGAAGACTTGGTTTCCGCGCCCAACATATACATATGGAATTACTCAGAAAAGTGCCCTCTATAACATATATTCATCCCAGGGAAATCGAGGTGGCGTCCACTTTCTGCATAATTACCGGAAAGCTAATTAACTATTACCGGACGAAATCCACCAAACAATTCGTGAAAGAAACCGAATGCGGTACGCAATGCGACGCAACGGACGCGTTCATGATCCCGCGTGGATCACGCGCTTACACGAGTTCAAAACACGCGTAATTGAGCAAATACGAGAATACAAAGAGAAGCAATGGTTACGCGTCATCAAAGAAGAAACCGACAATTGCAAATCAATGTGGAGAATTCAGAGGTCTTTGGAAAGGCCGGAAAACAGAGTACCCTTTTTCGAAGGCGCTACTAGACAAAAAGAATTAGCGTCAATGTTAACCGACGCCGCGATTGTTCGTGAACGCACAATAAGCGATTACCTGAAATAAACCGTACTGAACGCAGCCACTAAACCCCTACGATAAACGAACGATCGGGAAATCAAGACAGCACTAAAAAAATTCAAAAACAATAAAGTCCCTGGACCAGATGAGCTCGGAATAAAACACCTAAAATGCATGCACGAGAGTTGTTTCGCGAAAATTGAGGAACTCTTCAATTTCTGCCTAACCCAAAAATATTACGCAAACATATGGAAACTTGGCACGTGTATTTTTTTTTTACATAAACCTGGTAAACCTTTAAACGAACCATCGCCATATAGACCAATAACATAATGCTCAACATAATGGGCAAGTGGTTCGAACAAATAATCCAAAGCAGAATGGATTCACGCCTCCAAAGTACTCCTAGGTTATCAACATGGATTTCGACCAGAACTTGGAACGGACAGTCAACTAACCAGAACTATACGTCATATCTAAAAATCAATAAACGACAGAAAAACATGTTACGCGGTCTCATTGGATCTTTCCAAAGCATTTGACCGTATAATCCACAATGCACTGATACACGAATTGATAATAAAACGAGGGTGCAAAATCGAATCTTGCACATTGCTTCATAATTCATAATTTTTCACATTTGT
>OZ020173.1:10943830-11021330 GCA_963971145.1 Sussaba pulchella | reverse complement strand
CGACAGTTGCTGTTTGCGTTAAGATCAATTTTTGGAGTTTGAAAGTTTGCGTGAATTCATAACCATTTTTCGAACCTTTCTTGTAACTCTCCTTGGCTGATTTTATCAGGAATTGCGAGAGAGACGGTAGGACTTCCCTAGGAAAAACGGAAACATACATAGATAACTGATTTGTAAAGGCATGGGCCGTTTTCTAACATATATGTATTTAAATACTATCGAGATCGAATGAATGTAAATAACTTCAACAAGTAAGAATGATAAGCAACGTTTTTAAATGGAGTAAAGTAAATTAAGTTTTCTCGTTAGCAAAACGTGAATGGCTTACACCATAATCGACCGTTCCGAGGTGAAATTGGTAGAATGGTTATTTCTGCTATGAATAAACGTTAGGAAAAAGTCGAAGTGATAAGAGATAGATATCGTCGATAGATCGTACATACATTTTTCTTATTAACACTTAAAAGGTAACGTGTTTTTCGGCACCTATAAAGGGTAAAGGTGGGTCACTCGTGTCCGGCGCTTTGAAAAATGCTCTAAAGTGCTCTAAAAAATCCCGAAAAATTCATGAAATCTCTTCAACTGTTCTAGTATAAGGACCAATCACTATATTGCTGATTTGATCATTTGTTTAAACAATGTAATCAAATAAACAAAGAAAAAGTGAGGAATGCACCGTTCTATTTAAAAAATCATCACTTTGGATGTAATTAATATTTTCTCAAAAATCAAACGGCAAATTACAGCTTCAAAATAGGACTTTGAGGGAAAAAATACTTAGATTCTGTATGAACAAGAAAAATGCTTAAGTTTTGAGGATGAAAATCGAGTTTTTCCAAAGTACGTGAATAGATATAATTTGCAATTAAAGTACATAATTTTTATTTGATTATTCTATTTATCATATATTATATGATTCTCTTTCATGACAGAAAACTTCAGTCTCGCTGGCGTCCTGAGCCTCCATGTAATCCTACTAAGTCACTTGGTCTACCACCATAATCAACTCCATTATCGCGTGGACGTAGTATGCGACCAATCTCAACGCCTGCTTGTTGCTACATTATCTTCCCTATATAATAGAATTCAAATTTGAACTTCAAAGAACTTTTGGTTGACTTTAATTAATCAATTTAGAGTCGGAAAACATTAAAATTTAGAAAAAAAAATGTCAGAAATTCGAATTTCGGTTAAATTTTATCTTAAAAAACTATCAGGTAAGTTAAATCCACCGATTCATAACAAAAAAAACATCAGAATTTCGAAAAAAGAATTTTATTTAATCCATCCATTTAATCCATTTTTCGCCAACGTAAAGGGTAAAGGTGGGTCACTCGTGCCTTTTCAAAATTTTAACGAGCTCCTACGAGTGTCGTTTACTAACAAAACCAGCGGTACTTGGTGAGCTTATAACCTACTAGTGTACCGTTTTTTAGGTCATAGTCTCAGCCTGTCTCCCACTCTTCTCTCCGAGCTAGCAAGGGGAAACGTTTTCGGCAAGGCACGAGTGATCCACCTTTACCCTTTAAGTGTTAAAATCTCGATTCCAAAACTTTAAACACTCTTCTTATTATTTTCGTAGAATAATAAAAGTGTATGTTTGTAAGTTCCGCATTTCTCCAATGAAAAACTTTCGGAAAAAAAAGTCTAACGCGACAGTTAATATTTGAATAGCCACGAATTTGTCAAATTTTTGTCTGAAAAAACAACTTCGGACTACTTGTCATCACTCTTATCGGTCGCGGGAAACTACGCGTGCCCCGGGAACAATCGACCGCGCCGAACCGATGTATACTTGGATCACCATGTGTACGCCGGAAGCAACAACGTTATCCGAAACCGATCGACAGAATGCAAGGCTATCTATCTGTGCGACGGACGGAAATTTATTGCGGCGGCGCTGTTCACTACTCGGTCAATCTAGGGTTGACCAGCATCCCTTTGCGTGCTCGGTTAACCAGCGGTTCAGCTTTTAATACTCGAACAATCCACGAGTATTGTTCGGTCGTTGGTCAGCTCGATGCACTAGCGCTCGGGCAGTCGCTACTCGGCAAACCCACGAGTATCGTAAGGGGGCAAAATGCTTACACAAATTCGACATGGAAATAACTGTATTTGCTCCGATGCAATTCAAAAACACAACAATCAACAAATTTATTGTGGCAAGATAACGAGTGTGAGCGCGTCTTAATCGCTGGACTGCTCACCTCTGGACGGTATTTAGCAGCAGAAATGACTTCGGTAATCTAGTTCTTCGTAAGGTACAATGACTAAGGTCACTTTACCGCGCCCGCAGTTTCGATCCCGCAAGTTCCTGACTCTCGAGCGCGAAAATGGTGTGCACGCATGCGATTCTTCGCTCGTCTTCCACTGCGCGAACTGCTTCCCGGTCAGTATGGCAGCGAGCGCTCTCTTCGTGAACCGTTACCGGTGTTGCCCGGTTTCGGGGAGGACGAGATTTATCACCGTTTCAATCTAAATATTGTTATAAACGATTTTGACGCGTTTTTTTTTCTATTGTTAACATTTAATTTTGATTTATCAATTAATTGAAATTGAAATAAATGTAATTTTCATCTGCCAGTCGCAATCAACGTTGCACGTCAAATTCCAACATTCTGGAAAACCTAAAAGAAACTCAAAACTAGGGACCCTATGGTTAGTAGTGCCTATGGTTAGTGGTGCCTATGGCTAGTAACGCCCATGATTATTTATGTTTATTTTGTGCGTGGCTCTTAACGTGCCACACAAGTAACTTCCCGATTCGGTAGTTGAAATATATTTTTATCATTACTGGCATGGGTATTCAACGATTGGATATGTACTTGAGATAAATTTTTATTCAATGAATGCCCATCTCTAGAGCATAGGATGTAATCTATAGTAGGAGTATATAGTTTTACTATAGTAGGAGGACGATATTATTACTTACTTGAGAGTTCGTGTTCTAATAAAATCCTGGGCGGCGTGCGCTAACGTGTACAGCAGTTGCCATGCCCTGTTTATCACCAGTAAGTTTGAATCGTTGAATCTGTCCACTAGGGGGTGCCACAACTCATGGACGATGGGCAACAATTGTTCGCTCCATTTAGATAATACATGAATTCCCTCTTCGATTATTGTCATTGCCAAAAGACTCTTTTGTAGATCTTTCGATGGTAAGATGTTAAGACAACACTTGATCACCCTGTGCGTTATGTTCAAGGAGGGCGGTAGCTTTACTTCTTCGTCTGGAACAAAAAAAAAAAAAAACCGGTGAAATATTCAAATTTTTTCTCGTCATATTACACTTAGAAGAAAAAAAGTCTGTGGAAGCGTGGGTCTCTTATTAATACTTAGGACGAAAAAATAGTGCTGTTTGCTAAGCAGTAATTGTGGCCTAGATAAATTTGTCAACTACTATCCCAAGACAGTACAGACTAGCAAAGTTTAACTTGCAGGTTTCTTGAATTCTGAGGAAGCCATTTGCAAGTTTCAACTTGGAGCTTGTTTTTTTTATCAAAACGATTGTACCTTACCGATTGAAATAGTTTTTGAAGAGTTCTTTAACACGCTTCTAAATTGATATTTGTTGTAATTTCTGTAGGATTTGCTCGTCTTATATAAGAAGACATAATAACGGATTTTTTAAATCCTCTCAGATAAGTTTTACACGTTCTTGCGTCTCGGGTAGGGTGTTGATATGTGCGCGCTTTATGATATCGTAATCCACATAATCGAACCATGATTCAAGAGACAATAATATAGCAAACCAACGGTTCCGCGACTGTTTTTCGAGTAATTCCTGTTTCAAAGCTTTACTGCAAAAAGGAATCCAGTCATCACTTTTTTAACACTCATGCAATGATGGCATATGAAACCTACGAATTTATATCGGCATTTATAGCAATGGTGATGATAATCGTTCCACCGGAATATTTGTTATTTTTCCAGCGAAAGTTATCTCAAAACATTTTGTAGTCCTTGCAAATAAAGATATTTGGTACTGTATTTTTCTCATCTTCACAAGCCATTATTTTATTCTCGAAGAAAATCAAGCGAGAGTTTCATGCATGCAAAATCATACAAAAGAGTGTAATAGAACAATAGCTTAATTTTTGACCTTTCTTTAAATTGGAATATACCTTGTGGATTATTGTACGTCGAAAATGTTGATGCAGTTCCGTCCTCCAATTCCTTTTCGATGTCACTAGGAGGTGAAACAACATCATCATCTAGTCGCTCGGAATCTTTCTTTGCTTGACAATGATCAAGAACGGACTGTATAACGATTTCCGCCGAATTCGAAATAACGTTACATCCTCGTAGGTCATCATCTCCGTCATGGCCCTCGTCTGCCGTTATTCTTATGCTCATTACAAAGATATACAAAATTTCCATCAAAGAGTAGGTATTTTTCTGACACGGATTGACGGACAATTGCACGAGCGCAACTTCGACTACGTCCTTCGGACAAGGCAACAGCTCAATTGTGCTGTATTTCATGACGACAGAAAAAACGTTGAGGACACCGGGATTCTTCTCACCCCTGCGCATCTTCATCGTCATATGGTAGGAAATGTAATCCGCATTGTCACGTAAAAAATCCTTGATGTTGTTGTAGTTTTGGGATTGGGCTATCATCTCGAGCGTCTTAAGACCTGCTTGACTCAACGAATTGTTTCCACTTCCTGTGTCCGACGAAGAGATGAAATTTTAGACGAATAACGCATTTTCATTCCATTTTTTAGAATACGTGAATGTCATTAGGCAAGCTATTAACCTGCGCGCTCGATGACTAGATACAGCGTCTTTAGAAGATACTGTTCATATTCATTCCGGAGATTAGCGGCAATAATTCCCAAACCTTCAGTCAGAAGGCAGCAGTGAACTATATTACTCTGTGCATCACCAAGCGTCACTTCGTCCCGCACATGGATCGGCAAGTACCAATTCGCAGGCTCCGTGTAATAATCATGTATTTGTTTGTGCGGCACTAACGTTGCAGAAACTTGACCTGGAATAAACATTATCTGACGTTGTCAAAATTGAAGGAAATCGAGGAAAAACGTAAGTTAGATCGGTCGAGACACCCCAGACCCATAATAGTACATTATGACACTAGTACGAAAAAAAAAATTTCTGACGAGTGTGAATTTGCAGAACGGCGAGCCGAAGGCGAGTGTTGCAATCACACGAGTCCTGAAAACGTTTTTCGTACGAGTATCGTACGAATTTTTATGTCACAAGGTGCGTAAATGTGGTTCGAAGCGAACGAAGTGAGCGTAAAACCGCACTTTTACGCACAGCGTGTCATAATAGTACATTATGATACAAGTGCGAAAACATTTTTTCTGACGAGCGTCAGTTTGCAGCACGAGCTGAAGGTGAGTGTTGCAATCACATAAGTCAGGAATACGTTTTTTTGTACCGAGTATCGTAAAAATTTTTATGTTACAAGGCGCGTAAATGCGGTTTAACGCGAACGAAGCGAGCGTAAAAATTGCATTTTACGCACAGCGCGTCAAAAACAATAAAAGACCAAGGCCTACCCCCAATGACGCGAAGTCACGGGTGATGTGAGTTTGTTGACGACAAATAAAGTGAGATCTTCGAGGTCAATAAATGGATGACTATTTAAAACGGTAAAGGCCGGTATATTGACCATCGAAGATAACACCCCATACAAATATCATCAAAAAGTAAAGAAGTGACAAGATGTTTGTCTCTTACAAATAATTTACTCCAATTATATTGATCTATATTGCATAACGATACCGCATATTGATATATGTAGGAGGCAAGCTATTGTCTTGTGTGATCAATTGGATTCTACTTCCTAAATAATTTTCCTTGTGTTATAAACCGACAAGGTGCATCACAACGGTAAGATACCGGTAGGAAAAAACAATTAATTTGTGTACTCCGTTTCTTTGACACATGTTCCATGTTGGGCTTGAGTCCCGATTGAACTATGATTGAAATAAGTTCGAAGTATGATTTAGAACATCCAAACAAGGTACACCTATATTTAGAAAAACATTATTTTATCCGGAGATCTAAACTGCAACATTCTACGCAACTACTTCGAATCGCAATACCTCAAAGAACTCGTTACGTCCCTGGCTCCGGCTATCATACCATCAGAAGCTACATACCATACGACAACATGCGACTCATTACTCGATGTCATGATCGTCGACAGTTGTGATAAAGTCTGTGCTTTATCGAAAACTAGCGACCCTTTCAGAGCGGGCCACGAACTTCTCGAGCTGAAATATAAGTTTGCAGATGCCGAGCACCCGAAACAAATCATGTCTATACGTAATTACAGAAACCTCAATATTGTTTTCTTTCCTCGCTACCATCCGAGAGAATCTACGAAATAATGACGATCTTAGCTCCTAATCGGCGCCAAAAAGCGTCACAATTGATTCACTCAGCGAACTTCCCTCGGAAGTTACCCGCTCAGCTCTCGATATACACGCTCCGGTAAAAACTTTCGTCGTGAAAAAACCACCTGCTCCGTGGGTAACCGATGAACTCAAAGGAAAATTACGTACGCGCTCGACGCTATACAAACATGCAAAGCAAACAGGAAATGTATTAAATTTTGAGATATATCGGCACTTCCAGAACTAACTGACCACAACAATGAAACAAGCGAAGCAGGCATATGACTTGGATGTACTATAAAAAACAACAGATCCAACAAAAATGTGGGAAGAACTAGCTCTTCTTGGCCTCGTTCGTAAAAATAAAGCCACACCACTGAGTTTTTTCTCCGCAGAAGAACTAAACACGCACTTCACCACGATCTCGGAATGCGCTCCATCCTGCTCGTATGATCAAGCTGCTATCGTGTCTCAACCTAGCAACAGAAGACCAGCATTCGACTTAGACCACGTCCGAGCAAGAAAAATCACCGACCTCATTGACGCATTGCCGGTCAAATCGCATTCCACCGGGCCAGATGGCATAACATTATTCGTAATGAAAATTATCGCTCCAACAATAGCTGAATGCCTAGAGACCTTGTTTAACATGAGCATCGACCACTCGTATTTTCCTGTAGAGTGAAAAAAAGCTTATATCAGGCCCCTTTCAAAAGTAGCTATACCACGCACCCTAACCGATAGCGAACCTCAACGAACTGTCCAAGATATTTGAACGACTAGTTCATGCACAACTTACAAAGTTCCTAGACACCAATGCGATAATAGACCCAAAACAATCCGGATACAGAGCCGGCTACAGTACACAGACGGCACTCCTTTACATCGGCGACGACATACGTAAAGCTATGGATGAAAAAAAACATTACGATACTAATCATGTTTGATTTCAGCAAAGCATTTGACACCGTAAGCCACAAACTCCTCCTGGCTAAGCTTCGCAGCATTGGACTGGCACAAAACACCCTAAGATGGTTCCACTCCTATCTTAACGGCAGAACACAGGCACTCGTGACTAGCGACGGAACGCACTCGACGTGGAGGAGACCCACACAGCCGGCGTCCCACAAGGCTCAGTCCTCGGTCCGATTTTCTTTTCTATTTTCATCAACGATATAGCATTGAATCTCAATCATACGGAACACATGATCTTCGCCGATGACACCCAAATATATTTAAAATATCCGATGAACCAAATAGAACAAGGTTTACGACGCATCAGCGCGGACGCACAAGCAGTTTTACGCAACGCTCAATAAACTCACCTTGAACTCGACCAAATGAAAAATTATGATACTGGGCAGTGACCCATTCGTCAGGTCTCTCGACCTTAATAGCCTTTCACAAGTCATCGCAAATTACGCTATCATACCATACGCAGAATACAGCACGGCATCTCGGCGTAATAATTAAGTCAAACATGTCATGGAGCAGCCACGTCGCATCGATAGCGCAAAAGTCAAGCTCACACTACACAAGCTAAAATATCACAAGAACTCACTACCACGCGAACTAAGAACTCTACTCGTTAACACCCTAGTCCTCCCCTATATTGACTATTGCTGTCTAGTCTATGGTGACCCCACGGGAGAGCTGGTAACATGGTTACAGAGACTGATCAACTCGGCAATACGGTTCGTACTGAACCTCAAGAGGGATAAGCATATTACGCCGCACATGACAGAGCTCGGACTAATATCGGTCTGCAGTCGGAGGTTGGATTTCCTGGAAATCGAAACATAAAAAATAGCGCACCTTACCGCCCCGGCTTATTTAACAAACCGCTTTGAAGGATTTGAACCCGACCGACAGCGCGTCACGAGGCATCTGAATCTTTCGACGATTTTTCATATACCGAACTATCGTACAGAGACGCACGAACGATCATTCCATTTAACGGTAATATACTTTTGGCACAATCTACCAACCCATATCACCATGGCTACTTCGCTACCTATCTTTAAAAAACTGCTTATTATCGCACTTGAAAACGTCTAAACTAGGCTCGACCTAAATTGCACACAACGCAAAAGCACAGTTATCTCTCGCTTTTGTCAGTCGCAACAGAAACGACAAAACTGTATATGGGGTATTCCTGGGAATTTCAGCAACTTCGGACAGTTGGGTCAAAATTGTTGCCCCCCAATTTTTTACATTAACATGTGTCGAAAATGAAGAGACACGAATTTCAGCGTTTTTCATTTTGAGCCCCTGCTTTTGAGATACACTCAAATGAAGTTTTTGAAGTATTGACCACATACGGTCATTCATTATATCTCAGCAATGGTTAGTGATAACTCAAAAAACCACGGGTCTTTTTTTCGTTTTTGAACGCTCTATACAATGAAAACATTTACGATTATGTTGCACAGATTCAACAATTATTTATAAACAATTCAAAATTGAAAATGAAATAAAACAAAAAATACAACCTTATATTTTGAAATTTTTTTTTTTTTTTAATTCCTTGAACGAAAACGAAAATTTAGCCACCTTGAACTTTTTGGGCCGACGCTTCGTTCGGGAGTTATAGATTTTTTTGTCATAAAAAACCCGTAAATTTCCGTATTTTATCAGTAAAAATTTGCATGAAAAAAAATACCCTTAATTATTGAAATTTTTTTTTTTTCAAATTTCTTGGACAAAAACAAAAATTTTAAGACCCTGCCGGACTTCGGCCGACGCTTCGTTCGAAAGTTATAGCTTTTGTTTCCTCATAGAGGAAGCTTTGTTTTCGTGACAATTTTTTTTTTTCGAGATGTTCATGAAAACGTGTTCAGAATGTCCCAAAACATCTAAAAATCACATTTAGAAAAAATGTCCGGATGTATGTGTGTGTGTGTGTGTGTATTAGGCCGGCTTGAAAAAAAACTTTATTTTTTCTTTCAATCAAAATACATTCACCCCAAAGTATCTTCCATCAAGGAAATCGTGTCCAAAGATGAGCCCTATCGGACCATTTTTAGGGGTCGCGCAAGATTTGTCTAGTTTTCCCATTTGATTAACATGGGAAAAACTAAGTTTCCATTCAAAAAATCGTAGCTCCGCCAATTTTACAGGTACATTGATCCGGTTAGTTCCATTTGAAAGCGCTTGAAAAACCGCTTAAAATGACGTTCGGACCTCTGACATCCGATTGGAACTTCCGTCGATAATTTCTTACGAAACAACAAAATTATTGATGGAACTTGCAATGGGATCCCAAAGGTCCGCACGCCATTTTAAGCGGTTTTTCAAGAGCTTTCAAATGGAACTAACCGTATCGATGTACGTATAAAATTGGCGGAGCTACGATTTTTTGAATGGAAACTTTTAGTTCTTCCCATGTTAATCAAATGGGAAAACTAGAAAAATCTTGCGCGACCCCTAAAAATGGTCCGATCGGGCTTATCTTTGGACACGATTCTCTTGATGGAAGATACTTTGGGGTGAATGTATTTTGATTGAAAGAAAAAAAAAAGTTTTTTTTTCAAGCCGGCCTAGAGTGTACGTATGTAACATTGGTTGAGCGTTTATAACTTGAGAACGGCTCGAGATATCAAGCTGAAATTTGTCACACATGTAGAGGGTTTACGGCGCATAGCATGATTCAATTTTTAGAAAAATCCATGCAGTTTTTTCGTTTTTACGCGATTAAAAAAAAATTCAAAAATTTATGTTTGGTCCCTAGCTTCCACAATTTTAGAGATATCAAGCTCAAATTCGGTATAATGTTGAACGACTACAGGGTGATGCTCATTACTGAATTGGAAAAAAATCCATGCAGTACTTTTGTTTTAAAAAATTTTAAAAGGTGTAAAAAAATTGTGTGCGCACTCTAGCTGGCACAATTTTCTAGATATCGGACTAAAATTTGGTACGAAGCTGCACTATTATCAAGAGACGTTTCGAATTGAATTTGGGCAAAATCCATCAAGCCATTCATATTTTATGTCATTTTGAAATTTTTCAAAAATCAACGTAAGTGCTCTAGCTTCCACAATTTTCGAGATATTTCGCTAAAATTTGGTTCAAACTTGCACTACTATTGAAAGACGCTTCGTATTGAATTTGGGCAAAATCCATCGAGTCATTCATATTTTATGTAGTTTTGAAATTTTTCAAAAATCGACGTGCGCACTCCAGCTTTTACAATTTTCGACATATCGGATCAAAATTTGGTACAAAGTTTCATATTGAATTTGGGCAAAATCCATCTAGGCGTTGAAATTTGATGCGACTTTTAATTTTTGGGACTTGACATGGAATTAACCATATATTTATTATAATCTGAATCGAATTACAAACGGATTTTATATAAGAACAAGGGTGCAAAGTCGAACCTTGCACATTGCTTCCTCATAATTTTTCACATTTGCCAAAGCTTCCTCTATGAGGAAGCCGAAATTGATCGACGCAGTTCCTCATAGAGGAAGCTTTGGCAAATGTGAAAAATTATGAGGAAGCAATGTGCAAGGTTCGACTTTGCACCCTTTTTTTGCTTAACCGGGAAAACATTTACGGGCTTTTTATGATAAAAAAAGCTATAACTGCCGAACGAAGCGTCGGCCCAAAAAGTTCAAGGTAGCTAAATTTTCGTTTTCGTTCAAGGAATTAAAAAAAAAAAATTTCAAAATATAAGGTTGTATTTTTTGTTTTATTTCATTTTCAATTTTGAATTGTTTATAAATAATTGTTGAATCTGTGCAACATAATCGTAAATGTTTTCATTGTATAGAGCGTTCAAAAACGAAAAAAAAAGACCCGTGGTTTTTCGAGTTATCACTAACCATTGCTGAGATATATCGATTTGAATGACCGAATGTGGTCAATACTTCAAAAACTTCATTTGACTGTTGTATCTCAAAAGCGGGGGCTCAAAATGAAAAACGCTGAATTACGTGTCTCTTCATTTTCAACACATATTAGTGTAAAAAATTGGGGGGCAAACATTTTAACCCAACTGTCCGAAGTTGCTGAAATTCCCGGGAATACCCCATATACTATGAATAGAATAAATCGCTCTTTTCATTTTGAGTTTAATCTTAATAGAATTTAGATTAAATTAAGAATTAATAAAAATTTAATTATAAATAAAATTACTATTATTAAGAATTAATCTTAATTACATTCACGATAGAGTTACTTTACCGTAAAAACTGTAAAAATAGAATACAGAGATCCCGCTAAAATACTTATTAATCGCAAAACCTTTAAACAAAATTATATTATACTAAACTATACTGTACTCATTCAAAACTTGCCCCAAAGTAGGCACTAGGGCATAATAAGCGAAATCAATCAATCTCTCTCTCTCTCTCTCTCTCTCTTTCTTTCTCTCTCTTGATCTCTCCCTCCTTCTCCCTCTCCCGCTCCCTCCCTCCCTTCCTCATTTTTTTTCTCTCTCGGAATTGCGAACCTATAGAGAGGCACTGACAGGTTGACAGGTTACGGAACTGAAAATAGTACATTGCGATACGAGTGCCGTAAAGCGAACTTTGTACGCACGCTGTGAACTGCGGCTCAGTTCACAGCGTGCGTACATAGTTCGCTATACGGGACGAGTATCGCATACTATTTTTTGTAAAGAATGCATGAAAAGTGCTGTTATGACCATTCGGGTTCCATGGGCGGAGCCTCTGATGGGGTCCAGGGGCGAAGCCCCTGGCCGGGGGGGTTCGGGGGGGCGGAGCCCCCCGACCCACAACAAAACTATTTTTAATGAATAAAATAATTAAAACAACCTGACGTTTTCGTGGTTAACCAAGTTTTCTTCTCGACACATCCGAAACGCTCGGCTGACACCACAGCCGTGTTGACACTTTCACCGTCGCCGTAGCAACGTTAAATAAATTCCAGAAATCGCACGCAAAAGTAAATCGCACGCAAAGCAGCCAATCAGCGCATTCGCTGGGAATTTATTAAACTCATGGCTACATAGCGCTATTTTACGCACTCTCGGCAGGCACGAATACTGACACTTTTCATGCATGAGTTACATAAAGTTCGTTACATATCGAGAAGTAATTTCTGAATTCGTTTCCTTAATATTTTCGACAGCAGCTAATTTTATTTGTTTGAGAATTTTACAATTCTCAAAAAACATGTTCTGCTTTTGTTTGCTGAGGGTTATGAGTCTTTCATAAATTAATGCTTAATTAACACACGTAATTTCCCTCAATTTTTTTTTCCAACTGAAACAGAGTAATATTCCGATCTGGACAAAAGTTAGTGTGTTTGTTCGATAGATACTAAAGCCAACCTACCCCGATGCGCATCAATGGTACCACCGCATATCGCATTCAGCACGAACTATTGCAACCACCCTCGAACGTGGTTAGATATATATGAGTACCTTTCTGGGCCGCTACATTTGAAACGAAGAAACGGAAACATTCGTGCCCGAAATATCGAGCCCGAATCTTTCATTACAGTACGCACCAAAGAGTCGATAAAGCACGATACCTGAGAAGGTCCAGTTAAGGATGAGCGTAAGTTCTTTACGGTATCGTGGCATTTCCGATATAAGGTCAAGGATGCAATCTACCAAAAGCGTAATGTCGCCTAACCGTCCGAGAAGTTTGCAAAGTGTCATCAATTTCTCTTCCGTATAGGTTTCTCTGATGAATTTATAGCACTTCGATGAAAATAAGATACCGTCCATCGAGTCGCCAACATCTGCAAATAACAAGTCCAAGTTTCATAAATTCGCTCATCTTCGTACAACAGTCGTGCAAATTCCCACACAAACAAATCATCGTCGTCTGGCACTGAGTTAACGTTTTCGTATAGATTCTTTTATACTCGATGAATTTATATACACTTACATGGGGAGGACCAAACATGTTAATAACGGATTTTTATGAGTCTTAGATATGTTGAAGGGGGACCCTTCCTGAGTACTAGGCTCACGGCTTTTGCTTCACTAGGCCTTAGTTTCGGAGAAAATTTTTTGAAAATCTCTTTTCGCAATACATGTACCTCCGACTTTCATCACCCAGCACGAAAGCGAGCGTAGCTCAGTGGGCAACGCTCGCTTTCGTGCTGGGTGATGAAAGTCGGAGGTACATGTATTGCGAAAAGAGATTTTCAAAAATTTTTCTCCGAAACTAAGGCCTAGTGAAGCAAAAGCCGTGAGCCTAGTACTCAGGAAGGGTCCCCCTTCAACATATCTAAGACTCATCAAAATCCGTTATTAACATGTTTGATCCTCCCCTTGTTAGAAAAAAAAATGAAGGAATACAATATTTTTACAGATTCACAGGTGATTTTTGGAAGGCAATAACATCGTGCAAAATAGTCAATTGAGATGAAAATAAAGCATTCTGAACTTGACATGTCTACTTCTGAAACCTTGTAATGACATTTTTCTCTTACATCACTCATGACGCAATCGCCAAAATGTTTGCAAACCAAATAATTATTAAAAAAAAAAAATTCAAAAATGTTCCTTTTTCAAAGTTGTCTCTGTCATTGCGCTTACAATATTTCTTAAGACGAAGCTATACTATTTAGGATCTATTTGTTTTGAGAGATAAAAAAATAATAAGATAAGAATTGACTCCTCCCGGGATACCCATTAAATCTATTCTATGGAACCTAGATAACTAAATAAATGATAATGATCTACGACTTTGAATGCCCCGATACTCCGTTACCCCGTTGGGTCAAAAGTAACCGAAGATGACGAAAAAATGAATGAATCAATTGTTGTGCCGCCAAAATTCCGATTATAAATATTCGGCCAATTTTCGACATCCCCGAAGAATGCCGAAAACGAGGGCAATGGACTCGCAAGTTCATTGTCGTTGTAAAATAAATAGCTAGTACTGAATGCGCGTCAGCAGCTGAATAAAAGTCATCGAACTACCGAATGCTGACGGGACGTCAGCATTCTGTCGATAACGATCATCGAACTCTCGGCTGGAAGTCATAATGGGAAACCTAACTACCAACCGAGAGTCAGTCTTGTGTTAATATCGGAAAGGGGCGATCTGCCTTCCGCAGGAGACTCCCGGACCGCGGAATTACACTTGGAGCGTGTCTAGGCCTCTGCCAATTCCGTGTGCGGTTCGGACAAGTGCATACTTGCACCGTGATAGAATAAAACCATCTAAATTGTTAAACGTGAAACCATTGTAAAACATTGTTGAACCCACTGTATCGGACTGACTTAATGTAATTAAAGTATCTTTTCACATTGATTGTCGTGAGTTCCAACTCTTGACGGCAGAATCCCACGAAAATGAATAAAATAATTATTGACGCGCCTTTCCCACCCGTTCATATTCAATCGCGGGCTGGACCGGCACAACACAATCCAGAAAGTATCCGTACAACCCTCTCCGGGCAAAAACGATAACAACGGAAATAAAAGCTCAAAGGTCAATCCAGCAACCTACGTCCTCGGAATTCTAAGTAATGCACGAACCTATATGACATATTTTATCCATTGGGCCTACCTTGTAGAGAAGTTCGTGCATTATCTCTAATTCTGCAGCAGATTGCGAGTCCCGCCCTATTTTCCATCGCTGCTGGTAAGTTTGTGTCGATTTTTTTTATCGCCAACCTAACTTTTCGCCTCTAATTTCCTATGTACTGCCATTCCTCGTCGGAATGGACTGCCTTAAACCCATTAATTTTGTCAACGGATTAATTCTTCTCAACGTTTTCACCTTGATATGTTGCAAAAAAATGATAAACAAAGCACATCAAATTGTAACGGTTGCCCCTGCAAGCTCAAATAACCGCAATTTCATTATGAAAATTGAATATCATATTTTTCGAAGTATAATCTCTTATTCCACAGAAAAATGTATTTTTCTTCTTATTTTAACGTTAATACTCGATTATCAATCACTCCCCTCAAAGTGGAAGAAACGATGGATTTTGTTCGCCTGATTAGCCCATGGCTGTAATTCCTCCCAAGTGATTACTCGTTTTTATGTAACGTTGTCTCACATTTAATGCCAGAATATCGATTTAGGTTAAGGAACAGTCGTAGATTTAAAAAACAATCGCTGAGAGATCGCCTGGTGATGCAATAAATATCTGATTTTTACAAGTTGAGGATATTGGCTGTAAATAATATGCTCACCTTTGAGTTGAACGCCTTCCAATACAGATACACGAGAACAGTCTAATTCAGCGACATATACAAGAGCCAGTACGAGTCTCCTCAAATGCGAAGACGACGCCATGATGTGGGGCAGTCGCTCGTTACCCAAGACCCTTAAGTAACCAGTCAGTTGATCCAGAAACAGTTGTTGTGTCGCGTCATCTGCGAAGAACACACAGTTAATGAATTATTTTATCGAATAATCTTCTGTTCCAAGTAGATCATGTTAACACTATTTTGTAATACAATCCGCTCATTTTCTGACCTCTGATCTTTAGCAAATTAACGAATTCGCGTGGCATTTAGCTCGACGAAACTCGGTCCAAAGCGGTGATGTTTATGTTTGGCTCGACTATCTGTTCACGAGCCAAGCTCGTGATATTTATGTTTGGGCCAAAATCTTCATTACGAGTCAGACCCGTTAAAGCATGGGAAGAGGTCAATAGGTAATAAAACATAAATAATTGTAATCCATTCAATTAAAAGTCGATATTGAAGTAATTGATTAATCTATTAATCAAAATCGACACTAATGGTTATGATTTTTTTTTCTTTAATTTGATTCCTTAATTTTTTCGTTAGATGATTCTTTTAAATAGTTAACAAAGGAATATTTCCTGACGTCTATGATCTGCCGAACTCATCGGTGGAAAATACATCTCAAAGAAATTCTCGCTTGTTATATTAATGATTCGATGAATAAACAGCTTGTAAAAAAAGGGGTTTTTCGGTTTTTTGACCATAACTTGTTTTCTAATAAAGGTAGTCTAATCCTTTCTGTGGTTTCCTAATGATAGTTGTCTGACCTGTTTGCAATGAAATTGAGCAAATGATATTTCCATATGAGTTGGATCGTGCATAATTTCTCGACACATAAAGAGTGGCTGCAACAAGGTACTAAAATCGAGTAGGCCATAAGGGACCATCCTAGTGTGAAGGTGGTTGAACGGTTATTTCGGCTGAAAATGAATAATTTGAAAAAGCGGTAGAGATATTGTATAGCCCTAGAATCATTGACCGATTGTAAGTACACATTGCTTTTCAACATCTCATACTCCAAATTCTGAACCCATTGTTTTTAGAAGGTTTATTTGAACTCTCGAGACTATGATACGCACCCCAAAATTCAGACCGATGATAAGTCGTAATTATAGGAAAAAATTGAAACCATAGAAACCAGCATTTTTCAAGGCCATCATAATGAAATAATGCTTTATAATGTTAAGAACATGGAAAACTTATTTACAGCGTGCACGGGCAACAGAACGCCGGCGATTAAAAATTATTGTTTTTTCCATGATGCTCAGTCCCTTTAGGAGTCAAAACCTAAGCGTAATTTGACGCATGCAATAAGCGGCTTAACAAAAAACCGCACGACCCATTACTTGGCTGATGGATCGAATTTATCCGGAGTGTTTTCGCAAAATTCTTATGGAAAACCCTTTCCTACTTGGTTTGGATTTAATATACAAGGTGAGGCACATAAAGTGTGACAGAGCAAGAGCACTCAAACTATTGATCATATCCAAAAAAGTTTTAGACAAAAACTTCAGTGTTCGAGAAGGCTGTCATACTGGACCACCTTATTTTTCTATCGGTGGAGGAGCTGAAGTTACCAAGGGGAGGACACGGTGGATACATGGCCGATCGACTTCAAATTTACACAGTCGATAGTTAATCGAAAATAATTAGACACCTATTCCGGCTTTCGCTATAGTGGGCCGAAGTTTTCGAGATATTTAATTTTTTTTTCCGAAAATTTACGCCGGATGAACCAGTACCGCTGCGACTCGCATCGTTTCAATGGCAGTGGTAGCCGAGTGGCTTAAAGCGCAGACCGCTAGTCTGCGGAATCGCTGCCCCGGGTTCAAACCTCTTTTGGGTAAACTTTTTTTTTTCTTTTTCAATTATATTTATTAAAAACATTGTAAAATACATCCTTAAACATTTTTCCAATTAATTAAAATTTTTTAAAATAAAATTTGCAAGGATAGGGTTGTAAATAAGAAACATTTTTTATCGTTTTTCCATCGTCGCGATTTATTAATAAGTTTGTCATGGACAATTTTTCGGGTGATATTTATCATAGAAACACTCGAAACATAGTGTTTCTCTACATCTTGCACATTTAATGAACGCTACCTCGTTACATTTGCAATGCTCTCGAGCTAATGTTAACGGGAAGCAAACTTCGTTAACATTGTCGGAGGCTATTTTTTCGGGCAATAATTTCGAGGCGTACCAAGCATACTTTATCATGTTACTGAACACCAGGGAGCTCAATTGGTGATGGATAATCGAGTGTATTTTGATAGCATCTTCGCGAGAATTTATTTCCCTTTTCTCTTGCAGAAGAACAGAAGCGTTTTGAAGCTTTTTGATTATGTTCTTCATCTGCCGATAGAAATATACGTCACAGGGTTGACACAAGGGCGTACATTTTGGCGGAATAAATTTGACGTTAGCAGTGACTTCGTGAGATTCATTCGCGAAGATGCTATCAAAAATAACCGTGTCTCCTTGTCCGCCCCATGAATCCAAAAGCAATAGGAACTCGTTTTCCTTCACATACGGCTTCAAGACTTTTTCGAGATAATCAATAAAAAGATCCTTCGTAAGTTTGCCCGATTTCGAGCAAGTTACGACGACATTTTTGTACTCATTCCTCAACTGTTCGACGGCTTGGGCAACCCTTGGGCCAAATTTGTTCGTCGTTTCTTGGGTGCATATGTATTATCACCCGAAAAATTGTCCACGACAATCTAATTAATAAATCGCGACGATGGAAAAACGATAAAAAATGTGTCTTATTTTAAACCCTATCCTTGCAAATTTTATTCTAAAAAATTTTAATTAATTGGAAAAATGTTTGAGGATGTATTTTACAATGTTTTGAATAAATATAATTGAAAAAAGAAAAAAAAAGTTTACCCAAAAGGGTTTTGAACCCGGAGCAGCGATTCCGCAGACAAGCGGTCTGCGCTTTAAGCCACTCGGCTACCGCTGCCGTTGAAACGATGCGCGTTGCAGCGGTACTGGCTCATCCGGCGTAAATTTTCGGAAAAAAAAATTAAATATCTCGAAAACTTCGGCCCACTATAGCGAAAGCCGGAATAGGTGTATAATTATTTTTGATTAACTATCGACTGTGTAAATTTGAAGTCGATCGGCCATGTAGCCACCGTGTCCTCCCCTTGTACGTCAAGTTCAACTCCACTTTTTTAAATGGAACCATATATCTTTTATTCGATGACATTATTATCGATTTTAAGACGAATTTAGCGACCTACAACACAAGGTTATTCTAGTCACGCAAAGTATGAAAATAGTGGAAAAATCGAAACATATCGGAACAATCACTCTCGAAGGATCCACTAACCTTGGTTTGGGTCTACCTACAGAAGATGCTCGAAGTGATGACTCTCGACTTGTAAACATTTGTTTATGACACGCTGCGCGTAAAAGTGCGGTTTTACGCTCACTTCGGTCGCGTCAAACCGCATTTACGCACCTTGTGACAAAAATTCGTACTAGTGTCATAATGTACTATTAATCGCTTTTTTCATTTCTTACGATACCAATGTCTCTTATCGGCAGCAAGTACGCATTGTATGTTGACATTTCAGTTAGGCACGCATTACCTTGTAATGTGAGTACATCGGATCGCGAAAATGAACGATTTTCAAGAATCTTTTGATATGTTGATGGTGCTGGGACAATGCCGTAAACATTACGTAAACACCCAAGGTTTGTATGCGGCTCGTTATCCAACTAGGCAACAAAAATCGTACATGGCTTTTAAGCGATTAGCTGACCGTTTCTGTCGCTTACACCACAAATGTTGTCTGAAGTTAGACGGTCTTTTCATCAGCGAATAAACAAGTGCTTACAAGTTGAGGTTCATTACTTCTAGCATCTTTTGTTGGTAGACCCAAACCAAGATTAGTGGATCCTTTGAAAGTAATTATTCCGATATGTTTCGATTTTTCGACTATTTTCATACTTTGCGTGACTAGAATGACCTTGTGTTGTATGTCGCTGAATTCGTCTTAAAATCAGTAATAATATCATCGAAAAAAGTGCATGGTTCTATTTAAAAAAAGTAGAGTTGACCTTGACGTAGCTTTAGCTCCTCTACCGATAAAAAAATTAGGTGAACCAGTATGACGGGCTTCTCGGACACTGAAACTTTCGACTAAAACATTTTTAGATATAATCAATAGCTTGAGTGCCATTGCTCTGTCACACTTTATGTGCCTCACCCTGTATAATTATCTACGCCAAACCAGTGGAGTATTTTTATAACTAATTCTCCATTGTCTATGGGACAATCAACTGAAGGCTGACATTGTCAGCATTTTTTCACATTGTGAAGAGTGTGCAGGGAAATAAAATCCGATTATGATGGTTCCACCTACCGGATCTTCGTATCAATCTGGGAAGTTTGGTAAGAATCGTGTAGAAGTTTTCTTCCAAAACTTCGACGACCGGTCTCATGTTATCATTGCTCGCCAGTTTTGTGTTGATGTCATTTAAAGTTATTCTTGCCAAGTCCTTGACGAGCTCCGCTTCATCTTCCGACAGTAATATTAGTATCTCCACGAGAATTGTTAAATTTCGCCTCATATTTCTGAAAAAAAAAAAAAAAACAATAATGTAGTGGTGATGAGAATAATAATCTGCTGACCCGCGCAGATGACGTGTACGCCGGAGGCGTCAAGGCATGATTAGACATTTGGAGAAAGATTTCGAAAATTAAGAGGCTCGGGTCGATCGAAATGTAAGGAAAAGGAAGATAATAAAATTTAAGATGTCGCAGGAGGTACAAAGCAGAGGGATGGATATGAAAGGGCAAAATAATGCAGGAAGTAGAGGAGTTTAAGTGGTTGGGGTGAGGAATTAAATGAGGAGATTGTCGGTGGGAGGTACGCTCATGTATACGGCGATGAGCCACGAACCGAAGATTTGGGCAAAGAAAACGGGCGTTGACAACTGGACTGCAGGATCGAAATATCCTATGGATTGTGCCTGTAGGCCGGGAAACGCCACGATACTTGATAAAGAAAGGCCAAGGGCTAGTAGCTAAGAACGACGTCAGGAAGAAAAGTGTGGGGTATATAAGAAAAACTAAGAAGAAGCGAGGGAGGAAAAATGGCTAGGGAATGTTTCAGGTAAATACTAGAGAAAAATTGTAGTAGGACAAAGAGCATATTAAAGTAGACAATGAAAGGAAGAACATTCAAAAATGGAAGGGGAAGCGAGGAACACAGGGGTACCCACAGATAAGAGAGAAAAGGAAAGAGGGACGAGGAAGGGAAAGGAGTAAAAATAGGACTTCCGAAGTAAAACAGGTAGTACAGGGGATAATAGCATAGGGTATATCAAAGTATCTGGAGGCTGGGAGGACCGACGAACGAAACCGCAGAGTGGGTTGATTAAGTTACCGATCGAGAGGATAGATGGGAAGTATTATGGAGCAGAGAAGAAAAAGAAGTAGAGCGGAGGAAGTACCATGGAAATGTTTTAAACAAATGCTGAAACAGAAGGTTAAAATAAATGCTCGACAAAGAAGGCAGGGAGGGGGAGCTTGGGTTTAAGACCTAGCAAAGATAGTAGGAGAAACAGAGCATGCGATTGGCAAGAAGCAGCGTGGAGGGGACAAAATAGAAGTAGAAAATAAAGAAATGGGCGGAGGCAGAAGTAAACAAGCTGCAAGCTGAAACGTGCAATTGGCTTCCCCTGAATTTTCGGTAGTGCACGAAATCCTTCTATGAGGAAGCATCTCTCGATTTATTTTTTTTTTTTTTTTTTATCTTCGGCTTCCTCATAAAGGAAGTTCCGTTCACTACCGAAAATTCAGGGGAAGCCAATTGCAAGTTTCAGCTTGCAGCTTGTTTTATGCGGGATATCCGTAGATCCTTCCCGCCGTATAAAAACCGACTCGAACGTATATAAAAATTCAATGTGTCCCAAAATTCGAGCGCGTTGTTTAATTCCTATCTAATTTAGTAACAACTTAAGCTGACGGTAAGTTTGAGCGTGTGTATAAATTTGAGCACGTTCGGTCAAGTGGTTTTGAATTTTGAGGGGTCGGAACTTAGAAATTTCTAATTGCTCTAGAACTCGATCCGTTCAGCCGATCTCGGCCAAATTTGATATGTATTATAACACAATGACATCCTATACTTGCAGAGAATTATGGTTCGATTGGTTGAAGTTAACGACAAATAGAGCAAAAAAGATGATTTTTTGAAAAATTCAAAAAGTCATAAAATCTAAAGTTATTGATGGATTCGGCTCAAATACAATACCAACCGTTCTTGTACTTAATTCTATATGTAAAAAACTATTTAGCCGAAAATGTCAAAAATTGCGGACGCTACCGTGGCTACAGACATTTTTTGAAAAATTCAAAACGCTGTCGAAGCCGAACAAGTGCGTCGATAATTGCGAAATTTACAGATTACATAGATATTAGAAGGCATCACATGTGTGCAAAATTTGAGTACGGTAGTTTCAACCGTTCTCGAATTATGAACGTTTGAATTTTAGAGGGTGGTTACATACACACACACACACACACACACACACACACACACACACACACACACACACACACACACACACACACACACACCCGGACATTTTTTCCGAATGTGTTTTCTGGATTTTAGGACATTCTGAACCTATTGACATCAAAATCTCGAAAAAAAAATTTCGGACCATCACAAAGCTTCCTTTATGAGGAAGCAAAAGGAAGAGATTGGGGCGAAAAGCATGTTATACAAGTAAGAAATATAGAAAAAGGGCGCGCATAGGGCGCGGAGGCAGTGAGCAGGCGTAGGCTCAAGAATCGGAGTACTCAAAAAAATTAAAGCACTACTTGAAAAAAGCCAAAATTTGTCGAAACTTTAGGCATCTATATCTCCGCGAAAAAAAGTTAGATTCATAGGATTCACAGTTCGTTTGAAAGCTCTAATCTTTTGTCTTTTGTATCAGAGGTTCAACAATTTTTTTATGCCCTAAGGATCTGTGCCAAGCGCTGAAATATCGAAAAACAAGCTCCAAGTTCGAAACTTACAATTGACTTCCTCTGATTCGGAGGTAGTCAACGGAAATTGTTTTATGAGGATTCAAGAACGAGGGACCTATAAGCGAGCATCTTTCTGTTAGCTTCCTCATGAAGGAATCTTCGTTGACTGTTTTCGATTCGGAGGAAGCGAATTGTAAGTTTTAACTTGCAGGTTGTTTCTATATTTGAACCGCGTACTTCAATATTTCGATGAATTGGGTTTTCCGATTGGGTTTTCATTTGGGTGGGCGGCCAACTTCGTTGCGCAGCGCGATAGTAACGGGACGATGACGCGGTAGACACGTTTGAAACTTTTATTTATCACTAGAGACACACTTTACGAAGTCACGCGTATGATGTCTGAAAATAGACCATATTAAACCAGTGAGGTTGCCTATAAAGGCATGTTCGGTAACGGAGTAAGTGCAGTGGGAGATCGTTGTAAAGGTGAAAGTGGGCGAATTTTGGAAAAACAGGGGGGTGCGGATGCACTGGAAATGTAGATGACCATCGGCAGACTTTTGGCATGCGGAACTAATTTGGTACGTGGACAGGATCTTTGAGGATAGGCGAGTGCATGCAAGCAGCGAGGAGACAGTGAAAGTCAGAAGATAGGGAATACAAGGTGATGGAACAGAACCACGCAGTTGCTAGATAATAACTGCATTACTGGAGTGAGGCAGGAATTCGAAGGATTGTAAATCAGGGGATCGGACAATGCAGTCGGACGAGGTTGCAGGGGACGATGGGCAAGGTATAGGCTTGGGGTCCGGTAGTGTTGGGATAAGCGTAAAGTAGAAAGGAAAGAGGGAAAATTGGGCTATGCGTCACAGTATCTACTAGATTAAGCAACAAAAAAAGAACGAATAAAAGTGAACGTTAGTTTATGTACGTTTAAAAATGGTAACATGTTTAGTCAAGTAGTTTCCAATTTTCAGATAGTGGGATTAATCAATTTTTAATTGCTCTAAAATTCGATCCTTTTGGCCGAACACCACAGAATTTTATCAACACCATATATCAATGATTTTACATACTCATATAGAATTGGGGTTCGATTCCTTGAAGTTGACAGTAGATAGAACAACAAAGTTGATATTTCGGAAAATTCAAAATATCACCAAATCCGAGATTCTAGACGGATTCGGCTCAAATGGAATACGGAATATCGCACCGGTCGTGGAATACGGGTATAACTAAAAATTCGATTTTCGGCAAACGCAACTCTTCCGCGAACGGGCCATGGCTACTCCATGCATGGAAGAGAGACACGCGCCTTATATAGGGGACTGAGACCGCCCTTTATTCATCCCCGTCTTCCAGACAAGGCAGACCTCTTCTAAAACTCGAAACCACAACAAACTCAAGAATCGCAATTTTTGAGTTGTCTCCTTATTCCAAGACGAGTGCGATATCTTCGCCCATAACTCCATATGTGAAAGACTATTTGGAGAATATCTTAAAATTTGTGGACGTTAGAGTGCGTACAGACATTTTTTTAAAAGTTCGAACGTTGTCAAATTCGAGCCACTGCGTCCATTGTTGCAAGAATTACGGATAATGTGGAGATTCTAAGGCACCATAGCCGTTATGTCCCTGGATGGCCCGTGTCTCCTTAGACTCCTGGATTACAGGTCGGGAGGGATATGTTGTTTGGGATCACTAGCCAATTCAGAGTAAAACTCAAATAAATATTGATGCAGTTCAAATTGATTATGTTTTCCGAATTTTACACAGTGTTGACATAGGTTGTGATTACACAGCTCAGTACTCAGGTTATCGCGGTGCGTCGTATAATTGGATTACCGCGCCGCGGATTTAACTCGGAGATTTCCGTTCCCATACCCATTTCCGTACCCATTACAAAGGTAATGAGACTTAATTCGAAACACCACAGTCATTGAAGTATCTTATGGGGATCCGTTAAATCATTTAAATATTCAATTGAATCTGGAGCACATCATGTCACGGGTATTCTGAGTTATCAAGTACATACCTCAGGCATTTGGAGAGTATCACTTTCACAGCCCGTACTAATTCTTGTCTCACTTGAAAGTGGGAGTCTCTAACGCAATGCAATAGCAATTGCAAGGAGGCGTTCAGTCGTGTCGATGATGTGTCGAGCCATTCCCGACTTCTGCGCGCTGTCGCTATATATCTCTTCATTCCTTTATCCTCTTGAAGGTTTAGGTGCGGTCCTGATGAGTGCAGTGATTTATCGCAATTCTCTATGTCATGTATGGGGTCAGTCATTAACTCTTCTGCAACATCGTCTCCCATAACAAGGCTCACTATCCTGCCGTATGCTATAAGAGACATCTGGAAGATGAGTTTAACGTCAACGCGTAATTCATGAATAAATCAGTCTAATGATATCGGCACAATACATATTGGAGTTAATCGCTGTAGATGCACGATGAACCTACACAATAAATGTAATTCAAGAGATCTGCGATCTTAATCGTTTTAGAGTACGACTTAAAACGCCAAGAGATGAGGCGCTTTTTTTTTTTAAATCGTCCCCGGTTTATTCTGAGTCGGTGGATCTGATTTTTAAACAATAAGTTGAAAGATAGACCTTTTAGTCTTATTGATAACTTTAAAAGCAGCTACGACCTAATTTAAGTTGGAATATCGTTATTAGATTACCGTTGAATTTTTTAGTATTCATTATCATTCCCCTTAACGAAGATTAACTTCTGTTTGATAATGTCAAAGTGATCCTGTTCGATAATGTCAATTATCAGAAGACTACAGAACTGGGCTTACATTATCGAACAGGATAGAGAAATAACTTCCAGAGAAGATTGTATCGAAATTCAGTCCATCAATTGTCGGCACCAATTTTCTGTAGTATGTTAAAATACGCGTGGTTTGCCGTCAAATTGTGCGATGACAGGACATCGTTTATGAACGTGAAGTTTTCTTTCGGATAGATGTACTAAAAAATTCCTGCGAATGCAAAAATACGGCATTTATCTCTTGCTCAAGATGCCGCAATAACTATTGTTTTCCCTGCTTTTATGACCCATATCATCCTACTTCGTGCAGTAATTTGGCGCTCGAACAGCACGATAGTGAGTAGAAAGTAAGGTAAAATAAATAGTTGTACAAAATACTGGGAATAAAAGTATTAATTTTTCAATCTCCTGTACGATTTTTTCAAAATCCCTCTTCCCGTTGAAAAAAGAAGTTATTACAATTGATTCCAAAATAAATATTATTCAAGACAACTAAATTTGTGATAAATGTGAAATGTTACAAGAAAAAAAAATAAAATAAAAATTACCGGCGGGATTCGATCCAGCGATCCCGCGATTACGAATCTGGGCTCTTACCGCTGCGCCGGGCGGCCGTTAAAATGTTGCTCACGTAAAATGCATATTTACACACACTGCAATTTTGATTAATTAATTTCTCGGAAACGGCTGAGAAGCGCATCTTACTACTCGCACCTGTTCTACTCCTGGTTATGCCCTACGCGTGTACTAAAGATGGATCGAATCCGTGACCCATGCATCGTAGCCTCCCCTTGTGAGTATCCAGTAAATATTTTTGGAGAAATTGTTAGTGTGATACGGTCAATAACCAATACGATTTTTAATACTTTGTTTTCGCCATCTCATCTAATTTACCTCAGTAATCCTATGATTTTGCGATCGCCTTCCCACAGCGATTTCGCAAAGACCACCGGCAATCCCTGGCAGGAATAGCATAAACAAATCAGCCAACTGCGTTCTCAGCTCGAAATCGTTATTATCTCCTTCATCGTGTACATGGGCCAGGGTCATCAGAGTTTTTATAGCACCGACTCTGTAAAAAGACATTGCCCGAGGATAGCTTATCGTTACTTAACAATTTTCACCAAATAATGAAACTTATATGTATATAATTAAAATTTATTCATCCAAGGGAGTGTATTCAAGCAACATTTTGAAGAATATTGATTCCGTCTTTTTCCAATCGTATTGAAGGTCAGAATTCAAAGAATATTGTGTATGGGTCATTCCATCCCATTTCAACCAGCAGTTGAACTTGAGCCGTTCGTTGGTATTAACGAAAAACAAGCCTCGTTTCAAGCATTTTTCGATATTTTCATTTTTGGTGAAGATACGGCATTTTGAAAAAAAATCAGATTTTCCTGCAATGGAAACTTTGAAAGCACATAACTCAGCTCCTAATTGAGATAAATTAACGAACGAGGAGCCATTCTTTTCTCAATTGAATAAAGAATTTTATTCTGAAATAAAAAATCAAATTTGCGATAATTTCAACAATTTTGGAAAATTTTGAAAATTCCAAATTTGGTATCAAGCGATTTGGCTCAATTTTTTTTCTGAAACACCTCGATACCAGTACTAGACATCTGCGAAGTTTGGTCAAGGTGTTTTTTGAAATACGGGAAGAAAAAAATCCTGCGTAGTTGTAAACATTTCCGGGCAAATCATTTTTCTCCACAATCATGCGCTTATGAACCTGCCCAGACCTTAAATTAATAGTTCTCTTGAAATACCGAAATACAATGTATTTTCCATACCGACCCGAGTCAAACAACGAGTGAAAGTGTATCTTGCATTCCAGGCCGGACCGAATACTGAAATACAATGTATTTTACATTTTTACCCAATTCAAACAAAAAGTTAATATGTATCTTGTATTCCAAGCCGGACAAAAGACTAACAATAAATTGAAAAGTATTTTTTTGTAGTTGAAAAAAAAATTATGCCCATCCTTGGTCAGACGGTGTGCTGAAATCTGTTCAAGGTTTATAAACGCATCGTTCAGCACCTCGGATAATTACGTACATGGTTCACAATGACTTCTGTGAGACTTTTGGGTTTTCATGGCAATGAAAGAGAAGCATGCGTCCAAGGATTGATGTTAACAATGTAATTTGATGAATAAATGTTCAAAGAATTTATCCCCCTTTTATAATGAGTTAACCAAATGTACAGATTTGTTTCAATACTCACTGCATGGGGAGTATGCCATAATTTCGATCCCTTTTTGATCAAACCCATTACCTGTTTCAACATATAATAATGTCTAACAAGGGGAGGATACGATGCATGGAACACCGATTCGATCCATCTTTAGTACACGTGTAGGGCATAACCAGGAGTACAACAGGTGCAAGTAGTAAGGTGCGCTTCTCAGCCGTTTCCGAGAAATTAATTAGTAAAAATTGCAGTGTGCGGTCATATGCATTTTACGTTTGCTTCAAGGGCAGCGTGACGCAGCGTTAAGAGCCCAGACTTGTAAGCGCTGGAACACTGGATCGAATCCCGTCGGTAATTTTTTTTTTTTCTAACATATCACATTTCTTACAAATTTAGTTGTCTTGAATAATATTTATTTTGGAATCAATTGTAATAACTTCTTTTTTTAACGGGAAGAGGGATTTTGAAAAAATCGTACAGGAGATTGAATAATTAATAGAAAAATAAAAATGTATTCCCAGTATTTTGTACAACTATTTATTCTACCTCATTTTCTACTCCCTATCGTGCTGTTCGAGCGCCGAATTACTACACGAAGTAGGATGTTATCAGTCATAGAAGCAGGGAAAACAATAGTTATTGCGGCATCTTGCGCAAGTGATAAATGCCGTATTTTTGCATTCGCAGGAATTTTTTAGCACATCTATCCGAAAGCAAACTTCCTTCACGTTCATGAACGATGTCCTGTCATTGCACAATTTGGCAGCAAAACACGCGTATTTTAACATGCTACAGAAAATAGGCGCCGACAATTGATGGTGTACGAGAGACTGAATTTTGATACAATCTTCTCTGGAAGTTATTTCTCTATCCTGTTCGATAATGTAAGCGCAGTTTTGTAGTCTTTTGATGAAGTTTTTCACTAGCCGGTAAAAATGAACATCGCACGGCTGCACTAATGGAGTGCATTTTTGTGGGATTATACATTATGTATAAAAGTGCACATACAATAGAGTACACGTAAACTTGTATAATAATTATTTATTTGTATTATAATATAAAACAAATAAATAATTAAATAATTATTTATAATATAATAATTATTTATTTGTATTTTAATAAAAAACAAATGAATAATTATTATTTGTATAATAATTTGTTACTTGTATTATAATTATTTATTTATTCGCAATGCAGATAACGTAAATTATGTGGTTGAAAAAAAAGTTCACTCCTGTATACGATTTTTTCAAAATCCCTCTTCCCGTTAAAAAAAGAAGTTATTACAGTTGATTCCAATATAAATATTATTCAAGACAACTAAATTTGTAAGAAATGTGAAATGTTAGAAATAAATAAATAAATAAATACCGGCGGGATTCGATCCAGCGATCCCGCGCTTACAAGTCTGGGCTCTTAGCGCTGCGCCACGCTGCCGTTGAATTTTTGCCAACGTAAAATGGATATCATCACACACTGCAATTTTGATTAATCAATTTCTCGGCAACGGCTGAGAAGCGCACCCTACTACTTGCACCTGTTGTACTCCTGGTTATGCCCTACACGTGTACTAAAGATGGATCGAATCGGTGTTCCATGCATCGTATCCTCCCCTTGTAAGATTGCCCCTGATAAAATTTAAGAGCGTCTTGTTCATTCTAGTTCTGCGCAGGTTCATAAGCGCATGATTGTGGAGAAAAATGGTTTGTCCGAAAATGTTTACAATTACGCGGGATTTTTTTTCTCCCGTATTTCAAAAAACACCTCGATCAAACTTCGCCGATGTCTAGTACTGGTATCGAGGTATTTCAGAAATAAAATTGAGCCAATTCGCTTTATACCAAATTTTCAATTTTAAAAATTGTCAAAAATTGTCGAAATGATCGCAAATTTGATTTTTTATTTTAGACCTTTATTTTTATTTTATTTGATTTATTTTAGAAGATTCGGTATTCAATTGGGAAAAGAATGACTCCTTGTTCGTTAATTTATCTCAATAAGGGGCTGAGTTATGTGCTTTCAGTTTCCATTGCACGAGAATCTGCAGTTTTTTCAAAATGCCGTATCTTCACCAAAAATTAGAATATCGAAAAATGCTTAAAATGAGGTTCGTTCTTCGTGAATAACAACAAACTGCTCAAGTTTGAACAAAATCGGCGAGGTCGAGTGTCAACTGCAGGTTGAAATGGGATGGAATGACCCGTATAACGTTTCATATCAACACCCAAAGATTCGGAAAGTAGATCGAATTTCTCTGCAGACAGGTGCCAATAAATATCGTGGGTTATTTCCGTAACTCATGTGTGTCAAGAGCGGTAGAAAATGACAAGCATAGGCAAATAGTCAAGTAAACGTAGCCTTGAACGGAAAAAACGAATTTAATTACGTGATCGGTTACCAAAATGAAAGTTCATTTACTTAATTAAGTTTTCAAGCCTTTTACCCGAATGTGCATTCTTAACCCGTCAATCCCATATCTACCTTAGTGGGAGCAATTTCTCCGTCCTTGCGATGCTCAAACATGTGTAAACGCCTTGACTGAACTTCGGAGCATTCTCTCGAATGTAGAGAGATTTGATCACATCAGTGGAACTCCTTTTCATCAAATCATTCAAGCATTGAATTGTAGTGTCTTTTAGCTCTTCGTGGGCCACAATTACTGTAAATTCAAATCTTCTTAGTCCAAAAAAGAAGTGATTGGACTCAATTACGTACTAACTTCATAACTGAATATGCTGGCAATATTTTTTTTATCACTGATGTTTGTGTCAAACCAATTGAGCATGAAAATTGTTTTTGAATTTTTATTGTCTCTGATTATGACAGTGATGAAAAGTGATTAGCCTTATTATTCGCAGTTAAAATAATAGCTTTAATAATTAAAGCAATGCCGACCTATTATTCAAAATTTTAAAAAGCTACACGAGTATCAAGTTTAAAAAAATCGATTTTTCCAAAGGATTTATTGAGTTTTCGAAACTTCAAGAAAACACTGCAGGAATTTAATTGAAAAATTCGCGTTATTTCGTTTACACATAAAAATAATTAACTTTGACCATCCCGAATGCAGAATACAATGATCTTATCGAAAGTCTCTACAGCCTGATGGAGACATCGTCACTGCTCAATACCGGAATTTATTTTTCATCCAAACGATTGTGTGACGCGTATCATATCTCGGACTTTCGGTTAGCATCATAGTGCACCGTCAGCACATTTTTTTGAGTCGCTGTTTTTGCTCAACATACAGCAAAAAAAATTTGTTCGAAACAAAAAATTGGAACTTTATTGGACAAAGCGATGCATCGAAAAAGGAACATATCTACAGATGATCAGAGGGCGAGTCGGTGACCAATAGGTAGAACAGAGTGTGACTTGAGGTTTTCGAACATAGTTCACGCAAACAGCCAAGTTACCTACCATCGAATAAAAGTAGAAAACTTGTGAATCGCATATGCAAGATGACGAGCCGATGCAAATAATGTTATAACCGGATATGACAAATTGTTAACGGCGTTTCGATAAAGTATTTCGAAAAGGTTGAAGTAGCAGATATTACACGATTTTGAAACGAGCAGCACCATGCGGCGATTAGTTCAAAGAAATCGATTGATTGCTTTTAGATGTCTTTTTTGGAAGGATATCGAATTATAGAATCGAATTAAAATATGGGGGCGAAAGAATAGCTTTCTAGCTTTCTCATAGAGGATTTCGTGCATTCCCTCAGGTTCGGAGGAACGAATTCGGAAGATTGAACTTGCAGCTTGTTCCATACCTAAAATTCGGTCCCTTTAACCAGTTTTCACAAAATCTTAGACATACCACGGTTAAGTGGTATTTCGCCCATGTAGTGAATTTAAGTTCGACTGTGCGAACATGACGTAAAGTAGACGGTAACGTAATTTTTTCAGAAAATTTTTAATCCGCTAAAATCTGATCTTCTAAGCCCAAATTCGACACCAAACCTCCGTGAGCATGGTTTTTTGGAAAGAACTATTTAGACCAATAGCGAAAATATGCGGTGGAAGCTGATACTTTTTGGAAATTTCAAAACAGTGTGAAATCCGAGCGGCTCTGTCAATTATCGCAAAAACTACCGATAAAGTAAAGGTGATAAGGCACCATGTGCGCAAAACTTTAGAGACGTAGCTCTAATCATTCGCGAGTAAGTTTTGGTGGGTCGTTACATACAGACATATCCACATACGGACATCAAGACATTTTCATTTCGTGTGATTTCTGGATATTTTAGGACGTTTTAAATACGTTGACATCTACGTTTTTCGGACCATAACATTGTTTCCTCCACGCGGAAGAATGTAAAATCCAGGGATTTATGAGATATATACGTATTAAAGGGGCATAAGTAAAATATAGAAAGATAACATGTGGTTATTCACAACTGTGCAAGAACTATGCAGCAGTTCCTGCACTAGCGACCGAATTAGCGACGGACGATGCACCGGTTCTAGAAAGTGACAACACATAACGGTTTCTGTGCATGAGGCAATAGTTTGATGATTTAAAAAAATGTAAACAGAGTTTCGGTTACAAATCTTGTTTCACTCCGCCGGCTCCCTAAATTCCATATTGACGGAAGTTGAAAATTCTGGGACGATAGGAAGGAAGTTTTTGGACAACAGAAAAGAACGTGATAATGACATTTGAATTGAAACCACCGAAACCTAGTATTTTACGAGGAATCCTGGAACCACAAAACCGTCACTTGATAAAATTATTATCGAGTGACCTTGGCTCTAACGTAATAAGTCGGTAAATCTATTGGCAAGACTTGAACAAAGCAAAAGGTCACCTACTCTGTGAATTAGAAAACATATTATCGTATTTGCTCATCATTTCATCGTACCGGTGTCACAACTATTTATTCGTTACTCACATTTTTTATACACTTTTATTGTTAATGAGCTATGATTATACGTATTTTGCTACGTTCTTAACAACAGGATGACGTGTTTGATGGTTATAAACTATAAGGCATTGTAAGAACATGATTTTGCTTACACATATTAGCTTGGTGGGCATCATAAACTTGAACAAGCAGAGCTGTGTAGAGATTAAAAAAACAATTAACTGTTGTAATCAGTGTTGTGGAAAGTACTGTTCTGAGGAGTTGGACCAAGTGCTGTTTTAATTCCTTGCTAGAAGCAGAAAAACAGGTGTAATGTTTGTTAATAGAGTTGAAGACAGGGTCGCTTTCACGTCCCAGCCACCCAGGAGTGAATGAAACTGACTTTAATCTTTTCTTTTACTGTAATGGGAATAGAATTACACTGCATTACTGAGAGTGACGAGAAAATTCAATCTGCTTTTACGTGCAGATCGATACCTTGAAAAAATGAACACATTTTGGTTACCAACCATATTGTGTAACATCAACTTTAAGCAATGTGATACGCTGTCAGCGTTTGAAAATAAAGTTTTGCTATTTCCTCAGCCACCCTAATGTTTTCGTCAAATCTTATTAAATTGCCATGTATTAAAAGCTCGAACATCAAGTCTTTATTAACCCTCCTTGGTCACCAGGGGTCGCGAAGACCCCAAGCGCAACTTCAAACAAGAATAACTATAAGTTATTGGTGCCCGAGAGGGCCGGCCTCCCCTCTAACGGTGCTTTGGGGTTTCCTTTGTAAGAAGAGACTGGAGTCGGACGAATCTCTCTCGTGGCGGTCGATCGGAGAAAATCATGTTCACGCTACCCGTGTGACGGCAGCAGGGCACAATCGGAAATCCAATTGTTACTATATACAAGCTTTTTTGCTCATTGTCTGCTAATCGTTTGCTAAAGTGAAACATTTTTTGCTCGTCCGGTTTTTGAAAAAGACTCTGCTAGCGTTATATAACGCTAGCAGAGCACTAACTGGCACGGCAAAATCGTACGATCTGACTGTACTGCATTTTCATTTTAGCAAACAATGAGCAAAAAAGTTTGTATATAGAAACAATTGGATTTCCGATTGTGCTCTGCTGCCGTCACGCGGGTGTTCACGCTGGGGTCCGCTTGACCCTCTGTGTGATCACTACGTTATTATTTAGTGAAAAGTTATAATTTTTTTTTTTCTGCGTGGAATCACTTTACGTAATGTAAGTATGCCTATGTGAATTGTTAAATTTTTTTTATCAAGACGATATGTGTGCTTACCCCGAAATTCTGGAGAAACAAAAAAATATACAAAACAATTTTCTAGCACAGAATGTTTGTTTGTGTTAACTGTGGTGGGGAACAATAAATGTTGTATATAGAAACAATAATTACTCATTTTTCGAACCTATTTTTATAATATATCGCTCATTTTTCATGATTATCGTACTTTATTTTCTCCGAAATAGATCCTCTTCGGATATCAAAATGAATACCTTTTTTGGCATCGTTTACACGATATATTTCCCCTGTGTTTTATTCCGACCAGCGTGACACTTAGAAAAACTCCAATGAGGATTTTTTTTTTTTTTTAAATGTATGTTTGCCGTAAAGTGATTTAATTTTTTCACGCCTTTCCAGCATTCCTTATCACGATATGTATTTTTCCTACCTTTTTTCCACCTGCGTGACACCTACGACCTACGTGTCTCGTGTACTTGATGGTAGCGATAAAAATTTTCCAAAGAATTTTTCTTTCTAGCTTATATTAGCTTTTCAGGTTCACCGATTTCTCTGATAAAGTACCTTAGTGACAACTATGATCTGTTTAATTTTCATTCAAAAGGTTATCAAATATATTTCGGCTATTAACTAGCGAAACCTAGTTACCCGATTTACCCCGGTAAATCACGATTTGTCCGACATTGGGCTTTATCCGTAACATATATATTCAGTATACAGGGTGAGTCACTAATAATTGTCACTTTGAATAACCCCGAAAGTGCAATAGTAGCAAAAAGGTTTTTTAAACCAAAGTTGCATGGGACAACGGGAGCTGTTATATGATGTTAGCTTTTTGTTGCTAGGTGGCATCGCTTCAGAGATATGAAGGTCTCTTATGTTTTTTGAATGGTATCCTATATATTGGTACTTGTTTTCTGATAGCAGCTATTGAGACGAATCCAATGATGTGCAACATTAAGGTCTTTCAAGGTAAAAAAAAAAGGTCATTTATGGTAAAAAAAGACAAAATATACATACTTTTAGCGAAGGTGTTCAAAGTGATAGTCATTGACATCAATGCAATGCTGCAATCTTCTTATCATGGATTACGTAGTATTTCTTATTACTTTGACCGCCTTCTGTAAAAGTAAGTTGTTTTCGTCTTTTTTTTTTTGTCATAAATGACTTTTTTTTGACCTTCCAAGACCTCAATGTTGCACTTCATTGAATTCGACTCCATAGCCGCTATCAGAATACAAGTACCAAAATATGGCATTCTATTTAAGAGAACACAGGTGCCCTCCATGTCTCTAAAGGGGATCTACCTAGCAATAAAATGCTAACATCATATAACATCCCGCGTTGTCCCATGCAACTTTTGTTTGAAAAACGTTTTTGCTTCTATTATACTTTCGGAGTTAGTTAAGGTGGCAATTATTAGTGCCTCAGCTTGTATGTACACATGGGGTGAATCGACCCGAACCGCCGGACGAAAACCCTTCTATCTCCCGTTGTGGTATCATAATTTTTTGAGTATCTTTTGAATCTTGCGACCTCACTGATTTTAAAAGACGTTTTTCCTCAACCCTCTCCCCAGGCACCCCTTTTTTTAAAAATGTAACTGCTATTTCCGTGATACCATCTTTTCACAGATACATTATCGAAATTGAAGATTTTGTTCCATCAAATTGAAATAGCATTTGTATTGCTGATATATATATGAAGGATTCCACGTGAAAGCGGCCACTTCCGACTCGACCGGCCTTCGATTTGGATAAAAAAATTTTCCTTGAATTACGTGGACAACATTCGATAATTTTTTGAGATTTTTGCCGGCATTTTTTTTAGTAATGAATTTTTTCACATGTCAACCGAATTTCCAACTGCAAATATCTCCGAGGCCAATTATTAAAATTAAATCGCCCGCACGTTAAAATATGCGTTTCAGACTGATCTTCCAGAAAAGAATAATAGAAAAAAAATTTTTTTGAATGTATGTGGGATTGGGTTCACGAGTGGGAGATACGGCGTCATATCAACCCAATGAAGATAAAACAACAGCTGTCGGGTTAAAAAACAATCTCAAGCGATCGAGGCTTGGCGACGAAAAATCAATAAGAAGTTCGACAGTCGTAAAAAACTCAGACCAGCGTGAACACCGTTACGTGTAATTGATTCGTATGTAATTCGGTTTACCGATATTTGAATTAATAAAGGATTCGTCAATTTTGTAATCACCTCGCGACCCCGATTCCTACATGTATATTACTTTTTTTACGTTTTAGTTACTAAAATCGACTTTCTGAAAAAAAACGCCACTTTTTTTCGATCTTTTTGTTGGAATAGCAACGACTGTGAGTATGTTGTTTCTCGAAATATACTCCTAGTATTTCAATTAATCATCTACACCATTGTGCCATTTTCTTGACACCATTTCCACCCATCCAACAGGTTATGGGGTCAGGCATCGTCTAAAGGGACAATATATTTGTGAGTGTGGCGAGTGAAGAAAAAAAAACGTGGTCGTAATACGGAAATATGGCGGAGCACATATTCGAAAATTCGATTCAAAGAATTAATAACAGTAATTACCAAACTTGAAAATACCGACTTGAGATGTTACTGCTAAAGGAAAATTTTTGGAACATTGTGACGGGAACACGGCCGACAGGAACCGCAGCGGATATAGAAACACAGCAAGCGGCGTGGGATAAGAAGGATGGCCAGGTCCGTGCCATTATCCGGCTCCTCGTCGATGACGGTCAACTCGTGCACGCGCGTGCAGCCAGCAAGCAGGCGTCGGATGCTTTAAAAAATTATCATGAAAATACCTCCCTGACGAGCGAGGTAACTTAGCTACAAAAAATTTGCGGGTTGACATCTTCCGATGGAGAAGATATGGAAAAACATGTGAGTACAATGCTAGACATGATAGAAAAATACACAGCGTTAGGAGATACGTTTGTCGACAGCCTCATGGTCGCAAAATGCTTCTGAGTAGCTTGCCCGAATCGTATGGAACGCTTGTCACGGCACTGAAAACGAAAGCGGAACCCGACCTCACGTTAAGGTAATGGGATACTGCTCAGTCGGTAACAGAAAACTGTAATCAATTGTTTGCGGCCCCAATTGTTTTGTCGAATAAAAGACGGTCTTTACATCATGCACAATGTTCAGCCGCATGATGTAACCGTGTTTTATTCGACAGAACAATTGTGGCGACAAACAACGGGTTGCCGTGATTGTAGCTATCTCTCTCGCACTCGCCGATGTAGCCCTCGCCGTCTTTTATTCGACAAAAAAAATTGGGTGCCCAAACAATTGATTACAGTTTTCTGTTACCGACTGAGCAGTATCCCATTACCTTAAGGCGAGGGGATACATCGGTGAGTGCGAGAGAGATAGCTGCAATCATGGCAAACCGTTGTTTGTCGTCACAATTAATATCTCGGATCAAAGATGAGAACGGTTGACCGCGAAATTCTGAGCCGCAGGTCTACGATACCAAGTTTTATTCGACAGAACAATTGGGGCCCCAAACAATACATTACAGTCTTCTGTTACCGACTGAGCAGTAGCCCTTCCTCTTAGGGGGCTTGTCTTGTTTGAACAAATAGATTATAGTATCCTTTACTTTAGCAATATATAGTGTTCTTACTTTTATTTGGAAAATTTGTTTTTTTTAATTAAATGTTTTTCAAACATTTATGGGTTTTTTATTGCTGTACTCTTGCCCGACTAACCATAAAATATTGAAAGCGTAAAATATTTAAAAATATATTTTTTTTCATCAAACATAATCAAAAAATATATTTTCTATTGAAAGTCAGCAAGACATCGATTTTTTTAAAATCTTCTTTACCTAAAATACCAAAATAACGAAAAAAAAATTTTAAATGTCGGATTGGGCGTTTACTCTTGGTTCAAGGGTAGTTTTTAATATCTTGCAAACTTTAAAGTGGTGCAACTATGCCGCCAAAAAATAAGTGTTATTTGGCGGTTGAATGATAGCTAAACGGAAATCGTGAACTGAATCGTTGTCGTAACCCTCATTTCTGGTGACTCGGTCGGCGGTGGTTTTAATGTATTTAGGAGCTTCAGAGTGATCCGAAATATCCAAAAAAAGCTGCAAGCTGAAACTTGCAATTTGCTTCCCCTGAATTGTCGGTAGTGCACGAAATCCTTCTATGAGGAAGCATCTCTCGATTTATTTTATTTTATTTTTTTTTATCTTCGGCTTCCTCATAAAGGAAGTTCCGTTCACTACCGAAAATTCAGGGGAAGCAAATTGCAAGTTTCAGCTTGCAGCTTGTTTTATACAGGATGTCCGTAGATCCTTCGAACCGTATTAAAACCGACTCGAATGTATATAAAAATTCAATGGGTCCCAAAATTCCAGCGCGTTGTTTAATTGCTATCGAATCTAGTAACAACTTAAGCTGACGGTTAGTTTGGGCGTGTGTATGAATTTGAGCACGTTCCGTCTAGTGTTTTTGAATTTGCAGGGGTTGGAACTTAGAAATTTCTAATTGCTCTAGAACTCGATCCGTTCGCCCGATCTCGGCCAAATTTGATATGTATTATAGCACAAAGACACCCTATACTTGCAGAGAATTATGGTTCGATTGGTTGAAGTTAACGACAAATAGAGCAAAAAAGTTGATTTTTTGAAAAATTCAAAAAATCATAAAATCCAAAGTTATCGATGGATTCGGCTCAAATGCAATACCAACCGTCCTTGTACTCAATTCTATATGTAACAAACTATTGAGCCGAATACGTCGAAAATTGCGAACGCTAGCGTGGCTACAGACATTTTTTGAAAAATCCAAAACGCTGTCGAAGCCGAACAAGTGCGTCAATAATTGCGAAACTTACAGATTACATAGACATTAGAAGGCATAACATGTGTGCAAAATTTAAGTACGGTAGCTTAAACCGTTCTCGAGTTATGAACGTTTGAATTTTAGAGGGTGGTTACATACATACACACACACACACACACACACACACACACACACACATACATCCGGACATTTTTTCCAAATGTGTTTTCTGGATGTTTTAGGACATTCTAAGCCTATTGACATCAAAATCTCGAAAAAAAAATTTCGGACTGTCACAAAGCTTCCTTTATGAGGAAGCAAAATCAAGGTTGTTTCGAGGGGTGAATGAGCGCCGTCGAAAATCATGAGCTGAATCGGGACGGGTCGGGCTGTCCGATCTTATTCCACATATATATTCCATATATATGAAGTATTCCACGGCAAATAGGACGGTCGAGATCCTGACCTCTGCTGATTAGGTTCATGATTACTCGTGAGCTTTTATCTGATCCTGAAAAAAACCCTGATGTATCTCAAAATTTGTGGGTCACCCTGAACGGTTTGAAAAGATTAAGCAATACCTATAACTGACAAATAAAACCGCGCGAGGTGTCTCCCTTCGATTTCGATGCAAGTTTGCACGATTGTAAAGCCAATCAAAATCTTCGCTACGTATTTTTTTATCGACGCAATCGAACAGTCAGGGGGTGATAACCACACTAGCAAATCGAGATTTTTCGTTTTTCAAGCATAACTCTTAAATGGGGTAGGATTGAAAAACGTTTCAATGGCAAAGTCATTGCATCCTACGTGGACTATACATTCGTTACAGCACCGATTAATAAATTGAACAATTTACCATTATTCTTCGAAGAGAAGTTTTCATTAATCGATTATGAGTTTTTGGTCGCATCCATATCTCGCACTTGAAGGGGTGGGAACTGTACTCAGCCTTGTCGATGATATTGTCGCACAATTAGGAATTATATGGATATTGTTTAACTTATTTCATTTCCGTAGAAGGTATAGTATTAATATTGAACATTCAGAAGAATAGTTTATTTCCATGTGACCATAAACATTTTGGGAAACCGCAATGCAAATGTGCAAACAAGTGTCAATATCGTTAAGTTACAATCTCTTACTCACCATCAGCTCTCTTAGCCAAGTTCCACATGCCTCTTTAAATATTTCTAGTATTCGAACGGTTGCATAGAAACAAGACCACCAGGATTCGAAAATCCAGTTCAATTTTGTTGACTCAAAATTTGGCAACATGCAATATTCGCGGCGGAGCTACTATTATCATTCGTTCATGGTGAAAAAAAATCCCTGTTTCCAACAGTTTTTACACGACTATCATTACTGCAACAAACACCATGTCTAGAATAATACGATCGTGCAGCTTTTCGAAATATTGTTGCGATTCTTTCAATAAAGTCTAAGGATGTGTAAATCTGTTCACAATCAGTGTGAGATATCGACAAAATTAAGAAATACTTATTACCAACCATCAACAAGATGAAAAGTCGTGGCTCCTCAAAATGCTTCCATTCATATGGGAATAAATTGTCGTTCTGAAGGTTCAATTATGATGCAGCCCCTGCTAGGGACACGAAATGAGCCGAATATTATGAATAAAATTACCAATTTTGCTACACCTTCAAAAAAATGAAGGCTGGTTTCCACCCCCTTTCGTGCTAGATATGCATGAAACCAAAAACACTTAAACGCTATTGCAGGACAACACCAGTCGAACCACCTAGCCTTGGCTGAGGATTTAGTGTCCCTGGGTCAACATGGATAAAAGTTAAATGAAGATGGAAGAAGATAAACAGATATTCAAAATCGTCTTTCTTACAATCAGAGGTAATATATTCAAATTGCTGTTTAGACACTGAAAAAACTGGTCGAGAGTGTATTGGGCATATACAGCAAAGGTTCCTAGAGCTCTTTTTATGATACACATTAATAGCTATTTCACATTGAGAAATTTGCTTGGTACTAAATTTTCTTTGGCAGTACTAATCAAAAAGTTATACTCTGAAATTTTGGCAGTTTTTTTGCATCGATAGTTGAGAAATTTAAGGCGAATAGATGCTCTGATAACGATATTGAAAGGCAAGATCTCCGGATGGGAGGGTGAACGTAAAAGAGCCCTTAAACATGTTTTGCTGCATTGAGAGGGGTTGGTCTCGAAGTTCGGAATCTCATTCGGCCGAAAACCATCTTCACGCGGTACAACGAGCTACGCCGCTATATCTATATATGAGGCATTTCACATCAACACGACCACTTCGAAACCTTAATATCTTGAATTTTTTTGCAATCGACATATGATATAGTACTCTTCAAACCAAAAATATTGATATTTATTAATTCATCGTGACATGTATGGGGGTCAAATTACAGGCAAATGCGATTTTTGCTTGTTTTTTCTCGCTGATTTTATTACATGGAAATAGTGTGTCGGAGCGAAAAATTGCTGAGAATCAATTTTGTGGTGTTTATTGCAAGGATAACGAAAAAAAAGTTGGAAGGCAAGATTTTATATTTTTCATGGAAAAAAACCAATTTCGAAAATATAAATCGATTTTTGGACAATTATGACATTTTTAAAAAATTTGAAATATTTTTTTTTGGATTCCTCGAACTTTTTCCAAAAGGAGTACATCTTTTTCCAGATGGAGAAATTCAATCTAAAGGCTCAGCAAAAAAAAAAGAAAATTGAAAAAAAAAACAATTTATGCAAAATTTGAAATAAAAATGTTATATAATACGAGTATATTTCTCAATATCTATTTACAAAATATTCGCACCTTTAAGCGATATAATAAGTCGTCTAAGATTCAAATATTTCAAATCAGAAATTTCTTCTGATTTTTTCCACGGTTACATGTATTTTTTTTCGAGGCTGTCTTCTGTGACAGAAAATGTAGACTGTGTATCTTCGGGATACCATGGGAAAAACCATGTATTTATCCCTACATCACGAGATTGTATGCTGGAGAAGAAATCCTCTTTTGCTGAAAAAGCCTAGAATTTCAAAAAGAAGGAAGAATCTGGCAAAGGGAAAAAGTAAAATAGCGTGCCTAGCGGCCCGATTCAGAACTCGACCATCGTGGACTGTGTATCCTCGGGATACACAGTCTACAGTCTAAATTTTCTGTCGCGGAAGACAGCCTCGAGGAAAAATACATTCGACCATGGAAAAAATCAGAAGAAATTTCTGATTTGCAATATTTGAATCTTAGACGACTTATTATATCGCTTAAAGGTGCGAATATTTTGTAAATAGATATTGAGAAATATACTCGCATTATATAACATTTTTATTTCAAATTTTGCATAAATTGTTTTTTTTTTTCAATTTTCTTTTTTTTTTGCTGAGCCTTTAGATTGAATTTCTCCATCTGGAAAAAGATGTACTCCTTTTGGAAAAAGTTCGAGGAATCCAAAAAAAATTATTTAAAATTTTTTAAAAATGTCATAATTGTCCAAAAATCGATTTATATTTTCGAAATTGGTTTTTTTCCATGAAAAATATAAAATCTTGCCTTCCAACTTTTTTTTCGTTATCCTTGCAATAAACACCACAAAATTGATTCTCAGCAATTTTTCGCTCCGACACACTATTTCCATGTAATAAAATCAGCGAGAAAAAACAAGCAAAAATCGCATTTGCCTGTAATTTGACCCCCATACATGTCACGATGAATTAATAAATATCAATATTTTTGGTTTGAAGAGTACTATATCATACGTCGATTGCAAAAAAATTCAAGATATTAAGGTTTCAAAGTGGTCGTGTTGATGTGGAATGCCCCATATACGTTTTTGGCTGAATGAGATTCTGGATTCCAAGACCTACCCATTTTGAGAGCACCTATTGCAAGCTACCCAACCGAATTTGGAATATGAAAAAAAATATTCAAGTACACTTTTCAAACTAGAGTAGGGTGGTTGAACATTTTTTTCTAAAATCTTACCATTTCTGCTTTTGGATCAATCTACATCTATAAACCGATTTTCACCTGAATAGGTTAATGAAATGAGAAAGTAAGGGACTGACAGACAGATGGCGTGATTGAAACCATAAGAGATCCTAGACGGCTACAGAACCCTAAACTAACAGTTCCAGGGGGTGACAAGAAATGCTCCCATACTAGCATATTTTAGCAGTGTACTCGGGAAATCTTCATATAAATATGGAAAATATATAGAAAATAAAACTTTCGAGTGGATGTATTTTGAATAATAATAATAATAATAAAGAAAAAGAAGAGGGAGAGAGATAGAGGATAGATTGAATGTTTATTACTACTCGTTGAACGATGTTTGTTCCTATCCGGGGATGGTTGATCTGCCATGTCTTAGAACGAGAAAAGTGTATTATCTTGTACATGACAGTGAAAAAAACTGATTGCCATCAGAGTTCAACAATATTATAAAATTTAATAACATTAACCTCTATGATCGTGTGAGAGTAGAAATCATGAAATGCAAGGTTAGACAGTGCATAGCCAAGTTTTGAACTCAGAACTGTGCCTGTTATGGCGAAACAAGCTAGGGTTTGCGCATTAAGTATACTTTATACTGAGTTTCTTATTGCAAAAGTTTTTACATTAAAAAACTGATGCATGCTCTCTAACGAATGAGATAAATAGTAACTTCTATTCGTAAAAGCTTAATTTACATTTATGGATAGAGTTTAAATCATAAATCGATTCAGTTTAGTAGTATTTTGTCAAAACCGTTATTGCATGTTTTGTAACCTTGTCACAAAAGTTGATAGAGGGAAGACCAAATATTGAATTTTTCTTTCGTCAGAGACCTCAGATTGGAAAAAGATCTAAACGTTTTTCTGGTTGACCAGTACATCATGTGTACAACTTTTTTGTATTTGGATCAGCCCTGCTCACCACCGATCAACTTTACTTTTGCAATCTGATATCGTGCAATCAACCTCCTATTCTTGAACCTCAAATTACAACGGTAAGGACCAACTGTAACCGCTGTTGGCAGCAACGTTTCAGCGGAGAAGTAGCAGAAATATTTGGCCAGTTATTAAAAAAATGCAATACATCGATTCCTCCGAAAAAAATGTATTTTGCAGAAATTTTTGTGAGAGATTCATTTTTCAGCAAACGCAGTACGTTTTGTTGAGTGTTTCGAAACTTATGAGATACACCGAGTATATAAACATGTGATGAATAATGAATCGATACTGTGATAACCTTAACTTCTCGTTGTAAAGCTGCACGGAAATAGACCACAAAATATACTCCACGTGATACTGATTAGCTATAGTAGCATGTTGATGAATGTGTTCACAGAGGCGCCAGACATTTCGCGCGCTTGGCTCGTTTGATAAGTCATTGCAAAGGAGTTTGAGCGCAGTTATATCCGTGTCGAGATCAGTCTTCTCCATCCTCACGGATGATCAGTCTTATAACTCAGCGAAACAATACACACACGGATGTAAGAGAGAATCGGGACTAAACCGGATCAACGCGGTACACGATTAAAAATGATACAAAATTTGCGCGGAACCCGCCGGAGCAAAACTTCTTCTTCTTCTTCCTCACTTTGGCCAGAGATTAGAGGAGAGATGTACCACGGAGCCTGTTTTGGTGGTGGATGTTTTTGCAGCGCCACTACCCGTAGCGGCGAGCCGCGAACTAAAAAAGGTAGATGTGAAACAATCGATGCTGCAGATTCCGGCCTACCGACTTGTGGATGTAAATTGTCGGTATTACAGTCCTCGCGAATGTGGCGTGAAAAAAAATGGCTGGCTTCCGGTTCTAAACAGCTGAGCCTGGAGGCTCCGCCCCGTGCACGTGGTGGACGAGATTTCGATGTTACATATATATGACCAGGCCAGATTGACATTTCTGATATTTTTAAGATGTAAGATCGAATAAATGTCAGATGTAGGATGAAATAAATGTCAGATGCAAGATGGAATAAATGTAAGATGTGAGATAGAATTAATTGATTTTTCATAATAGTCGCTATTTTAATTATACATATCGCGACACAACGCGGCATATGTGAGCATATACATGGACGCACGTTCACTCTCGTACACATTCACACACGTTCTCTCTCGCTCCAGAGGAAGCGCTGATAGCGCTGTCTCTCTCGCATTCGGCGATGTCAAGAACATCGTAGCTGGTCCGGCTACATCTATATTGCACCATCGCCGAAGGCCGAAGATTCCCGAACGACCGTCGGGTCCCGCTTCGGGTATTCACACGTAGTCATGCACAGAACGGTTTATCTTGCCCACGAGTTTTACAACCCCCCCCCCCCCTCCTTATTGATGGTGGTTTTTTTTGAGAAAAACTCCCGAACCTCCGAAACAAGAAAAACATATTTTTTTTAACCCCCTGCCGTGCCATTTAGCTCGACGAAAATCGGGCCCAAGTGTTACGCGTCGACGCGTGGTAAACAAATCAGACTGATGCGCGATGTTTATGTTTGATCCGACTATCTGTGAACGACCTCGGCTCGTGATGTTTATACGTTTGGCCCGACGATCTATTCACGAGCCTGGCTCGTTATATTCATGTTTGGCCCAAAATTTTCATCACGAGTCAGACTCGTTAAAGCACGGCAAGGGGTTAATTTCGAAAATACGTAAAAAAATATATTTTTGATAACATTTTCTGACCTCCCCTACCTCATTCTTCATGTAGAGAACCAAACAAACATTTTCGAAAAAAAAATTTTTTTAAAACTGTAGAATTCGGAAAAGCCGTGAAAGTAAATAATTACCACGAAAAATGTATTTTCGATCTCACTGTTTTTTGATTTAATAAAACCTAGAAATAGTCGAATACGAAAATTCGTTGGACAAACGAAAAATGTTTCAGGACCGTGTTTCTTCAACCGTTGGGTCACGAGATATTTACTTTCATAGATAAAATAAAAAGATCCTGAAAGATCTTGAATGTGTCTTACAATTTTCTGTACCCGACTATTTCTAGATTTTATTCAATAAAAAACGACAGTTGCACCGGGAAAAAAATCCACCATCAGTCAAGATTTGAACCCGGGTCTCCTGCGTGGCGATCAGACACCATGATGATGTTGCCATCTCGAACATTAATATTAAATTTTTTTTTATTCAACAGACCAGTCCGGTGATTATACACTCATCAAAAAAGTTAAAGGACCACTTGAGAATAGTCGAAATTTGTCGAAATTTTAGGCATCTGTATCTCCGCGAACAATAGTCGGATTCAGATAATTCACAGCTTGTTTATTAGCTTAAATCTTTGACTTCTAGAATCAAAGGTTGAACATTTTTATCATGCCCTGCTGCTCTGTACCAAGGGCAGAAACGAACAAAAAACGGTTGTCTCAATTTTTATGAAATTCGGGAAGGTGCGCGGCGTTCGACACATTTTTAACAGAAAATGTATTCAAAACATTTGATAGCCTGTCCATTTCTGTGCAAAATGCTTTTTTATTTATTGCTGTGCGATTTTTTTTTTGGACTGCGTTATTCACTCCCAAAGCAAAAAACACATTTTTTTTTAGAGCGCCCGTATCTCCTGAAATAATGATCGTACAACAATTGCTCACATATCATTAGAAAGATAAACGTATCTTCTTAAAAATGCTTATACGAAATTTTGCAAAAAAAAATTTTTTATTCGCGATATTTACACTTCAAAAACATACACTTCAAAAATGGCTCTCTCTCTTCGCTTCGTTATGTAGCCGCCATTGTGTAAAAAATGTCAAAATCTCAAATATGGACCTAGCATTTCTTAGTTAATACTGTCATTAACAATCGTGCCAATTCCCGAGTTGATACGAATTTTTTTTCTGCGTGTTCGCAGCTGTCAAATGTTTGACCCAATTGAGGGATAATTTTTTCGTCATTTTTATTGATAAAAAAGATCCGAAATTTTTTTAATTACTGAATCTCTGAAAAACAATTATGCATCTTTTATGAATCAGACCATTTTTTAGATTCTTAAGGCAGGATTCTACTTTGAAACCATGAAAAAAAAACGCTATTTTCGTGAATTTTTTCTGAGAATACTATTAAAGACATCGATATGGGGTTTAAAATGTTCGATGAATACACTCTTTAAGTACATAAAAAAAATTTTTTAAATGTATTTTTTTCATTTTTTGTACACGTAAAATATGTTTAAAGCCAACGCCTCGAAAAGAAGGTACCGTTGCCGTGGTCGTGAAATCTTCCCGACGAATGGTCTGAAAAAAATCAAATAGTTTCATGTTCAGTATGTCTTCAGGAACCGACCTAACTAAAATATTTTATTTACGTGCAAAATGCGTTTTTTTTGGGTCTTTTTTTGCAATAAAAAAATGGTTCCATTCAAAATTTTAAGTTGATTGTAGTTAGGTCGGTTGGTACAAACATATAAAATATGTGTTCCAAATTTCATAAGGATCGGTTCAGTACTTTTTGAGTTATCACGACCACGGTACTTGAAAATGTCGTTTCGAGAAAAACGCGTTTAAAGTTTTGGTAAGTGACAAATCGTAGAAAAAATTATCTTACCCTCAATCAGCGATGCCTGGGCCATATAATATGCCTTCGACGAACATTCTTGAACATATTTACTTTCGAAAAATGTAAAAAAAAAAAAAAATTTTTTTTCAAAGTTTTAAAGTAGAATCCTGAGTTAATTTTCATGAATAAAAAAAAATTCCGAAATCTCTTTCGGTTCTTGCTGCTACATCCTCAACGGTTAAAGACCTAAAACAGTCATTTCTTAATTTTTAGTAAAATTTGGAAACATCTATAGGGCACACATTTTTTTTTCTTTAATGGTTTTTTAAAAAGTTCTTTACGATTTTCCCTGACTGGATTTTAACCATCAAATAAGGAAGATTGCATTTGCGTGTGATCGCGACTTCCGTATCCTGGTTACCTTACTGAGAATCAATTACCAATATTTACCAATATTAAGCCGTTTTTTTACATGTTTTTGAAGTGTAAATACTGCAAAGAAAGAAATTTTTTTTGCTAAATCTCGTGTGAGCATTTTTAAGAAGATAATTTTATCTTCCCAATGATATCCAAGCAATTGTTGTACGATCATTATTTCAAGAGAAACAGGCGCTTGAAAAAAAATGTATTTTTGGCTTTGGGAGTGAATAACTCAGTCAAAAAAAATCGCACAGCAATAAATAAAAAAGCATTTTGCATGGAAATAGACAGGCTATCAAATGTTTTGAATACATTTTCTGTAAAAATTTGTCGAAGGCCACGCACCTCCTCGAATTTTCATAAAAATTCAGACAACCGTTTTTTGTTCGTTTCTGCCCTTGGCACAGAGCAGCAGGGCATGATAAAAATCGTTTAACCTTCGATTCAAAAAGTCAAAGTTTCAAGCTAATAAAGAAGCTGTGAATTATCTGAATCCGACTATTTTTCGCCGAGATACAGATGCCTGAAATTTCGACAATTTTCGACTGTTCTCTGTTCTCTGTTCTCTGTTCTATTCTGTTCTGTTCTGTGGTCCTTTGATTTTTTGATGAGTGTATTATAAAAAAAGTCAACGCCAAATCAAAGTCAAGTTTTGGCTGAAATTATTAAAAACTCATGGTCATGTGTTCTGCTCTAACAAGGAAACCGCGCGATGTGTCCCCCTCCGATCTTGATAAAACTTTGCACGATTGTAGAGCAGGTCAAAATATCCGACACGTATTTGTTTTATCTTCTGAGTCCCATATTTAGGGGGTGAAAACTGCCCTTGAAAATCAAGGGATTTTTCGTTTTTTGATTATAACAACTCGTGAACGAGGGGACATAGGAAAAAAGTTTTAATGAGGAGATTATTGCATTTAATACGCACTAGACATTCGGGATAAGAACGATCAATTAATTGAAAGAATTGACCATTATTTATTCAATGAATGGGTTCTTTTTTTTACATAATTCCGAGGGTTTTAGTTCGGACGAAATGTGACTTCGTCAATGTATACATGATGAAAAAATAAAGTTTACGTGTTTTTGGGTTTTCTAATATCTTGCATATATGGGGGTGTGAACCACCCTTGAAGTTTTTGACGATATTGTATCATAATTGGTAATTCCATTCGTAATATTTACATCATTTCATGTCCGTAGCAAGTGTTCCATAATAATTGAATACTTAGAACTGCAATTTAGTAGACCGACTCGCTCAGAGACTGAAAACCACCCCTGAAAATCGTAGGATTTTTCGTTATTCGCTTATATCTCGTAAGCGGGATGAGACAGAAAAGAAGTTGCAATGGCAAAGTTACTGCATTTTACGCGCACTATACATTGGTGATAAAAACGAACAATAAATTTAAACAATTGAATATTATTTATTTAAAAAATGGGGTTTTTTAACATGTCTACGAGGGTTTTAGTTCGATCGGAATGTGACTTTGTCAATGTATGAATGATGGAAAAATAAAGCTCACGTATTTTTGGTTTTATTCATAACTTGCCCTTAAGGGTGTGTAAACCACTCTCGAACCTTTCGATAATAGTGTACCTTAATTGGCATTTTCATTCGTAATACAAAACCTACCAAAACTGTATTTATCTCGTTGCGGAATTGGAAACGTATTCTGAGCTAGCGACAGCCCGTATGAAATGTACATTCGGATTATGCGTTTCCATATTAAACGAAAAAAATGTTAGACGCGATAATGTACAGTACTGGCGGAAACTATGAAGCCACTAAAGAAGCGCGTTCGCAAAAATCACGTCTGCCTCTGAACGTCGAGAACTTCACGACAAAGAAAGCTAAAAACTTTTTGTAAGCACCGTTCTAAAGCTTATAAATATCTGAATCTATTGATATTCAAAAAATAATATTTCTATCATTCAGCACTGATGATGAAAATTTTATTTCAAAATTATCAATGGATTCAAATTCAACCTCGCGAAGTTGTTGACGTTCATAGGCAGAAGTGATTATCACGAGCGATAAAATATAATCCGTAGAATAATCCGTTCGTGTTCTTTTCCGAAGCATTTTTGTGATTTTTTCATTTACCTTTACGAATGCGTCATTTTGTTCACAATCAGTGTGATATATCGACAGAATTAAAAAATACGTCTGAACTGAATCTCGAGAAAACGTGGTTCTGGCCCTTCTGTAACCCTAATAAAACATCTTTCGCCGGATCGTTAATTTTACTGGATACAGTTTTGTGAGGTTTTGTATTACGAATGAAATCGCCAATTATGGTATAATATTATTGAAAAGTTCGACAGCGGTTTACACGCCCTTAAGGGCGAGATATGAATAAAACCAAAAATATGTAAGCTTTATTTCTCTATCATTCATACATTGACGAAGTCACATTCCGATCGAACTAAAACCCTCGTAGACATGTTAAAAAAATCCATTTTTTAAAGAAAATAATATTCAATCGGTCAAATTTATTGTTCGTTTTTATCACCAATGTATACAGGGTGAGGCACATGAAGTGTGACAGAGCAATAGCACCTAAACTATTGATTATATCCAAAACCGTTTCAGGCAAAAGTGTCAGTGTCCGAGAAGGCCGTCATACTGGACCACCCAATATTTTTATCGGTGGAGGCCCTGAAGCTACGTCAAGGTCAACTCCACTTTTTCAAATGGAATCATGTATTTTTTTTTCGGTGACATTATTTCCGATTTTGAGACGAATTTAGCGACCTACAACACAAGATCATTCTAGTCACGCAAAGTATGAAAATACTGGAAAAATCAAAACATATCGGAATAATTACTTTCAAAGGATCCACTAATCTTGATTTTGGTTCACCTCCAGAAGATGCTTGAAGTGATGACCCTCGACTTGTAAGCAGTTGTTGAAAACACCGTCTCTAACTTCAGCCAACATTTGTGGTGTAAGCGATAAAAACGGTCAGCTAATCGCTCAAAAGCCACGTACAATTTTTGTTACCAATTTGGATAACGAGCCGCTTGGGCGGTTCTGTAATGTTTACGGCATTCCCCCAGCACCATCAACATATCAAAAGATTCTTGAAAATCGTTCATTTTCGCGATCCGATGTACTCACATTAGAAGGTAATGCGCGACTCACTGATTTGTCAACAGAAAATGCGTACTTGCTGCCGACAAAAAACATTCGTATCGTAAGAAATGAAAACAACGATCAAACAAATGTTTACAAGTCGGGAGTCATCACTTCGAGCATCTTCTGTAGGTAGACCCAAACCAAGATTAGTGGAACCTTTGAAAGTGATTATTGAGATATGTTTCGGTTTTTCGAATTTTTTCATAATTTGCGTGACTAGAATGACCTTGTGTTGTAGGTCGCTGAATTCGTCTTAAAATCGGTAACAATGTCATAAAAAAAAAATACATGGTTCCATTTAAAAAAGTGGAGTTGACCTCGACGTAGCTTCAGCGCCTCCACCGATAAAAAAAAAGAGTGGTCCAGTATAACGGCCTTTTCGAACACTGAATTTTTTGTCTTAAATATTTTTGGATATGATCAATAGCTTGAGTGCTACTGCTCTGTCACACTTTATATGCCTCACCCCGTATAGTGCGCGTAAAATGCAGTAACTTTGCCATTGCAACTTTTTTTCTATCTCATCCCGGTTACGAGATATACGCGAAAAACGAAAAATCTTACGATTTTCAGGGGTGGTTTTCAGTCTCTGACCGGGTCGGTCTGCTAAATTGCAGTTCTAAATGTTCAATTATAATGGAACAGTTATTACGGACATGAAATGACGTAAATATTCCGAATGGAATTACCAATTATGCACAACAATTACAATAACAATTTCATCGAAAATTTCAAGCGTGGTTCACACCCCCATATATACAAGATATTGAAAAACCCAAAAACACGTAAACTTTATTTTTCCATCATGCATACATTGACGAAGTCGCATTTCGTCCGAACTAAAACCCTCGGAATTATGTTTAAAAAAACCCATTTTTGAAATAAATAATGGTCAATTCCTTTCAATTAATTGATCGTTCTTATCACGAATGTCTAGTGCGCATCAAATGCAATAACCTCCCCAATGAAACTTTTGTCCTATCTCCCCTCGTTCACGAGTTATAATCGAAAAGCGAAAAAGCCCTCGATTTTCCAGGGCAGCTTTCATCCCCTAAATATGGGACTCAGCGGATTGTTGTGTCCCCGGATGGCCCGTGTCTCCGTCGATGATGGAATTACGGGTCAGGAGGGATAAGTTTTGGGATCGTTTGCCGAATTGAATGATCTCGTTTAAATACAGACGTGGTATATTTATTAACAAAGTTCGGTACAGGTGTTACTTGATTAGACGTGTCACTTTTACCGCGCCGCGGATGGTACTTCGAGTTTTCGTACGATCTTTCCTAGATAGCTACGTAAATACGCCGCGACACGGGAGCCTATTGGTCAGAAGACCGTCGGGCTTGCTGATTCTTTTCAGACTGGCTTTTCGTTCGCGAGCTTTCGGTTGCTCGGAGCTCGTCGTCGAAAAGCTGAGTTTACAATTTTTGTGGTCTGATCGTTGCTGGCCAATCACCTGGTTCTTGGTCAGCACGGTCAATGTTCGAGGTCTTTTGCAATGAAATTGTTGAGTTTATTGAACTTTACCGTAAGCAATTTTAGCGTAAGCGATTTTTAGCGTAAGCAGTTCGTTAGCCTTGGCTGGTTCGATGACCGTGGGGAACAATTATATACTTGATATAATTGTTCATGGAATTTATTTAGAATTTATAATGACAATAATTTGATGAAAATTACGGGGCACAACATCCCTCCCCCCTGAAAAGTAAAAATTTGGATATTGGTAATGGACACAATTTTTGCTTCGAATACTTTTTTGTGTGCCCGGGGTTTTCGGTTTATTTTGCTCGTTCGCGACGGTAGTACTGGTCTAGTTGTTTTACTGTTTCGCGGTTTTTTCGTATCTCGTCTGTGGTTCGAATTTCGGGTCGCTCTTCTTCGCGTGGGGCGAAGGTCTCTAGATTGATTGCGACGGTCGCGGCTGAAGGCTGCGGTGTCGCGTTTCTTTTTCGCATTGCTCGGTATACGGCGTAACTGACCAGCGCTATCGCCGCGACTGCGAGTATCGCTGTTGTGCTTATTGTTATGGCGCTGTGGAATTTGTTTCGGAATTCCTCGCGTAAATGTTCTTTGATTTCTCGGACTCGCTGTCCGAGTTCACGTAGTTTGGCGGGGTCTCGTATGACTGGCTGGAGCATGGCTGTTGCCCCGTCCGTCTTGGTGCTGGTTGCTTCTCCCTCCACGTCCAGGAGGGTGAGGTTGTTGGGGGGTAGGTAGTCCTCTCGGACCGTCTGTGTGTATCGTCGTCCTGTGGCGACGCTGAAACCCTGGGCTGTTACCTTACATACTCCTACCAAAGCCATAATTCCCGTCCCTACTAATTTTCCTAGCTTGGTTATGCCGTTTTCGCATGTTATTCGGATGGTTTCGCTTTTCGGTGCTACGTATAACCATCTGCCGGGTTGCAGCATGGTTATGATAATTGTTTCTTTTAGGTTCACGGCCCGTTTTTCGCATGTTATTTCGTTATCGGGTCGTATTTTCGCGTATAATTGTACTTCGCAGGGCGCATTCCCGGTTATCGGTTGCACCGGTTGTGCTGCTGGGCATATGTATAACCTTTTGTTCGTTTTGCACCTTGAGAGATCGTTGTTCGTCATCTGGATGAAGTCTCGGTTTTCGGGGTCGATGACCACGGTGTCTTCGGTGGTGTCGAGGAACACGTATGTGTCTCCGGTCGACTTCGTTGGGAGGGGGTACGTTTTGCTGACTTTGTACCGCCGCTGCTCGAGGAGTGGTATGTCCACTACTACTACCAACGTTCCATTGTAGTAGTAGGCCGATTTGTCACTGTAGCTGAGAAGCTGTGACATCTGATCGCGGGTGATTATCGTTGGGAACGAGCTTCCTGTTGGTAGGTACGGCAGTGCGTCGGTGAGGTGACGCACGAGTTTCCGTGGTGGGATTACCGCGACGTCGAGTCGGCCGTGTCCGATGTCGACGACGAGTCTGATGAGTTCCTGGATGTCGTCGAGTAATTCTTCTACTACCACGCTTACAGCGGCTATATTTTCCGTTAGCTGCTGTCTTCGTGTCACCTGATCCAGGCGGTCCCCGAGGCTCCTTTCCAATTTCCGGAGGGTGGCCTTGAGGGTGTCTTCGTTTGTCTGGATGTGCCTGGAGGTTTCGTTGAACATTTCTATGGCCATCTCGATCACTTGCAGCTGATCTGTGGCGGCGTCCTTGAGCACCCGTTGGTTGTCTCTAAGGGCGGTTATTTGCTCGTTGATGGCTTCAGCGTCGTCGTGGTCCATGTTGCCCGAGATGAATTTGATGGCCGTGCCGAGGCCGTCGACCAACCCTCGTCGGGTTCGCGCGTGTTTGTGGGATCCCAATAGGTCGGAGAAGGTCTCGATCCCGTAGGTGATCTTGTCTACCATTGGGGCGACTGCTTTGGCTAGGACGGGGCATAGATAATTTTCACCGGTCCTGCTTTTGCACGTCGCGGTGGTCGTGCGCAGGTAATTTTTTACCTCTTCGCCACGTTTAGCTAGTGGGGCCACGTTAAGGGCGATAGCTAGTCGCCAAGTTGCTTTTGCGACGGCAAGCGTTCCCATGTCCTCGAAGTAGATCCCCGGTTGGCTCGGGAACTCTCTTATCTCGTAGTCCGTTGTGGTGTTGCCTCGGCACGTGATCCCTAGTGCGAGGAGGGCGATCCTGCAACGGAAAGCGGTGTTAGCGAGGCGTGAGACTGCTGAGTGAGCGCTCCTCTTCTCGGAGTCTCCTTCTCTTGCCTCTCTTCGGAACTGGGGGCTAGCTGCGGTCGGTCGTGGGTGAAGTCTCATTAGACATTTCGGAGCAGTTGACTGCGGGTCGTGTGCTTCCGTTTCACCATGGGTTTCTGTCCGTGTTTGGTGAGTTTTGTTTGGGCCCCTTTTTTCTGTTGGTTGGGATTATTAATTACTACCCCTTTTTTTTTTTTTTTTTTTTTTTTTTTTTTTTTTTTTTTTTTTTTTTTTCCAGGCTCCCGGCGATTATTTTGTACGTCGTTTGACGTGGGAAGAGTACGATATTTTGTTTCGGCCGGAACCCTTCCTCCCGAGTTGGTGGGATTGCAGGGCACGCCACGCGGAGATCGTTCGCCGGCGTATTATCCGGGAGGCCCGACGCAGATGTCGGGCAGCGGTGGATGTTCTCTGGGGGCTTGGTGAATTCGAAGGGGAAGAGGACCCGTTTCCCGACTTCATAGGGCTTTGGGCCCTTTTTGCGGTGGTCGTCGTGGTCGGCGACCAGCGTCTCGTGGATATTTAGTTGTATTGTGCGGAGAAGGGATCCGGCTCCGGTGGAGTCGGGTCTAATAAACGGAGGATAGTCTGAAACTCATTTTTCTTTATTTTTTATGTTCCCTTGTTTTCCTATTCTAGGTTCCCTCATTTTAGTTATTACTAACCTAATAAACCTAATGAGGTTTCGTTTTCCCTCTTTTTTTTTTTTTTTTTTTTGTTTTGCGTTAGTGGTCCACGAACAATTTGATGCGGTTCGCGTGGACCGTCAGTTCTTTCTTTCCCTTCCGGATTTTGTAGGTGACCGGGGTGCGTTGCTCCGTCACCTCGTATGGTCCTACCCATTTAGGGGTTAGTTTGGCCGACCTGCCTCGTCGCACGGTGTCGTCGTGGAGGAGGACGCGGTCGCCGATGCGGTAGGTCACCTCGGACGTGCCCTTGTCGTAGCTCGTCTTCGCCGTTTCCTTTGCTTGTTGCAGGTTGTTTCGGGCGACTGTCCAGGTCGCTCGCAGTCTTTCCCGTAGCTCGTCGGCATAATCGTCGTACGAGTAGGTGCTTCGCGGTTCCTGTTTTACCGCTGTCGGTAGCACTGCTGTTTGTCCAAAGGTAAGCTCGTGCGGGGACAGCCCCGTGGCTGTGTGCGGTGTGGTGTTGTACGTGAACATCGCGTACGGCAGCCACTCGTCCCAGTCGCATTGATCTTCTTCGATAAAATGCCGTAGGTATTCTGCGAGGGTACGGTGCGACCTTTCTAGGGCCCCGTTACTCTCTGGGTGGTAGGCTGTGGTTTGGACCTTTTTGATTCGTAGTAGCCGGCAGATTTCCTTGAAGGTTTTACTCAGGAAATTTGTCCCTTGGTCGGATAGGATGATTGCGGGCATGCCGTACCGACAGACCACTTCTTTTACGAGAGCTTTGGCTACGGTGTCGGCCTCCTGGTTTTCGATTGCCATAGCCGCGCTGTATTTCGTTAGAGCGTCTTGGTATGTCAGGATGTATTTGTTGCCCTGGTGTGTTTCGGGCAGGGGGCCAACAATATCCACCGACGCTTTTTCGAAAGCTCTTTCGGGCGTGTCGGTGATTACCATCGGAACTCGCTCTTTCCGGCTGAGCTTGTTCTTTTGGCATTTTGGGCAATTGTTTACGTGTTTTTCCACGTCTTTCTTTATGCCGGGCCATTCGTACTTGGTCCGGATCCTTGCAAGGGTTCGTTTAATGCCCTGGTGCCCTCCGAGAGGGGCGTCGTGGTATTCATGCATAATTATCCTTCGGTCCTCGGGGCTGGGACAGGTTACGCTACTGCGGTCGCCACGCTCGTCTTCTGTACGGCTGTCTCCGTCGTTGCTGTGGCGCGCGTCCGTATCGCTGTCCTCCCCGCTCTCCGCTTCCTCAGCCACGGGTAGCCGTCCGCTGACCGCTGCCCGGCGGCTCGAGCCGCTGGGCTTGGCGCTCGCGACACCGCTGGTTTCGCTGTCGCACGGCGCGAGGCTTGCTTTCTCTCTCTTCTCGCCCGTTCCTTTCGCGTGGCTGTCCGCGCTGTCCCCACTCGCACCGCTCTCGGTTGCTATGGGATACGGCGGACCGGTTAAGCGTGGGGCCATGCCGGAGGAGTTGTCTCTCTCTCTCTCTCGCGCAACATGCCCCTTTCTCTCCTTCTCTTGGCTTCTTGTCACCGCGCATATTCTACTCAATGCGTCGGCGTTCGTGTTTTTCTTTCCCGCTTTATATTCTATATCGAACTCGTGCTCGGATAATTTAATTTTCCAACGCATGAGTCGAGAGCCGGGATCCTTTACACCGAATAGCCAAGTTAAGGGTTGGTGGTCTGTTACCACCTTGAAGCGTGTACCGTAAACGTAAGGTCGGAACTGAGTTATTGCCCAGACGATCGCGAGCAGTTCTTTCTCGGTCGTTGTGTAATTGAGCTCGGCCTTCGACAGAGTACGGCTCGCGTAGCATATCGGAAGGTCGTCCCCGACCTTCCCTTGCGATAATATCGCCCCGATGGCCTTGTCTGACGCATCGGTCGTTACTACGAATGGCTTACCGAAATCCGGGTACTGGAGTACCGGTGCCGTGGTCATTGCGGTTTTCAGCTCCTCGAACGCTGCGTCTCGGACGGCAGTCCATTCAAATGCCTCGTCCTTCCGCACGAGTTCCGTGAGGGGCTTAGCGATGCTCGAGAAGTTTTTTATAAATTTCCGGTAGTATCCGGCCAACCCAAGGAAAGATTGTACTCCTTTTACGGTGGTTGGTATCGGAAAATTTTTTACAGCCGCGATTTTCTCGGGGTCTGCTTGTACGCCCTTTTCTGAAATTATGTGGCCGAGGTAATGCGTTTCCTTTCGCATTAGTTGACATTTGCTCGGCTGTAGGGCCAATTTCGCTTCTCGCAGGCGTTGGAAGACTTCTGCGAGTCGACTTTTGTGCTCCTGTAGGGTCTTACCGTGGATGACGATGTCGTCCAGGTAGACGTAGCATTTTATCCCGTCCAGTCCCGCTAGGACTGTGTTCATCAGCCTTTGGAACGTCGGGGGAGCGTTTTTTAATCCGAAGGGCATTCGGTTGTATTCGAAATGCCCTTGCGGCGTCGAGAAGGCGGTTTTTTCTTTATCTCTCTTGGCCATTGGGATTTGGTGAAATCCCGACGCAAGATCGAGAGTGGAGAAGTACTTTGCCCTTCCCAGCTGGTCCAATATTTCGTTAATATTGGGCAGCGGGTACGAGTCTCCTATGGTCGCTTCGTTTAGTTTACGGAAGTCTACCACGACTCGCATTCGTCGTTGTCCGTTGGCATCGGGCTTCTTTGCCACAACCAGCAGTGGCGCGTTCCATTGACTTTTGCTTGGTTGTATGATGCCGTCGGTCAACATTTCTTCCGTTTGTCGCTCTACCTCTCTTTTATGAGCTTCGGGGAGGCGATACGGGTGCACTTTTGTCGGTAACGTGCCTTCCTTCAGGAGGATGCAGTGTTCGACTTTGTCAGTACACGGAAGCACGTCTCCCGGAAGGTGGAATATGTCTTCGAATTGTTGTATTATTTCTTCGAGCGACGATAATTCCTCCGCGTTGAGGTGTGCAAGGTCGAGTTCGTCTCGCAGTCGGTCGAGCCTCTCGACCCCTCTGCCCGCGCGCACGGTGCCCACGCTGAGCGACTCGGTCGCGCTATCGCCTAGCGGCTCGAGTTGCACTACGGGTCGTAGCACTGTGTGCGCTCGGTCGCTGGTGTTTACTATGCACACGGCACAGCTGTTCCCTCTCGGTGGCGTTACACAGGCACCGACGAGAATTTCTTTTTCGAGTTCGTATTTCTCTACGAAACCGACGGTTTTGCTCTTAGTTTTCCCGTGGACGATTGTTTCGCTCCGCGGGGGCAAAGTAACCCTATCGGTTCCGTCAATCAGTGGCATACTGTGTCCGTATAATTTTATTTTTTCTCCACCGAGGATGTCGGCTTGGTGTTTCTTTATGAAATCCATGCCGAGCAGTCCATTGACGTTCAACGGTACGTCGTCCTCGACGACGTAGAACCAGTGTCGGATCGAAACTGCTGGTACGTCCAGGATGACTTCCGCTTTGCATAACGGGCGTATTGTCATCCCCGATACGCCCTTCAGGGTTACTTTCGTCTTTTCGACCGTCGTATGAGGTAGCAAGCAGTTCCGTCGGATCACGCAACACTGAGCTCCGGTGTCGGCTTTCAGCGTTATCACTCCGCTGGCCGAGTTCGGTGACTCGATGTCGAAGTCGCTCGCGGACAGTGCCGACGGAATCGTGACCTGCATAACTTGCAACGTTTCCTCCGGCTCGGGGGCGTCTGGTGTCATTCCGTGGTCGCTTATCGTCATTAGGTTGATCGCTAGCGTGCCCAGCGTCAGTTTGGTCGACGCGTCGTTCTGCCCCGCTTTCCGTTGGGTGCCTTGGTTGTCTTGTTTTGCGTTGTTCTGCCGTTGCTGACTGGTTTGGTTGGTTCGTTGGTTTCCCTGTGTGTTGTTCCGTTGTCCATTCTGGCGGTCGTTCCGCTGACATCCGTTCTTTTCGTCCGCTATTCGCTTTCTGCAGTCCTTTTTCATGTGGCCCCTTTTCTGACAGTAGTGGCACACGATATCCACCTGATGGAGCGTTCGATTTTGATCCGCGACGGGGAGGCTGGTGCGTCCGGATTGCTTTGGGCAGTTTCTGGCGTAGTGGTTTCCACTTCCGCAGTGATAGCAAGTTTTGTCGCCACTGCCGTTGTTATTACCATTGTTATTGCCTCCGTTGTTGTAGCTCCGACGTTGGTTGCCGTTGTTGCTGTTATTGTTGCCGTTGTAACTTCGGCGTTGGTTGGCTCCTTGCGCTCCTCCGTTCCCTCTTGGTAGCAACATTTCACTTATTTCGATTGCTCCGACGACGGCTTCGTGCAGCGTCGTGAAGTTTCGGGCACGCACGATCGTTTGCACTTGGCCATGTAGTCCATTCTCGAAATTGGCCTGTGCACTTCGTCGGGTGACGGTTTCGATTGTCCGGGCCTCTCCCGGGGTTGATATTCCTTCGCACAGCTTTCCTATGAGGTCAACCGTCACCTGCTCCACCCTTGATGCGTACGTCGCGACACTTTCGCCTTGGTTTTGTCGCAGGGAGTTGAATTCCAGTTGCAGAGCTGCCAGCGACTTGCGCTTCCCGTACAGCATCCGCAGCTCCGTCCTAAGTTCCTCGAGGGTTTTGATATTCTTGTGTTTTAGGTCCTGTGCTGGCCTGCCGGTGATGTGTCCCGATATGACGAATTCTATGAAAACTTCGTGATCCTCGTACGGGACCCGGTCGTGCGCGGTTTGGCAAGCGCGTAGAAACTGGTCTAACTCGTCGGGACCTTCTCCGGAGAATTTTGGGACTTGTTTCATTGCCATCCCGAGTTCCACCGTCCGTCGGTCGCCGGAATATCCGCCCCTCCGCCGGATGGATCTCGATCTTGATGACGATTCGTCCGCCATCCTCTCTTCCAGCCGTTCCAGTCGTTGTTTTAGGTCCGCGTTTTGGTCCTCGAGGGCCCTAATTAATTCGTACGCATCGCTGCTGACGTCGTGGAGGGTGTTGGCTAGGTTGCGCCGTGCCGATCCCGTCGGATCGTCATTGTAGCGGCGTCTGTCGGCGTTTGCCCCGCGGGCAGTTCGGTCGGGATCCCTGCCATCGTCGTCGTCGAATCTCCGTGTTTTGGGTATGGCTCCGAGACTTTTTGGTAGAACTTCGCGTTCCCTAGGGTTTGTGGGTGGATAGTTTGCGGCTTCCGCCCGGAGGCGGTTTATATCGGCGTCGATCATGGCGTCGGTAACTCGAGAGGTCGGTCGGAATCGCCGTTCCCTCTCGGCATCATTTGTGTCCGCAAAATCCGTACCGCGTCTCACGTTGACCCCTAAATCCCGGAGACTTCCCGTCATTGCAGACTGGCGGGTTCGGGGTAAGAGCCCCGACGGCGTAAGGGAATATAAAGCCTCATTTGTACGGAACGTAATGTCGCCGAGCGCGGCTTGAGCCCCTGCCGCGGCTTCGACGGCTTGCCCTGGCAATGCCGAATCGAATGAGTGCGACACTCGCTGGTCTCTCGGGTCGTCGCCCATTGTGTGTGTGTTTTTTTTTTTTTTTTTTTTAACTCTACGGATTGCCTGACGGGTATTCCTCGCTACTATTAGGGCTTTTATTTATTTATTCCTCTGTCCCTGGTTCCCCGGAAATTATTTATTCCTTACAGTTCCCGGCTCTAGTAGTCCGTTGCTACTATTCACGCGCAAGCAGACTCCCCTATGGGTTGCGGTAACTAACGCGGAAAATTACGCGAAACAATTCTATTTACTAGCTCGCAAGGGGCGCGTAACAAAATTTTCGCGGGCGTTGGCGTAATCCTAGCTAAATTGGCTTTGGTAGGCTAATATGTAGGAAGTATTAACAGCCACTTACAGGTTGTAGATCGCTGATGATCCCCGAAACGGTCGGCCTTGGTTCATTTCCGCTGCGTTTCCTTGAGCCCGTGTCCGGTTCGCCGTCCTCGTCCTTGACCCTCTGACGCGCTCTGCTCGGATGGCTCGTTATCTCGCTACGGCAGATACCACTGCGCGGTAGGAGCACCAGGCTGTACTCCGACGTCTGCGTGTCGTGTAGAGCCCTGGGTTTTCGCACTAGGGCTGCGCACCGATTGTTGCACTTTCCCGCAACGGTGTAGCCTGTGCCACCAGGTAAATTCTCGCGATGTGCACTTCCGGAATTTAACCCTGGGTCCACGTACGGGCACTGTCGATCACTTAATCGCTGCGCCGCACAGCCAGGTAGAATGCCTCGTCAGCTTCGGTAACGGGATTCTATCTCTGGGTTTCACCACGCGCACCGCAAACACTGCTGGCCCGGTGCCGTGTAGCCGGATAAAAATCTAACCAGGATTCTTATCACGGGTGTTGTTTACCGCGGTCTATCTCGGTTGTTTTAACGCGATACCGCCTTCCAGGTGGATTCCTCGACGACTGCGTCTCAGGAATCCCCGCACTGGGAACACGTCGTAACGTAAGTTCTGAAACCGCACCGATTTTAACTCAATTTGGCAGATCCCACCGCTGCCACCAATGTTGTGTCCCCGGATGGCCCGTGTCTCCGTCGATGATGGAATTACGGGTCAGGAGGGATAAGTTTTGGGATCGTTTGCCGAATTGAATGATCTCGTTTAAATACAGACGTGGTATATTTATTAACAAAGTTCGGTACAGGTGTTACTTGATTAGACGTGTCACTTTTACCGCGCCGCGGATGGTACTTCGAGTTTTCGTACGATCTTTCCTAGATAGCTACGTAAATACGCCGCGACACGGGAGCCTATTGGTCAGAAGACCGTCGGGCTTGCTGATTCTTTTCAGACTGGCTTTTCGTTCGCGAGCTTTCGGTTGCTCGGAGCTCGTCGTCGAAAAGCTGAGTTTACAATTTTTGTGGTCTGATCGTTGCTGGCCAATCACCTGGTTCTTGGTCAGCACGGTCAATGTTCGAGGTCTTTTGCAATGAAATTGTTGAGTTTATTGAACTTTACCGTAAGCAATTTTAGCGTAAGCGATTTTTAGCGTAAGCAGTTCGTTAGCCTTGGCTGGTTCGATGACCGTGGGGAACAATTATATACTTGATATAATTGTTCATGGAATTTATTTAGAATTTATAATGACAATAATTTGATGAAAATTACGGGGCACAACAGGATAAAAAAAAATATGTGTCGAATATTTTGACCGGCTCTACAATCGTGCAAAGTTTTATCAAAATCGGAGGGGAACACATCGCGCGGTTTCCTTGTAAGTCAGAGAAACGATGACATAATGAATTCATAAATTGCGAGTTGATTCAATGCAAGTAGTTAAGTACGAAAAAGTGATAAGTACTTGAACAAGAGAAGAAATTTCTCATTGATCAATGGTTGACAATGAATTATTATGGATTTAAATTGGTAACAAATTATTGAACAAAAATAATTTATTGATATTTCCATACGGATCCGAACGGCACGGATCCCATATTTGAACATGGACCCAAGCCGTATGGACCCCGCTATACAGGCAGTACTGGAAGGGGGGGGCGGTTCGAGGGGAGGGCGTCGTGAAACTTGCGGACGAGACAGAATCGAAAAATTCTGTTTTGCTGGGGTCGAGCGCAAGCACATCGGAAGCGTTCGGTAACTCTCGGCGTATTCCGAGCGTTCTATTAGACCGTTCTGTGCATGACTACGTGTGGATGCCCGAGGCGAGACCCGACGAGCGTTGGGAATCCTTCGGCCTGAGGCGATAGTGCAATATAGATGTAGCCGGACGAGCTACGATGTCCTTGACGACATCAGCGAATGCGAGAGAGACAGCGCTATCAGCGCTTGCTCTGGAGCGAGAGAGAACGTGTGTGAATGTGTACGAGAGTGAACGTGCGTCCATGTATATGCTCACATATGCCGCGTTGTGTCGCGATATATATATTTAAACTAGCGAATATTATGAAAAATTATTTAATTCTATCTCACATCTTACATTTATTTCATCTTACATTTATTTCAGCTTACATCTTACATTTATTCCATCTTGCATCTGACATTTATTTTATCCTACATCTGACATTTATTCGATCTTACATCTTAAAAATATCAGAAATGTCAATCTGGCCTGGTCATATATATGTAACATCGAAATCTCGTCCACCACGTGCACGGGGCGGAGCCTCCGGGCTCAGCTGTTTAGAACCGGAAGCCAGCTATTTTTTTTTCACGTCCACATTCGCGAGGACTGTAATACCGACAATTTACATCCACAAGTCGGTAGGCCGGAATCTGCAGCATCGATTGTTTCACATCTACCTTTTTTAGTTCGCGGCTCGCCGCTACGGGTGGTGGCGCTGCAAAAACATCCACCACCAAAACAGGCTCCGTGGTACATCTCTCCTCTAATCTCTGGCTCTGGAGCGAGAGAGAACGTGTGTGAATGTGTACGAGAGTGAACGTGCGTCCATGTATATGCTCACATATGCCGCGTTGTGTCGCGATATATATAATTAAAATAGCGACTATTATGAAAAATCAATTAATTCTATCTTACATCTTACATTTATTCCATCTTGCATCCGACATTGATTTCATCCTACATCTGACATTTATTCGATCTTACATCTTAAAAATATCAGAAATGTCAATCTGGCCTGGTCATATATATGTAACATCGAAATCTCGTCCACCACGTGCACGGAGCGGAGCCTCCGGGCCAAAGAAGAAAGATTTACATGGAAGCACAGGTCTTATGGGCGCCGTTTGCACGATTTTTCGCTTCCACGGAGGGTTGCGCTTCCAGCCACCGCCGGATTTTGGCGCTGTTTCGCCTATCTATGTGCACGCATACACAGCTATCTGGCTTCGCTCCGCCCATTTTCGTCTTGCTTCCACTCGCCTTGGAAGCTATTTGCTGGTCTCGCTCTAACCGGATCGAAAACTATCGGCGGACCCTCTCTTTTTCGTGCACCTCTCATATGTTCACTCTTTCTCTTCCCGATATCTGGCTTTGCTCCGCCCAATCGCGGTTCCGCTCCCACTTACGTTGGAAGCTATATACGGGTCTCTCTCTTAGCCGTCGTGGAAGCTAAGCGGCGGATTGACTCTGTCTCGGGCAATCCTCCTATGCTCGCACTCTGTCTCATCGGTCTCGTTCCAGCTCGCTTTGGAAGCTATTTAACCGTCTCTCTCTTAGCCAGCGTGGAAGCTAAGCGGCGGACGGACTGTATCGCGTGCAATCCTCGCATGCTTCCACTCTCGTTTTTCGGTCTCGCGCCTACTCACGTTGGAAGCTATTTACGGGTCTCTCTCTTAGCTGTCGTGGAAGCTAAGCGGCGGATCGACTCTGTCTCGGGCAATTCTCCTATTTTCGCACTCTCTCTCATCGGTCTCGCTCCAACTCGCTTTGGAAGCTATTTAACCGTCTCTCTCTTAGCCGGCGTGGAAGCTAAGCGGCGGACCGAGTCTGTCTCGTGCCATCCTCCTCTGCTCGCTCTCTTTCATCGGTCCTAATCCAACTCGCGTTGGAACGTTGGAAGCTCATTGCCGGAGTGGAAGCTATCGGCGGACTTACACGCTTTTCTGCCTTTCAACTTTGTTTTTCTATATAACCTGTATAATGATTTTTCAAATTGTGCTCGGTTCTCAGCGGGCGCACCGTTATATGAGCCCTCAAGTGAGGATTAATCTTAGATATTAGAGAAATAACATTTATCTAAGGACAGCGCGCGTTGGGTCCTACACATGCACCTTCTAAAGATTACAAGTAGTCAGCTGATAGTTTCCACCAGCTCTGGGGCGAGCAAGAAGAGCGACAGACGGTCAGCCGAGTGTAGCTGTAGCCGACAGGAGCCGATACAATTCTTCGTGCGGGAATGAGGTTGTTGGGCGGTCCAACAAGAGCATCGCCGCATGAGTGCGAGGAAGCAATCGTTATACCGAAATATCATGAGCGCAAGAGAGATGACGGGGGAGGCGGGGCCTAGAGGTCTTTCTGTGTGTTTGTCTCACCGATGTACCCGCGCGCCGGCTATAGGCGAAACGCGACACTACATTTTCGTGCCAAAATCTAACATGGGACCTGTTCTTCCATGTAAATCTTTCTTCTTTGTCCGGGCTCAGCTGTTTAGAACCGGAAGCCAGCCATTTTTTTTCACGTCCACATTCGCGAGGACTGTAATACCGACAATTTACATCCACAAGTCGGGAGGCCGGAATCTGCAGCATCGATTGTTTCACATCTACCTTTTTTAGTTCGCGGCTCGCCGCTACGGGTGGTGGCGCTGCAAAAACATCCACCACCAAAACAGGCTCCGTGGTACATCTCTCCTCTAATCTCTGGCCATATTGGGCGAATTTGTCCGCCCGTGTCCGTTTTCTGATGCCCCCTCCACGGACCAAATCGGCCGCTACCGACGCGACCTCACGCGGCTTGCAACAGCTACAGATTGGCGCAGCCAATAGCATTATTCTGATTATCCGCCAATCGAATTGCCATGGCAAGAAAAAAAATTTATTTATTTATTAACCTAAGATTAAGAAATGAATTGTTTATTTATTTTCGATGGTAAAAAATATCGTCTTAAGAAATTTGTGATATTCGTTTATTCGGAACTTAATTGTGATCTTTTATTTCATTATTTTACCCGTTTTGGCGATTAAAAAATATCCTTGTCAAAAATGTCAACGATTTTTTTTCATTTCGTTTAATTTTTAAAAAAATTGAGTTTCGTCAATCACAGTATTTTCCATTTAACATTTCCATATTCTATGATTTTTGATGATTACCTGTTGTTGTTGTCACCTGAGAAATAAACGATGCATTACGATTTTCTATTACCAATAGAAGTATAATTACCGGAAAGAAATGTTAGACATCGTTTATTTGCAAACGACTGCAATCATATTTTATTCTATTACTTGTATATTCAGCGTCAATTGTGACGGTTTTTTTCTTATTTTCTGTTGTGCCCACCGACCGTTTTACTGTGATGGAACGGGAAGGGAGGGCGTTTTCATTTCATTATTTATTTTTTGAGGATCTTTTACCGTTGAAGAATTAGAATTCACGTAGAACTAGTTTGTGTGTTGGTTTTTATTACAAGATTACAATGTTCTTTTACAATTTCCGGTACCGACTTGTACCTTTACCGAACCGTGCGTAGCCGGCAGATCCTAAGCACCCGTGGAAGAGTGTAGCTACCGCGGTTCGGGAGTCTCGCTTCGAGCAGCGATTCCAACTTGATCCGAAAACTTGACTGACGTTGATCGTCACTCCGGTCATTAATATATCCCTGATCTGAGGGTTAGTAGGTCGACTCGGTCGCTGCACCCGCTTTGGAATTAGCCAACGGTGCTGCGCCAGCAAGACTGTGCTGGCGCAATGGCTGCAAACAGCGAACAATCGATCGGGTCATCGATCGAGCCACCTTTTTACAGAGTGATGACCACGGCTTTCGACACTCCCTTAGGAATGTCGAATGCCGCAACTAAATATTCTTTCCGAAATTCTGGGGCACAACACTTCGTTATTATCCATTGATATTTTTTTCCCCATTATTCATCCATAAATATATTTTTACAGTTGAACATCCAATTATTAACACTAGGTTTACGGAGTCCGTCTATTTGCGAGTCATACTTAAGCAAATAAATGCCAACAAAATTGTTCGGAAACGATAATAATGAGTATAAAAATGTTCCTCGTGAAATCGTATTGACGGGTCGGCTAAGCTATATACGCAATTCAAATTTAGCGCGTCGAGGAAGGCAGAGCATAAGAGTGATGCCGTCGGCAGCGACACTATTGCACGCACGCGCGCGAGTTGCCTCTCCTCACGCGCCATTCAATAAAACTGTGTGGTGGGGGCCTCTCAAAATCTTCGCTTCCCCTGAATCTGGCAGCACTGATCTGACGTACCAATAACCAATCTGCATTTACAGTTGATAAAGAAAAAGAAAATATTTTCCCCCCAAGAATAATTCTCAAAGATATCAGTTGACAACCAAATCATTTCTATACTAATTATAATAGGAGGGTTTACTTTTTTTTTTTTTCCGACGATGAGTCTCGTGGCGTATGGGAGTAGCGATGAGAGTAGTGACGACGAAGAGGTTACCCTAGATCCGAACGGAACGCAGACTACCGTCACAACAGTCGGGGCAAGCCTAAAAAAGAATGGGTCGGAAACGAACATTGAAGATAATTCGATTGACCTTCCGGTTCCGAAATCCGATAAAATCTCAAAAAAATTTGACGATCATTTGAGGATAAGTAATGAGAAGGAAAACGAATGTAGAATACAATTCAACTCTCTGCCAAAGCCCATCGGCACTCATTATAGCGCGGAAGACATTCCGGAGGAAGATGACGTTCCTCTGTTCAAACAACAATCTCTCAGTGCAGAAAAATCTGTCAAACCCAACAAGCCTGTTAGAATTTCCATTCCCTCTCTTTCTGAGGTAAATAGAGGTTATCCGCTTCAACCAGATGGTTTTGGAAAAAAAAATTATTTTCTCTTTGTTTCCAACAGTTTAAGGATGTGGACGAAGAACTGGAAAAATCCAAGAATCGCCGGACTGCTTCCAAGGTAAAATTGGAACCAGAGAAACTGAAAAAATTTTTTTGCATCCAAACAAAACAGATTTTAATGGTTTCACTATCCTGAAGCAAAAGCAGTTTATTTTTATTCCCTGATCCAATTTTTTTTCTCTAGAATTACAATTTCCTTCCATTAGTTTTCTTTGAATATTCTCACGAGTCTGGTTGTACAGGATCCCATATGAACCGAAGGTTTTAGAAAGCGTATATGGTTGATTGAATTATTTTTTTTGCAGAAGGGAACAGGTTTATTCGCTGTTCTTCCACCGCCAAAGTCCGAGACACAGCCAAAGAAAAGTAACTTTATCCCACATGTACTAACAAAAATTTCATCCAGTTCTACTCCTAAGAGGCCTCTCCCCGTCACAAAACCGGTCAGTGAAATTTCCATAGAGACTGTCAGCAATAAGGTGGATGCAAAGGAAACAAAAAACCCTCCAGCAATCTCAGGATATGATTCAAATTCCGAGGACGACAACGAGGAAGGACACAAACACGATTTTTTTTCACTGACGACTCCTCAACCTGAGCCGGAACTTCGTATTGCGTCAAAAACGAACTTTTTCTCGATTTCTGACAAAGTACAACACAATGATTTGGAAATGACAAAGACTGTTGTGAAAAATATCGCAAACAACAAGGACGTTATCGAATTGGTTCCGGAGATGGATGAAATAAAAACATGTGGAATGACTCTGATTAGCACGGTGATGGATTTGCCCCGAGAAGAAATCTTGTTGAAGAACAAGGCTGAAGTTGGACCAAAATTGCCAGTACCCGAGCAAGAATTTAACGTAGATTCTGACGGCAACGTGGCATTCGACGAAAAAGCGATTGAGTATCTGTGTGGCAAGCGAGGAATCAAAAGAAAAAATCAGATGATCGAAGAAGCTAATATAATTGAAATAAACGGGGAGGACATGAAGTCGGATGAGCGAGAATGGATGGTTAAGGCGCTGACGGAAGAACCTGTACAGAGGCCGGTATCGATGCAAGGCGCCGGACCCAGCAGCCAATCTAAGAAAAAACATCAGATTACATATCTGGCTCATCAAGCCAAAGCAATGGAAGTCGAGCTTAAAAATACTTGGTCCCAAAATCGTTCGACGAGGAAACAGACTCAATCGAAATATGGGTTTTAATATAAATATCTGTCTGATTTTTCATTATACTTCACTTGCTCGTCGCAATTATTATTTTTGTAACATTGTATATAGTCACAAAATTATTTCATTTCAAGTGCGATGGTTGAAGAATATAAAGTGTGGGTAGGTATTTGATAAGCTGTACTCTTTGGTTCTTCATTTTTCCAAAACGAGCAGCCTCAATTTCTTTCCAAACGGACTGATCCCAAAAAACTGTTTTATTTTTTGTTTCGAGATCGTGATTCTATTAACAGAAAATGTATGCGTCGGAAACTAGCTTACTATAAGCCTGAACAGAAAAATATAGATTATCCAAGAATATATTTTCCTAAAATTGGTCATAACGAAAAATTATATTCAACACCTCGACGCAAATCATGTATTTGTTTTGGACTGCATTCCCATATTATATTATAGTTTGAAAAAGGATTTTCATAGAAATACTTGTGCGTAATTGCCCCATATAAATCAATATATTCGAAGATGTGTCGTAATATTCAGGATAAACAGGCAAAACTTTGTATCTAAAACATTCAGAATAGAGTTACAGAGTTAGGTTGTCATTTTGTTTATTCATTTAAAAAATGTGTTTTTTACAATATTTTTGAAACATTTATGTAGAAAAATAGTTTTTCGCGTTCTGCACGGTATAATAGTTTCGCTAAGATGAAGCTTATTAAAATGATCACTTCATCTTCTGGAATAAGGCTTGGTCCAAATCTTTGAGGTACTTTTCCTTATCGGCCAGTTTGACTCTGGCTTCGGACAAATTGGGGGGTAAGTCGCCGTATTTACTCAGCAACTGTTCCACCTTCTTCACTTCTTCTTTGAGTTTGAGACAAACATCGTACTTGTTTAATATTTTTTCAGGTGAGTAGTCGTTGACTCCCAGTTCATCCAGCGACACCTCGCTTTTTGTCAAGATCTCTCTGTAGTCGTTGAGCTTGACAGCATTGACAATTCGGTTGGCGTGACCCTTTTCGTTGTTGGAGCCATTGTTCAACACTTTTGCCAATGTATGTATACTATCTTGAGCTTGATTGGTTCTTTCTGAAACTCTGATTTGTTTGTTTTGAATATGATCAAACCTGTTTTTGTGCATTCGTTCCTCTTGACGGTTTCTCATGGTATCTCTTTTGTTGCGTTCCATGTGCAGGGTCAGAGAGAGCCGGTCCATGCTCGACAGGCCTTCGACTCGTAATATCGCAGCTACTTTCACCAACGAGTCTTCAATGTCTTTCGGCATCGACTTCGGATCGATTTCCAAATGGCTCAGAAGTTCCGAGATTTCTTTACCCCGACAATTTGTTTCCGCAATTGTCTCGTTTATCGCTTCGGTAATGAGTGGCAACATCGTCAAGTTATTCTCCACGCTATTTTTCACGTACATCGTATCCGACGATTGAGAATTCATCGATGTGGACGTCGATAAATATGCAATTGATCTTGGAGAAACCTTAGAAGAATCCATGTCGAATTATCGAATCGAGTATCAAAGATATTTCATACGATCAATAAAACTCATTTTGTTTCTTTTATTCTTACGTCATTGGTTCTTTCCATATCTCGAATCCGATAAACACCGATCAACTCTCCTCGATTCGCGAAAAGTTTATAACAGTTTATAACATCAACATCCAACTGCGTTACACCAGGGAGACTAGAGGACAGGAGACTGAACTTGGCCGGATTTTGCTTCAAAATCTCGTATGAAAACTTGTAGGACCTCTTAGTTTCACCGCCGCCGAGAGGAGCGCTGCCAGCGTGAATCACCGAATTAAATCCTTCACCTCCTTACCTCTAGTCTCCATGGTTCCACATCTCCCTACTCATCTCTGGTGCTATATCTGTACATATCGTGTTTGAACTTTCTCTGGAGTGGCAGCCAGACGCCAGACCACTCATCCCCGATTACCATTGCCCAGCTTTCCTTGTCGCAGCCAGGGTTGTGAAATTTTCAATGAAGAAAAAATTGCATTATTTATTATTGTTAGTGAGTAATGTAGATTTTTTTTTTCATTTCTCATTCGAAGTAATGAGTAATGGCTTGTAATGAATGATCGAATAAGTTTCTCATCGTACATTATTTTGTGTTTATTAATGAATTTTTTTTTGTTTAATTTCATCACTCATCCAAGTACAAGCCGACGACTGCTGGACTAATGGTATCATAATTTGTTTAACACAAGGTAATGAACGATGAGAAACTTATTTGATTATTCATTAAAAATAATAAAAACAAAATTTATACTACTTAGAATAATAATAATATTAATAATATTATGAAAATTCAATTTTTTTGAAAATTCATTAAAAGTAATGGGAACTGAAAAACGTTCCATTAAAAATAATGAGCGCTAAAAAACTTCCCATTACTTTCAATGTATAATGGAAGAGAAATGACATTAGTTATTACTTTGAATGAATAATGGAGAAAAATCTACATTACTCATTCTGTTAATGAATAATGGAAAGAAATCTACATTAATCATTCAAAATAATGAGTAATGAAATCAGAGAGATCCATAATGCATTACGAAACAAAAATGCGTTATTTACAACCTTGGTCGTAACTTACCACAGTCTAAGATGGCGCGTCATCTTAAGGGGTCACATACCCCGCGCGTTAAAAACCGAGCAAAAATTGAAAAATTATTATAAAGGTCATGTACTGAAGAAAAAAATAAATTCTTGAATTCGCATTTTTCATTAATGTTTTAACAATAAGAAAAACATGTTTTTCCACCATGGTCGTCACGATAACACAGTTCATTTTTTATGTTTTTGCTTCCTCATAAAGGAAGCTTTGTGACGGTCCGAAATTTTTTTTTCGAGATTTTGATGTCAATAGGTTTAGAATGTCCTAAAACATCCAGAAAACACATTCGGAAAAAATGTCCGGATGTATGTGTGTGTGTGTGTGTGTGTGTGTGTGCGTGTGTGTGTGTGTATGTATGTAACCACTCTCTAAAATTCAAACCTTCATAACTCGAGAACGGTTCAAGATGCCGTACTCAAATTTTGCACACATGTGATGCCTTCTAATATCTATGTAATCTGTAGATTTCGCAATTATTGACGCATTTGTTCGGCTTCGACAGCGTTTTGGATTTTTCAAAAAATGTCTGTAGCCACGCTAGCGTTCGCAATTTTCGACGTATTCGGCTCAATAGTTTTTTACATATAGAATTGAGTACAAGGACGGTTGGTATTGCATTTGAGCCGAATCCATCGATAACTTTATATTGGATTTTCTCTCCTACGAAATAAGAAGGGAAAAGAAAAACCAACGAGTTCAAAGAGAAGGGATAATTGGATGATTGGTAAAAAGCAGGGTTGCAATAAAAAAATGTTGTACTCGAAAATTATGGTAACAAATACGATAATTCTTTTATTAGAATGTTTGACGAAAATTAGTTAACAGGTTAAGCTCGGAATGACTTTGTCTGTAACTGCTCCTTCACAGAGCTGGAGACGAACTAACAGGAGAATACGAATGCTTTCTCTCTGTACTTTGGTACGACGCCACTCGCGTCGTTTACCGGTAGCTCGAGTGTCGAATTACCGGTACAGTCGGACTCTGCTCGAACCAAGCCAACACTTCCGCCGTTTGAGTAGAGTCGGAGTTCCTTAACCCCGATATCGTCCCTCAGTTTACAAAAGCGATTTTTCGTTAGAGCTTTTGTAAGGATGTCGGCCTTTTGGTCTTCCGTCCGAAGATATTCGACTCTTAGTTCACCAGCTTGAACTTTCTCTCGCACGAAATGGAATCGTACGTCGATATGTTTCGTCCTTTTGTGAAACTCTGGGTTTCTTGCGAGTCGAATTGCACTCTGGTTGTCCACGTGGATGACCGTTGCCTCTACACAAGGCTGCTCGATGTCGAATAACAGTCGTCTCAGCCACACCGCTTCTCGCGATGTTATCGACGCTGCCACGTACTCTGCCTCAGTTGTACTGAGCGTGACGAGTTTTTGACGTTGACTTGCCCAGGTCACCGGGCCACCAGCCAGCTCAAAAACGTATCCGGTTGTGGATCTTCTCGTTTCCACATCCCCTGCGAAGTCGGCATCCGAGTATCCTCTCAGATTTAATCTGCCGTCCTCGCCTTGATATTTTATTCCGTAGTCCACCGTCCCGGCGACGTACGAAATAATGCGCTTCACTGCGCGCCAATGTTCCCTGCTGTGTCTGTTGAGAAATTTGCTTACCAAATTTACTGCGAACGATATGTCTGGGCGTGACACAATCGACAGGAACATCAGAGACCCCACGGCCTCTCGATACGGAACTTCTTCGCTCTCTTCACCTTCGGATACCGGTAGAAGTTTCGACCCCGCTTCACACGGTACACTTGTCGACTTCGCATCGACCATCTCGAATCTCTCGAGAATTTTTCTTGCGTATGTGCTCTGATGCACAAACACCGTCCTCGTTGATCTGTCTCGTTCGATCTGCATTCCCACGAACAAGCTTGCGTCTCCGATGGTGATTTTGAACGCTTCCTTCAGATGTTGGAGGACGACGTCGATCGCTCCTCTGTTCTTCGCTGCTACCAGGCCATCGTCAACGAAAAGGGCCAGATACACGACGCTTTCTCCCACTCGACCGACAAAAATGCATTTGTCTGCACTCGTTTCTTTTAACTTAAATTTTCGGAGGAACGAGCTGAATTTCCGATTCCAGCAACGAGGGGATTGTTTCAATCCGTACAGCGACTTGTCGAGGAGACACACCTTGTTCTCTCGCGATCCCTCGTCTACCGGTAGTCCATCGGGCAATTCCATAAAAATTTCTTCCTCGAGTGTTCCGTACAAAAATGCTGTTTGCACGTCAAATTGAGAAAGCTCCAAGTCTTTTGCTGCAACCACGGCCAAAAGAACCCGCAGCGAGTCGTATCTCACGACTGGAGCGAACGTCTCGGTAAAATCCACGCCTTCTCTCTGCATGAACCCTCTTGCTACGAGACGAGCCTTGTATCGACGAATTCCTCCGTTTTTGTTTTCTAAGACCTTGAAAACCCATCTTGAATCGATTGTTTTCATTTCTGGTCGCCTGTTTACCAGCGTCCAGGTTCCGTTTTCCCGGTGTGATTCGAGTTCTGAGTCAACGGCTTCCCGCCATTTTTCCGACTCTCTGCTGCGAAGGGCTTCTCCGTAGGTTACCGGTATTGAACACTCAGCGACGTTTGTTTCGAATCTCGACGGCTTTCGAATGAGACCCCGATCTCTTAATTGTCGTCTTTCAGCTTCGGTAACTTCCGGCTGTTTCACTTCTTCATCAGCTAACTCGAACACCTCGTTGTCGTCGTCTTCTTCGTCTTCTTCCGCCGGAGCTGGAACGATTCCTTCGTTCACTTCACGCTCTTCATTCTTCGGCAAAACCAGCTCACTCGATTTGCCTTCCTCGGATAGAACTGACGGTCCAACGACTTCATGAAATGTCACATCTCGCGACACTATCACTTTTTTATTTTTCGAATCGTATAGTCGATAATTCGAGGAATTACTCTCGTAACCGACGAGAGTCATTTTCTTCGCGCGCGCATCCAATTTTCTGAGTTGTTGTTTCGGTACGTTGACATACGCCTCTGAGCCAAATATTCTCAGATGCGTCAGGTCCGGCTTCACACCGATCCATTCTTCGTACGGAGTTTTTCCTTTCTTTATGCTCGACGCTCCAGCTCGGTTCATCAAGTACACGGCCGTACTGCATGCTTCCGCCCAAAGATATTTGGGGAGATTTTTCGCCAGTATCATGGTCCGCGCACTCTCAATCAACGTTCGATTGTCTCTTTCTGATTTACCGTTCTGCTGTGGCGTGTACGGGGCTGTGAACTCGCGTCGAATTCCTCTTGAATCCGTGTAGTTCTCCATTTCCTTGTTTTTAAACTCCGTACCGTTGTCCGACCGAAGAACCTGCATTGGCCTGCCAAATTTATTTTCGATTAGTTTGTCGAATTTCTTAAATTTTTCAAGGACGTCACTCTTGTGTCTAAGGAAATATATATGACGAAAACTCGTCGCATCGTCTTTAAATGTCAACAAAAACCGCGCACCACCGAGAGATGCTACGGACATCGGTCCGCACACATCCGTGTGGATCACTTCTCCCGGCACTGTCTGCGCGCGAACTCGCGTTTTCTTGAACACTTTTCTGTGGGATTTTCCTTCCTGACACGAACCACAAAAATTTTCCGAGTTTTCTGAAAACTCGACGCCTTTTACTAAATTTTCTTTGACTAGAGCTCGCACCGCCTGTGCGTTCACATGGCCGAGTCTCTCATGCCAAACTCGAAAACTCGTTTTCACAACGTTTGCTTCACTGCCGCACTTCGCACTTTTGGTTTTAAAAATCATTCGGTAGATTTTATTTTTCAGCTTCACGCCGTAACCAACCGCGAATCCGTTGTTGTCAATACGCACGCTATTTCCCCGAAAAAACACTCCGAGGCCTTTTTCCGCACAGACACCGACCGAAAATAAATTTTTCGTCATATCCGGGACGTGTAATACGTTTTCGATACGAGACGATACCCATCCGTCGTCTATGTATTTCTCGATCTCTACTGTACCGACTCCCGCTACACGACACTCTTTACTGTCTCCAAGAGACACCGTGTTACCTACCGGTAACTCGTGATAGTAACTTAACCAGTCCCGTCGGTAAGTGATGTGACGCGACGCTCCGCTGTCGGTCAACCAACTATCGCTTTTATCGGCAGCGAGTATTCTCCTCACTACCTCTGACGGAATTTGAAACACGGCACTTTTACCGGTATTTTTCTCGTTACCCGCACTCGTGTTTTCAACGACAAAAGCACAATCACTCGAATTGTTTCCGCCACCGTCACTGCCTTTCTTTTTACAGGACGACGCGTAATGGCCGAGTTCTTGACACTTGAAACATCGCACTTTGGGCTTCGCACCCTTTTTCTTACATTTCGTTTCCTGCTTTGAACTCACTTTTCTTTTGTCCTTGTCCTTTTCCTTCGAATTTCTCACCGCTGCGAACGCACTTTCACTGTTGTCGTTCGCTGTCAGACGCGACTCTTCGCGACGCAGCCGTTCCTCCAGATTCTCCAAGGTTTGCATGGCTGGCGGCATATTATCCCACGCGGTTAGAAAATTCGAATATTTTGGCGTAAGACTTCCCAAAATCTTCGCCATGATCGTCGTATCTGAGACTGCCTCTCCTACGTCTATCAGCTGAGCCGCCATATTTGTAACTTTAGCGACGTGCTGAGTGATCGAGTCGTTTGCTTCCATTCTATACTCATACAGTCTCGTCGAGAGCATTAATTTGTTTGATGCCGATCGTTGTTCGTGAATCGACGCCAGTCTCCTCCACATTTCACATGCGGTTTCACAAATTAATAATGGTCGCATTTGTTCTGACTCGAGCGTTGACGACAGGAGGAACATGGCACGCGCATTCTCGACGTCCCATGCCTCAGCCTCTGGTGTCGCTCCGACCGGCCTCGTTTTTGTACCGTTCACGATTCCCCAGATACGATGCGCCAAAAATAACGCCCGCATCTGAAATTTCCAGCCTTGATAATCATGGCCGTCGAATTTTGAGACATTCTTCGTTGTGATTGCCTCTGACATCGTGGATTCGTTCTTCTCGCTTGCTGCGCACGAATTCTCACACGAGGTACAACTCCCAGGATGGCCGTCTGCCGGTTACACCACGTGACTTTCAAAACCGGAATTTCTTACCGGTACGCTTCCCGCGTTTTTACACCGCGTTTTACGCAGCACGTTTCACACGTTAATTACACCGCGTTTTTACGCACGGCACGTTTCACACGTTAATTACAGTTCTCTCACGACTGCCTCACAATGGCTGCCGCCGGTTTCACCACACGTGGTTTCTCCACGCCGCGTTTTTACACGCGTCTTTACGCTTCTCGCGTAACGAAACCGCTCTTTTCGCGACACTCCCGAGAACCGCTTTTTTACCAATCTAGATCCCTTCTCGCAGTCAGCGTGACTGGGCCCATAACCTATTGGATTTTCTCTCCTACGAAATAAGAAGGGAAAAGAAAAACCAACGAGTTCAAAGAGAAGGGATAATTGGATGATTGGTAAAAAGCAGGGTTGCAATAAAAAAATGTTGTACTCGAAAATTATGGTAACAAATACGATAATTCTTTTATTAGAATGTTTGACGAAAATTAGTTAACAGGTTAAGCTCGGAATGACTTTGTCTGTAACTGCTCCTTCACAGAGCTGGAGACGAACTAACAGGAGAATACGAATGCTTTCTCTCTGTACTTTGGTACGACGCCACTCGCGTCGTTTACCGGTAGCTCGAGTGTCGAATTACCGGTACAGTCGGACTCTGCTCGAACCAAGCCAACACTTTAGATTTTATGATTTTTTGAATTTTTCAAAAAATCAACTTTTTTGCTCTATTTGTCGTTAACTTCAACCAATCGAACCATAATTCTCTGCAAGTATAGGATGTCATTGTGCCATAATACATATCAAATTTGGCCGAGATCGGACGAACGGATCGAGTTCTAGAGCAATTAGAAATTTCTAAGTTCCAACCCCTGCAAATTCAAAAACACTAGACGGAACGTGCTCAAATTCATACACACGCCCAAACTAACCGTCAGCTTAAGTTGTTACTAGATTCGATAGCAATTAAACAACGCGCTGGAATTTTGGGACACATTGAATTTTTATATACGTTCGAGTCGGTTTTGATACGGTTGGAAGGATCTACGGACATCCTGTATAAAACAAGCTGCAAGCTGAAACTTGCAATTTGCTTCCCCTGAATTTTCGGTAGTGAACGGAACTTCCTTTATGAGGAAGCCGAAGATTAAAAAAAATAAAATGAAAGAAATCGAGAGATGCTTCCTCATAGAAGGATTTCGTGCACTACCGAAAATTCAGAGGAAGCAAATTGCAAGTTTCAGCTTGCAGCTTGTTTATTTTATTTGTTAATCTTGATAATT